>JAZAYU010000286.1:500205-651039 GCA_038501625.1 Corbicula japonica
ACGCTTTACATACCCCGTTACATTGTATCAAAATTCGATATATTTGTGTCAAATTGAAGCTTTAACATGTACGCTTTCAATTGTATAAATGCCATTTATTTTGCAAGTGCGTAGCTATTCTTTTATTTAGTTGAAAAAAAAACAACCAAAAATAAGGAAAATATATTATTTTCTTAATGCGGCGTGGGAATCACACTGACGCATGAAGTTTGTTGTTGTAAATTATCAATTTGTTGGTGTCAAAATAAAGCTTTTACATGTCAGCTATCAACCACACACATGTAATTTTAATATTACAGATGCGTAGCTATTTTTATATTGTCAAAAACCTGTCTAAATAAGGAAAATACGTACATCGGTTACAGTGAGATAATTATAGTGTTATGATGGAAATGGTAGCAATGGTAACTATATTGAATTTCAATCATCTTTTCTTATTTTTATAGGATTTAAACATATCTGGAACAGACAAGTGTGTAGAGAAGCCTATATTTGATGATTAATAACTTTATTTCTCTGGGCCGTAATATTCACACGGTTTACATACCGCGTGAGAATCACACTATAGTACATTCAGTTTATATCAAAATTCAAAATGTTGATCTCAAATTGAAGCTTAAACATGTCCGCTTTTTATTTTATAAGTGCTCCTTATATTCAAGTGCTTAGTTATTCTTTTATTTAGTAAAAAACTGCTAAAAATAAGGAAAATATAATATATTATATAATATATTCAAACGGATTTAATACGGCGTGAGAACACACTGGTGCATTAAGTTTGTCGTTAAATATCATTTTGTTGGTGTAAAATTGAAGCTTCTACTATAAAACATACATGTACTTTTGACATTGCAGGTGCGTAACTACGGTATTTTTTATTTTTTAAAATCTGCCTAAATAGGGAAAATACGTACATCAGTTACAGGGAGTTATAGTGTTATACCAGAAATAATAGTAATGGTAACAATATTGGATTTCAATAATTTTTTCTTATTTATTAATAAGAATTATACATATCTGGAACAAACAAGTGTGTACAAAAGGCCTATATTTGATGAGTGATAACTTTTTCCCCCGTGTGTTTCAGAACCCCCTTGCCGAAATCCTGGATCCGCCCCTGATATCATTATACCTATATTTTATGTTTGTCATTATTCATATTCAGCTACGTCAAAAAGTCTTTAGGATCTATGTTTTGAATGTTTTGAATTTTTATATCAGTGCATGATTCGGTATCGGTGGTTAAACAACTGTGAGCTCAATTATCCGTCTGGAACGGAATAACAAGCTTTTAGACGATTATGACGTCATAGCTGTCAACAGAACGCAATATTTACGGAATTAAAAAAAAATGTTATTATTGCTTCTGATGTGAATGATTGTTAAAACATGTGAGTATCGTAATAAAATTTATTTTTATTTTTTTATTAGATTCTGTGCAATTAAGGCAGTCTAACCATCACATACACGTATGAAACATGGAGAATATCAAAGTATTTTCAGTTTCCGCGACATGGAATAGCCACAAATGACGTTCCAATAAGTAACCTGACTTACACACACATTTTTCTAAATTTTTCCTTTAAATTTCATAGTATTTAGTTTATTTAATTGGCTATTACAGGTTGTTGGACCTGCTACAGTTGCTGAGCAGGACATGACACTGCTTTTGAAACACCAAATGTCACAGGCTATGAAACTTCTACCATACTCAAACCCTGGATGGCTTACTCACAAGGACTAGTGTGTGTGTGTGTGTGCAGCAGAGTTGGATTTGAAGGGAAAACTTGACAATAGATACATGCATGCACAGTCCAAACTGTTAAACAAATACAACCCAACTGAAACCCATCCAGATTTTCTGTTACTAGGAAGGCCCTATGATGTAAATGGCTAAATGCCTGTTTAAAATTGAGGAACTTTCAGCTTGTGTGATGAAGTTACAGACATACAAAAGTACCTGGAAAATAAACGAATTTTCTAATAAAGAAAAAAACAACTTATGTTAATACTGTTATACATGTTTACTATGATAAAGGTATTTTGCAATGCACAATTAAATATCATCTAAATTGAAACATGTTGGTTTTATATTGTGAAATCTTTGTAAACTGAAAACAAAGCTGGTTCTTAAAAAACAACTCATTACTGTCTGTCTGATTTTCATTAAACCAGTACAAAAATTAAAAAGGTAGGTTCTGTTTATGAATAATGTGTCCATCTGAAATAACCTGACTAATTACGTTAACATCTGTTAGGAACAGAGGAGAGCCAAAGTTGTCTGCTCTTTAACTTAAATACCATAATCTTTAGAAATTCTGTAATCTTCAACAAACTAGGTCATATAGTTTATGGCCATGATAACCAGGGCAAGTTCAATAGCCAGCGAAATTACTTTTGGGGCTTTGGAGTTTCTTAATCTTCATCAATCATGATCCAATCACACTAGTACATGTTATGAATAAGTAGACAGTCATGAAATAGTCCCTTTTATTAAAACCCAAAAGGTCTTATAACTAGGGTTTCTTAAATGGTTAAAAAATCATAATTGATCATCGGAAATAATCAAAGAACCCTTTTTGATCAGTCGTGGATAATATAATCGAAGCATTTACAATAACATTGTACAATCTACACATATTGCTAGGATGAAGAAGAATTTTATTTATAAGAATTTATAAGAATTCTTTATTAATTTTCTACCAACAAAAATACTCATAATTTGTAATTACCGTAATCAACCTAAGTATTGGGACACCCTAAATATTGGGACACCCTTATTTTTCACATATTTTTTTTTTTGTCCCTAAATTTTGGGACACTTTTATATCAGTATTTTTCAGTGTCATATGTCTATGTTAAAATGTATTTTGTATATTTTGTAGCTGTCGACTTTGTCATGTCATGTACATTTTGTCATGTCTCCTTCTATGTCTTGTTTATTAATCACTTTTTGGTGGAAATAAAGAGAATATATAACCATGCAGGTCGGCCCATGTTCTTCAGACTTTAACTGATTATGCAAGTGCAAATAACAGCAAGTGTCAGTGTCAGTCTTGAGTATTGAAGTTAATTCTTATCAAAACAGTATGTCCAATGACCGACACAGGTGTGAAAACCTCCCAATTAAGCCACCTGTTTCAAGTCGGCAAGCAAGTGTCATCAAAAACATGCAAAGGGATTAACGGAATGTCAATTACCACTAAACGAAAAATTGCTTGACAAGTTTTAACACAAAAATAAATCATTTTAATCTCCAAACTGTAGACTGAAAATAATTACAAAAATATTAAAAATTATTTGATCTCGTATAATCATAATTATGTAACGGTTGATTCGTCTACGTTGACTTCCTATATTGTTTTTAGACATAACTAGTGCATGCATGCAAATCGACCCAAAATATTGGGACACTTTTTGAACAAATATTTTTATGCGACCCTTAATATTGGGACACGAAAAAATTTAAATATTTTTAAATGTCCCAATATTTAGGGTGATTACGGTATATTGTTTAAGAAATAGGGAAAAAATATATTAATTTGGGAGGGCAATGGGGTCCCTAACATCATGAAATGACAGCCCTGTATAGAACTACTATATAATCATGAAAGGATATCAGTGTATTTTCTGGTATGAATAATCACTTACAGGAACCACCTACAGGCTGCAGGTACTGTAATATGTAACTGTATCTGATATGAGCATAGGGTGTAGGCTGCAGGTACAGGAGTCTTATTATTGAAATACTTAGTGGGAGAACATAGGCCAAAGCTTATTGAAAACCAAATTAACACTGATCTATGTCATATATTCAACACTGTTTTTGTTCTGCTACAGTGATTTTCCTTGTGAGCCGCTTAAAGAACAGAAACCCATGCTTGATTATGAAACTTCCTAATTGATTATCGAACGTTTCTTCTATAAACGATAGATTTTCGATTTTAATCTATCATTGTTTAATCCCTACTTATAACAGATACAAAAGACCAGTAATAGTTACTCATAAATAAAAAAAACAGATTTGAAAAACTTCTTGTGTGACTGTCTAGTTATCAGTAACAGTTACCATTGACATTAACCCTTTCTCGCATATATACACCTCTTTACGCATGTGCTACCAGTGTAGATCCTGATCAGCCAGCACATCAGTGCCGTCTGATCAGTATCTGCACTGGTCGCATTTTTGTCAGAAATAACCTAACAAATGAAAAAGCGAACAGTCTGTTTAGATCTGTTAGATAAGACGGCACAGATGTGCCGGCTGATCTGGAACTTAACTATTTTCCCATGCAATTAAGGTGTATCTATGGATGAAAGGGTTAATGCATAAATTTCTCAGCAATGATTTGTTCAACTCACTTTATAGTTTTGGACATTTAAGTTGGGCACTTAATTTCCAGAATGCCTTATTTATAAAAGTCCTGTATAAAGCCATATTTTTAAAAATAACTAAGATGGATTTATGATAATCTAAAAGTGGATGACTGTTCTAAAATGGCAGTTGCTTCATTAAAAATAGCCCATTCATATTGTCTATATTGTTGGAGAAGAACATTGCAATAGCAGAATTATTATGAAGAGTTTTTAGTTGACAAACACTTTTGCATTGTTATTCTCTTCTTCTGCGGTGAGCGCTTATTTGAACGGCTAAGTTACACATGTTTATTCTTGTTGCACACAGAGTAGTTGTTTGTTCTACACAAAGTCTTTTAAGGTTTCTAAGCTTTTATTTGCTGTTTATAAAATAATCCACAATAACAATTTTCAAAGTAAAAGATTTGTTTCACAAAGTAATGTCTTAAGATTTCTAGCTCAATTTCCCCTTCTTTACTTTAAAGTTCACAAAGTCCTTTTTAACTGTGAGTTCACAAAGTTTTCGCAAAGTATTATTTAATTTAGTCAAAAAGTTTTAGTTTATTCATTCAAAGTTTTTTTGATAATGTTACCTAGAAAATTCAGTTTATATACCTTTTTCAAAAATTGACATTTACAACTTAACAATTGAGATTTAGACAGATTAAGAAAAGTAAAACCTAAAGCACATTTAAACAAAAGATGATAAAAGCTTCAGATTGATAACAGGTGATAGTTCCTTTCAATTCAAAGGAAATAAAATATATTTAATCAGATATCAAGTCTGGCCTCAGCTTTTCAATTTACTTTACTTGAAATTAAGAAAGAGTCATATGAATTTTCCCTTTTCAACAATTTACAAAATTAGTATTTTTACAATAAATTGATATTAATTTTCTAATTTTACATTTCAAGTATCACATATACATTGCTTTTAAAACAAGGAACATTTCGATACTAAACATGTTATAATTTAATTTTCTATATTAAATATCAAATAGTTTATTATGAGGAAATACAAAATAATGGAAAATCTGCATCATGATAGATAAATTTATAAATGCGTATATTGCTTGATAAAATTTATTTCCCAGTTGTATTAGATAAAACATATTAAGCAGTTATAGAAAATGGTACATTAAAAAACAAACTCTTAGTGATATAAATGTTTAAATTCACTGTTCTTATAGTGTAGATTTTTAAATTTAATTTCATTCTTAAGTCTTATGAGCATTCTATTAAAAAAGAAAGAAATAGTTTTTAAATTAAATCTGTCAGTACATTTTAAAAATTCTATTGACACCACCCTAGTGAATTACCAGTATTTGGATACTTGCTGTGACAAATAACACAGCAGGGCACTGATAAGGACCATACTGCACCTGTGTATTCTGTTACTTATCAGGTATCTGCAGAGATAAACAAATAACAATTGGAAATGACACCTATAGTTATTAGCTAAATATTATTATATCAACTTGCACAAAAAGTTTGTGGGTTTTTTATGAAAGCTTTCTTGGATAATGTTTTTTTTTTAAATTTTGCAAGTAAAACTACATCTGATAGTTAACAGATTGTTAAAAATGTTGGTTTTAGAAAAGTAATTGTATATAGCCAAAATACACAGGTGTGCCAGCTAATCAGGATCTACACTGAACATTTAACATATGTAAATGGGAGGAAATGTAACCATAACATATTAAAAAATAATTAAAAAATAAAATGTTACTTTTTTTAGGGGGGGGGGGGGGTAATATTTTAATATTCTTTTACATGTAGGTATCACATTTCTCTTTTCAATGAATTTGTCATTAAAAAATTGATTTTTTTATGAAATCATGCTTAAGGATGACCTTAAGGTAATTAATAAAAAAGTCTTAGATACATTTGTGAAGGATGGTAATTATTGAGAAAAGAGGTGCAATTATAAAATATGAATCAAATTATTTCAATGAGTACAACATCCTCTAGAGAATGTGTCAAGTTAGATTAATATTAATATTAACACAACAATATACACAACAAAACTAACAAAAAGTTACTGAAATGTTAATTTTAATTCCGTAGAATGCAAATGGAAATGAAAACAACTGGTGTAATTCAATACCAATTAAAAAACATGAAATTTATTGTTCATAGTAGCATTTTACTGAAATTTGTTAACTGAATATTGATTAGTGTAGACTGATTAAACTCTACAAATATACAGGATTACTAGGGTCTACACTGGTCAAAATTGTGACAGATGTATCTGTGCTGAGCACTATTTAAAAGGGGATTAAATGATAAAATTACAGTGTGATTTTTTGTTTGGAAGATGTACTGAAGTGTATAGTCCCAGACAATACCAGCTAAGCTGGTGAGGAAATGCCATACAATTGATTTAATTTAGAAATCTTGGGCTCAAAGGTCAACAAATAAGAGTGATCTTATCTCAGATCTCAATACTTGCAATTATAGCACCCATAAGCAATGGTTAAAGTATTTGACATGATCTGTTTTGATGTTTCTTCTTGTTCCATTTCACCACTCTCTAAAACCTTGTAAATTTCATATTGATCACATGTGCAAACATTGTAGATCTAGATCAATTGTGCCATCTGACCAGGATCTACACTGTCTGCTTCTTGGTAAGAAAATATCTCATGAATGAAAAAGGGAACATTGTAGATCATGATCAGATGGCCTGTCACCTGATCTGGATCTACACTGTTTGTCCATGGGATATCAGCTTTATCCCATGAAGTGAAGGGTTGAACAATCAGTGATAATTTATTTATTTTCATAGATTTTGGTCTGAAAGTATAAAATTATCATGTAACCAGCCTAAAACTACCGCAAACAAACCCCATTCTAGAAATCTTACATCATCCCGTTATCTAAAACATTATTGAATATAAACTTGTAAATTGCATTGCTAATGGTCAACGCCAAAGCAGGGTCTATTTAATCAATACTAATTAAATAGACCCTGGCCAAAGCTAAAGCTTACGATTAAATATTTACATATATGAACAACCGAGATAGCAGTTTAAAACTTTTCATCTGATATATTTTGTTTTATTTTTACAAATAGAACAGTTGCAATATTCTTGCAATCTGATTTGTTGATTTTCAAGATTTAAACATGTTTCTGATGTATTCATTATTGTTATGAAATTTAATGTCTATCCACCTTTAACATTTTACTATTGTTGTGCAAATTGTTAAAAAGATTGACATTTTATAACATTGAACAAACATATCCCTGATTTAAATGTTCTTGTCACAGTTTAGCAGATTTAAATTAGCAGATAAAATATAATATAGCAAAATAACAAAACAAACAATAAAATCCCGGAAGTGAATTATCTTCCGATGTCCGCAGGTGAAAAAGACCCGTTATGAAAACTGTTTAGTGGCTTCAGACACCTATTTTTGTGTTATTAAGAGGTAATATTTTCAATTCTATACCTTCATTTGTTCAACCAAATGATCTTTTAGTATAAATGAAGGTTAAATAAATCTAAACGATGTAACTTCAAGTTCTTATACATAACGGAAATGACGCCATTACGGAAAAATATGTGACATTTTAAAGCTTTAAATAGATGTTTAAAAGGCATGAATTTGCATCAGCACTGCATAACTATAAAGAATGATTTGTTTTTATAGTTTTCCGCATTTTGTTTTACGAATTTTTTTCTAAAACAATTCGTGGTAGGTTTTTTTACGAAGCCCATTTTTGAACGTAAAATCGCTGATATTCCCCAAATTGACAACCAGATATTTCATAGGAACAAATATTTCGAATGCAACAGAATTCTGTAAACATTAAATCAACATTTAATGATGTCATAGGCGAATTTTCGTGCAAATTTACTATCCCATAATAATACAATTCAGTTTTAAACGAGACCATCAAAACCTAAAAAAACGTGTTATTATTACGGCCGTGTTAAAATTACGCTATACCGGTACTAAGGTTCGGTGTAGAATTTGTAAAACATTGAAACAGCATGAGCATTATATAGCAATTTTTTTGACTCGAGTAAAAGAATGTTTACCTAAAAAAATTGTTATACATAAGTCAACGTTAACTTGTCTATTAGCTTATCATCACCTGCATTACACAGATTGTCTTTCAAATAAGGATGTTTCTCTTTAACACTTGTTTTTCTTTAAGAAAAATAACATTCTACAAAGATCTTACGGAATTCTTAACAAATTCTTAAGCTTTCTTTGAACAATGGAAAAAATAATGTTTCATTTAGGACAATTTATTTTTCTTATTTCACATGTTTTATTTAACAGCAATGTCAGTTATTATTGCTCTAAAAGACCAGAACTGGTGCTTTAAACCTTGTTTTTAGTAAATATAGTTTATAGAAAGTTCATATTCACATTATGAATGACTCTACGGTAATCTAGATACAAACTACCGGGTAAAACACGGTTTTGAAATTTATTTTCTTTATTCTAAGTGATCTTTCTAAAAAACATTATTTAAATAATTAGGTAACATATAATTAATTTTAATAATTTTTGTTTGTAACACTTTTGAAAGCAATATTTTTATCTCTTGTATTTTTACTTTTGGAACCAATTCTAAAAATTATTTTTTTAGAATTTAATTCATAAATGCATTGTACTTTGTCAATATTGTAACTTCGGAATTAAATGTTACGGAGATTTGAAGGTTCACAATGGACAAGCTTAAACACTTTAACATTTTAACCACATAACATAACATAACATAACATAGTATACACTATAAACTTCTTACTATTATTATTTTACAGTTTAATCTAAAATGATTGCATAGTCGTGATACAGTTTTGTAAATGTAATCGGTTCTTTGTACAACTATATCAGTTTTAGAGAAAATACTTCATTCAATCAGTAATATTAGTTAAAAAAACGTCTGTGAATGTAATTAAAAATCTACACAGGACTAACAAACATCAGGACATTGCACAGAGCACACATAGTTAATTTCTTCAAATAGATATCAGCTAACACCATTAAAAATAAATAAAAACAAGGAAATAAGCCTTATTTTAATAAGTAACATATGTTATGTATGTTGAAAATTTGAAGTCATGCAAGTTTCAAGAACACTTACATTTATAGAGCTCAATAATTTAATTAAACTCTATATTTTATGCTTGTTTATCTCAAAACATGAATATAATGTTTGAATTAGCGATATGGTAACATATAAGATTATGGAAAAATTATTACAATTGCCAGTGTGATTTTTATGAAAATCACACTGTTTTATATTGTTTGATCATGCAGCTTTCAAAAACATGTATTATTGCCTAAGTTTGATTACAAATAAAAATCCTACAGGTAAGTTTCTGACTTAAATTTCATCTTT
This sequence comes from Corbicula japonica, assembly GCA_038501625.1. Taxonomy (NCBI): domain Eukaryota; kingdom Metazoa; phylum Mollusca; class Bivalvia; order Venerida; family Cyrenidae; genus Corbicula; species Corbicula japonica. Next base: position 509,924 of record JAZAYU010000286.1, read on the forward strand.
TTAGGGTTATGTATGTTATACACTTAATATGTTACTTAAGTGCAAATATTTTGAAATGAAAACTACATCAATCAACAGATAATACTTCATTCTTATATAAAAATACAAGTTTTATTAAATCGTATCTGGAATAGAGCAGAATTAAAGATTCAAAATCCATATATTTTTTCTACAAATTTTAGGGGTAACATATTAAAACCTCCGTAACACCCTTATGCCCCACTCGCCAGAGTGCAAACAAACTGCAAAATATCCAGGACATAACAGGCTTTTAGAAAAACTATGTCTACAAAATTCCCTAAGGTGGGGGGAGCAAACATGTTCCTGGCCACCGGCCTACTATGAACAACGTTCTGTAAATTATACTTTCCCGCGCTACTTCTCAACAAAAATATTAGTCGCCGCGCATAATGTGTCGGTTGCAAGTAAAAACCGAAATCGAAATTTGTAGTAAGTGGAATGTGGTGAGAAACACAGGTTTCTCATTACCAAGTAAACAGCGGACACGATGTAACCGGTAAGATAATTCAGGTAGAAGTGTTGCCGTGTTACAGACACTGATCTCTACTAGGCAAATAAAGCAATTGGCAAACAGATGATAACAAAGTAAGCTGATTACTATGGTGTCATTATATAGTAATTATATTATAATTGTAAAACTAGTACGTAAATTAATGCCGTTGCGAAACTTTCATTTATGCAACCTACGCGAAATAAGATCATCGCAAAAATGATACCATAGAAATAAACAATTCTTACTAACCCTAAGAATAGTTTCTTGTTTTTCTTTGCAGTTCGTGGCACTAATTGTGACACTGCTGTCTTCCCTGGTTTCCAGCTTCTTGCTTGACAACCAGTGCTTTGTCACACCACCATGCATCTGCGAGGTTCTGGCTGTTCAATGTAACTACAGGGCTCTTGATAGAGTACCCGATTTCAAAGCTTCTGATTATCACTACCAACGATTAAGTATATATCTTAAAGGCAACAACATCAGCAAACTAGAAAATTCTTCATTCGAGCATTTGGATTCCATAAATACGTCAACATTGATATTATACCTCTCGGATAACAGGATTTCGGATATCGCACTAGGGGCATTTGCTGGAGTTGAAGCGATAGTCAAAGAAATCGATATAGAGAATAACGATCTAACGACAATACCCGAAGCGTTCGGAACACTTCCGCTCCTGGAGAGTTTAAAAATTAGAGGAAATCCGATACGGACTCTTGCTACACCTGTGACATTTAAACTCAGCCGCACGATATCAACTCTCGCTCTCAGTTTAAACCTGTTTCAAACATGGCCGCGAGAACTTCATTACTTCCGGTTACTCTCCAAGCTTTCCATCGACGGTTATCAGCTTTCGAGACTTCCGCTTAACGCAATGGAGGGCTTTGAAACGACCTTGACCTCACTGGATATAATCCATTCCAAACTGGACCGAATTCCTTCTGTCGTCTGCCACTTGAAAAAACTACGTCATCTGAGTTACACCTCGAACCCGGACACCGTGAATCCTATTTTTGAGCAATGCAGCCAACCTATAACCTCTGTTTATTTTCTCAGTATCCAGGACAACAATATCTCCCATTTTCCGGATATCTTGAAAACGTTTGTCAACCTGGACTATTTTAATATCAGTGAAAATAGACTCAGTACCATTGACATCTCCCTTATTCCTGCAAACTCCGTCACACATCTGAACCTTTCTACCAACTATTTCAACCGTGTACCAAGCGCTGTCAACAGTTTTCAGGAATTAAAATCGCTGTATATTACCGGAAATCACATCACTTCCGTTGAAGATTACGACTTGGTAAATCTCACTCACCTCACCGTGTTACAACTTGGGGATAATCCAATAGAATACATTTCTAACAACGCGTTTGTACGAACTCCCTTGTTCAAAGTTCTAAATTTGGAAAACACGCAGCTTAACGTCATACCGCGTGCAGTAACAACGTTGACGGACATAAATCGATTCGATATTGAAGGCACGCCGATCGAGTGCTCCTGTAAAATGGATTATATGAAAGTTTGGTCCAGTAACGCCAGTCATGTACATGGGACCTGTGAAGGGACGGGAGAATCTCTGGAAGACTTCATAACTAACGTCCTTCCTATATGTCCGTAATGTCATGTAGTGATTTGATATGGTGTTTTATTATATAACCATGAAATATTTTCATTTGTACACCCTGTATCTGCGAAAATGACACATCGAGTCGGATTAGTAAATCCGTATCACACATTGTGGATTTCTGATTTCGTATCACTACAGTTGACTGTGTTTATGCGACGGCATAACTACTCTGCGTATTCTAGCGTAATTTTTCGGCACACTTCGGCACATACCAAACTCCAAAAAAGGATATTTCCGTCGCTTTTCTACAACCATTGCGATATTCTTACGCCATCCATTAATGTACTATTTCGTTTCTTTTGTTATTACATTTAGTGTCGACTGAAATTTCGCTGTTTAGTATTTTCAAAAAGTGGTTTGAACAAGAAGGGTATATAAAAGGGAAACATTATAAAAGTATGGCTTTCTTACTGACAGACTGGGGACTATTAATTCTTCAATAAATTTTATTTGGTTGGGTTGGAGCTAGTTCACAAAGACAACTTGTACTTGCTTGTACTTATGAGAAGCGATGACGTCAAGTGTGAGGTTAATGCAAATGTGTTTTGTCACTGACTGTTCCATAGCGATAAACCCTTCAGATTATTTTTTATGATTTGGTTGTGATGTTTTTATTTGAAATTGATCATTTTATAAACACAGGCTGTATTTTCCTCTCTTTATTTGTTAGGCTGGCGAGGCTGTTTTTTTCTGATCACGGCTATTCCAGGGGGCCATACTGACATTTGAAAGGGTTAAACCGCATTGAATGTTCCATGTTCACAACCTCCATATAAACATCGTTCTTGGGGATGGATAGAAAAAATGCTATTATCTACTTATGTAAATATTGAGTTGAACTCAACCTGAGGCTAGGCGGCATTGGTAGTAATATGCATTTCCATTACTGCCCTTAAACAGGCTCAATCAAACCGAACCCTCATTTTTTATATTGGTCGTGTTCGAGGGCTTTCGAAGCTAAATTTTCAACTGTAACATTTGTTTCACAATGGCTTGAACAATTTACTGCTTAAAATCACTTTAATATGCGATGTCTCTTTTGCGTTTTGTTGTTTGGCTTTTTTTTTGTCCAAACGCCTGGGATTTGTCAAAAACGTCAAATGAAACGTCATCATTTTATAAAACCACATTTTATACAATATTTAACTCATGTTCAGAACTCGGTAATTATGCTTAAGTACATTTTCTACTACAAATAGAACAGCTTATGCCTTATCTTAAAATTATGATTTCGTAAATGTAGGTCAAATGTGCTTATTCAGTCACTGTCCATCATACTTATCTTTCACAAAAGATAGTATGACAGACATGTTTTAGGGGAGGATCCGGATGGGATTCGGTGGGTTGCTTGGACCCATTCTTTGCAGTAAAATTTAATAGTACCCAGATCGTTGGACATTATCATGTAATATAAGGTAGGCTTGCAAATCATCATAAATTGGTTTTGGAGAAAACCAAAAAAGAAATGGATAGGTATGAATAAGATGATAAAGGCCTATATGTAATCAATAAAAAGAGATCGAACAAATAAAACTACTTTTTTTTAATTTTAATTGTATTTTATAAGAACATTATAAAAAATATTTAACACACTTTTGAAATGTAATATATTTTGATAGATCCTTGAAAACCACAATCGAAAATGTAAATATCAGACAATAATGTACGTGTTTTAAATGTAAATATCAACAGGTTACCCTAAAAGAGGTAGTTTCCGATTTCACAACATTATGAAAATTACGTGAGCACCGTCTGCATATTTAATGTCATTTGGGGCGCGTCACGGGCAAAGGTACCTTCGGTCATTTTTAGTGATATTTTCGTTTTTACTAAATTAAGAAAAAACTTGCAATTATAAATCATTTTTTAGAACTAAAATGTGATTTTGTTAAACATTTTGACAATAAAATGGGGTTTTTACCACGAAATGCATAATAAATAATGTCGTCTGCTCAAATTTATGACGTCATTTTAAAGATTGACTTCAACTGTCCGAAGGTACCTTTTCCCGTGACGCGCCACATTTTAAAGGTTTGTTTTGTTTCAAGGAAATGTAATAAACTTTCTTTCTTCAGAATTAACATTTGTGAATCAACTAATGTTGGTCTTTATTCAACGACTGAGCTAGCCAGTTTCGATTTTATCATGCAAACGGTGAACACGTAAAATTCACAACATTGTGAAAACGAAAAATATCAGAAATCGTGTTTTAAGCAGATCATCCACATGTAATTAAATTTTGTGATATTCTTAAACTAAATGGTTCAACTCAATAAAAAGCTTCAAATATAATCATGCGTAAAAGTCCAGTTTTTCTTGTCTACATATAAACAAGAAATATCTTTAAAAAAGATAAACGGCGTTGATGGAAAATATTTATATATACACGTATATAAGAAAGAAAGAAATACAGAGAGGCGAAGCAGACACAGTTTAGTTATTTTATTTTACTTGTTATAGCTGTTTACGAACCCTCCCTGCCTTCTTAGTATGACCTAAAGATTAAGCGACCGAATCATGACAACTCATAAATTCATTGAAAGTGTCTTTAAAAAAAATGTTCAAGCTGTTGCAACAATTTCATACAGTGATAACATGTCGATTAAAGAAGCAATGTCTTACATTAAGTCTTGATCTACATTTATTCAGTTTCAATAAAATACCTCTTGTAGAGTAAGAACTCAAGATGAATAAATGTCCTTGAAATTTAATAAAAATAAATACAAACAGCCTGTTACAAGAGCGAAATCTACCAACTTTTGCGTAAATTAACTTTAAAAAAAGTGTCCGTCCCGAGTATTGAACCCGGGGCCTCCGCTTGAGAGGCGAGAGTGTCATCCACTACACTACAATGAACAGATTTTTTTTGTACTTGAAATTAACAATCAATATCAAAGGAACTAGAAAGGAACCAGTAAGAACTAGAAATATCTACACTTCTCTTTCGTTTTTACACTGTCAAGGGGTCTAACCTAAAGTAAGAAGATCGATGCTTTAAGACGGCCATTTCATGGAGAGTGGTGTCAATTGGTGATAAAACAGCATTGTTTTGTTTACACCGACCACTAATTCAGTAAAGTAAGTACATTTTCTTGTATTATAGGTATTGTGTATGAGATAACCGCTTGTTTCAGACATCTGCTTCTGGTCCGTTTTTGTCTGTCCATGCAGTGGTTGAAGCGTGAAAGAAGGGATAGCGGGATAGGGGTCCAAACTCTGCAATGTCTGCAGACTGATTTTGGGAGCTTTAGAGAATTAGATTTCGCCTTGCTGTGTTTGCGGGGTGCGGCATACATTATTTAACAAAATAGCCTTAAAATAGCATTAGGTAGCTTGATGGCTATTCCAGGAAATAATAAACGTTTGTTTGGAGTGCGAGTAGCTGATAAATTTTCTGGGTTGAAACTGCTATTAAAATCTCAGTAAAAAGCAGTTAAGAGTTCTACTTGTTCTCGCATTACTTTAGATTGTTGTTCCCCTTCCCCACTACCCCCTCCCGCGTCTCGATATTTGTTTTACCGGAACAGCCCTGAACTGCGCAAGAGTAAAGGTTTGAAGCTGCCAATTGAATGTTCAGGATGGAATACTTTAATCTCTCTGTTATATAAATATGAACTGTGCCACAATATGATGCCTACAAATGACTAAAAAGTAGCGAATTTCGCCAAAATTGGAACTTACCAGGACATAGCTGGATCTGTAATTTTTACTGCTTTAGTAAAGCTTTACATATATTCACATTTTGCTGTGTAAGTATAGGACATCCCATTTACTGTGGTATCATGATATTTCTCGGTGGTTTAATTTTCGCGTATTTCGCAGTAGGGTAAATGCGCGAAATCAAACCCTAGCGAAATCAAACCACTGAATATATATTCTTATCAAAATCATATAAGTGCGCGAATTTAAGCTCTCGCGAAAATATCACTTATGTCATTTGCGCGAAATTTGATCCCCGCGAAATAAAATGATACAACAATACTATGTTTACCGGTCTTCTACAGTTTATATTATAAAAGTTGATATTTGGAAACACTTTCATCAATTTTTCGTCTTGGTATGTGACCAGGCACCTTTAAATCAGAGTTGATAAGAACATTGTCAAAGGTTATAAAACTGTGCATGGAAACCAGTCTCAAATCTCAAGGATCTGATTGGCTGAAATGACGACTCTTGTTCTGAATGCACCGTGCTATGTTGTAATGATAATCTTATAAATAGTGCACGTCAATGGAAAAAGTGTCTTCCGAAAGCTGACGTCAATCCTTGAAATGAAATCATAAAGTTAAGCAGAAGACATTGCTTTGAATGCGTTTAGCGGTAAAAATAACATAACATTGTTAAAAAATATGTAACAATATATGAAATAAAAATCACCTTCAAAAAATAAGAGATGATTTTGGAACATATTTTAACTATAAATTATTTTACTGCGAAATACAAATGTGCAATAAGCAATTTGTATGTTCAACTTTTTGACGTTATTTCAAGGCCTGGCAGCTATCCGATGCTTCCCAGAAAACCTATGAAAACTGAAAAAAAAATCTTATGAAATTTGTTTATTTTAACTCTGGCCATTTAAATTTTGTGATTATGGGGGCGTCACGAGAAAAATGAGTCTTTGGGAATATGACGTCGAAATGACGTTAAAAATTCAGCAGACGACATTTCTTTTAATGCATTTCTCGGTAAAAAATTACTCTATAGTCAAAATGAGCAATAAAATTCCCTGTAACTTATGAGAAAATAAGAGATAATTGTGAGCTTTTTCCAAATTAAGTTAAAACTAAAATGTCGAAAACTAAAACCAAAGAAACATTTTCCAGTTTCTTAACGCACCGCAATTGTGATTACAAATTGTAAACATACAGCATAGCACCTTCAAATTTCATTATAGGCCATTGTAATCTAAAATAAGATGCATATATACAATGGAGGTAAATTACTAGTAATAATATCATCTTATCAACAACTCTGTTATATATATATATATATATATATATATATATATATATATATATATATATATATATATATATATATATATATATATATATATATATATATATATATATATATATATATATATATATATATATATATATATATACATATATATATATATATTGTTCAAAGCTTGCATTGTTGAGCTTCAAGTTAATAGATATTTCACCATCCACTCCCTGAAGAAATTAACAGCCTTCAACACACTAATTAACAGTCTTTCTAATTAACAGTAAAGTACTTCAAAGGAACCGCTGAACACACAGGTAATTAATTAACTGATCGTACCTCTAGTACGATATTTCACCACCCTGTTTGAAGTAGATGTTCCGACATTTGAACACAAACTCATCATTGTTTTCTTTATTTAAAACACCTGTATTCACTATTATTTCCTCGCTTTTGTACATTTAAGCACAAACAAATCATTGATTCCTTTGTAAATCTGAATTTAATACCATAGCACATTAATATTTATGCATAAACTAATTACGGTACATGTAACTAGCGCAACATCCGGATGCGCAACATCCGAACGCGCAACATCCGGAACCAAGTGGAGGCACGTCGTGAAATCGGAATCATAAAGAATTTCATATCACATATGCTTTTTTGTGTCCACAATCACAATATGGAAAAAGATTTCCCTCAAGTAGCTTTGGCATCGCCATTTGCAACAGCGCCGTTGTCTTTAGTTTCATTGTCACACGTGAACTTCACTTCCGGAGCTGGTGTTGTTACCTGATCACTGTTGTTGTTTGACAACGCTTTCAGGTTAACACTTGAATGTTTTTTCTGGAAATTAAATTCACTCCAATTTAATAATCAAATATTAACTTATGCTCTCTTTTGTTATCTTTTTGACTTTTGAGTTGGGAGGCTGTGTTTTCCAAATGTGGGCATTCTATAAATGCCTATTTCACCATATTTTCAAAACTTTTGACTCGGATCTCAATTTTAAAACAAGTTTGCATTAATTATTCTTGCAAATATTTGGCAATAAGTAGCTTCAAATTCATATAAAAATGTGGAAAATTGGCCGACAAATGCATAACAACAAAAGTTATAGTTCCCATGCAGTTACCCCTAAATCTAAGCTACAATCAAATGAAAACAATGCAATTTCGCGAGGAAATCTTCTTTTATTTTTAACATTTGTTGACTCACTAGTTGTAATGTTTAAGTTGAATTCATTAGAACTGATTAAATATATCATATTTGGCGTATCCTAAAATAATAAAACAACTTCGCGAATTAAAACCCGTTCAAATACTTGATTTGCAGCAGTTTTGCGAACTTTAATGAACCCATTACCTTATATAAGGTGTAGTTGTCTTTCTGATAAAACTAAATAATCATTGAAAGATATCAAAATCTACAATTGTTGAAAAATCTATAGCAATCTATATTCGGAAATATTTTCTCGGATGTATAACGCGCCCTCAGTATCTGTGCTCTTTTCGGGTGCGCGGTATACACAACGGATTACGGTATGTGGAAAACGTGCGCACTGCAGAGATGTATATGAGTATTAATCACTTTTTTTCATAAAAACTATCTGCACCAAATAAATTTATTTGTTTCAATGTGCATGTGTGCGTGTGTCAGAGAGACAGCGAATGTTTTCCACAATGTCATAATTTTATTATTCATAGGAAGGCTTGGTAATTGTTTAAAATACGCCCTAAATGAATCTAAATAGATTTTCTAAAGATAACACTTTAAAGTGAAATGTTTATATCACAAGTTATAAACGAAACGAATTCTAGATTCTTTAGATTAATATGTTAATTTAATTCCATGTTTGTTTAGAGATGGTGTTTGTAGATTTACACAGAGACTAAAAGATTGCCTTAAAAATCAAATGTTTAAATTGCCTTTACATCACGGAGAGTTTACTGTTTATAATTCATTAATGTTGTTGTAATCATCATCATCATCATCAGCAGCAGCAGCAGCAGCAGCATTATTATTATTATTATTATTATTATTATTATTATTATTATTATTATTATTATTATCATCATCGCCATACCTCAAACGTTCTCTCTAGGTAGATGTTTGGATCATCAACCCTCATGTTCTTGAAGTCTGGAGCATAAGTCAGTGTAAAGGTCAGTATAGAAAGAGCCAGCAGCCACTCTGTGATTGTTGACGTGAGATATATACCACGTAACTCGTCCTGAAAATCAGGTAACATTTTTTAATATTTTGAACCTAATGGGAGGCAACCATGATTAACAAAATTTTGATGGATTGCAGATTACCCTCCCTTGAATCATAATAGAATTTCTAAGATTGATCTAAATAGGACTAGGATGCATTTCCATTCATACTCATGAACAGGCTCAATCAAACTGTTGATACCGGTTTTTTTCGTGTTCGGTGGCTTTTTGTCTATTCTACTCAATCAATTAAAAGCCAATAGAGGCCCATTATAGCTGTATCTTTGATTCTGAATTTACGTTTAAAGCAATGACTTCAAATCTATTTTTAACAGAAATAACCAAGAGACATTATAAATACACACCAAATATAGCATAATCAGTAAACTTTTTTGCCAGAAGCTCAACTTTGCGGCACTTTCGGCCTTTATTTTGACAAAAATATCACCCATTTTAAAAATAAAAAAATCATTCACCCAAAATATAGATGAACAAAAAAAACTGCATTTTCAAACAATCTTTTCATTTTATATCTGCTTGCTTTTGCATTTCACCCGATCACTGTGTTACACTGATTTTAGCTTCTCACAAACCCTAGACAAAATTGACTGGTCCCCGAGACACTTGAATTACAAGAGAGTAACATGATAATCCGATAACAAAAGTGCGAAGTTTACGTACCCATTTGGTGCCTTTACCCCTATGATGCTGGACTTTGTTAATGGCTTTAGTCGTGCCAACTATAAACTGTCAAGGAATTTAAAACAATTTTGAAAAAAGGCGAATTGTACATCCAGAAGAGCCACACTTGGTAAGCACATTCAAACGAGCAAGGAAATGACAGCATGTGCTTCCAACAAATGTATTGTTATCAACATTACACGGTCTTCCAAGGAAATAGGACAAATAATTTATTTTAAGGTAGTCTAACTGTAATGATTTCCCGCGCTTTTTTCTCGAATGTCGGGAATACTCGGTTAACTGTCACTAACAGTCGACAATAATCGATGTTGCTTCGGCTACTATCGGCTTTGACGAATAGCGTCGGAAGTCACCGAAAGCGAGCCGATGTTTGACGACGTCGCAAATTTATGCGCGGGAAAGCATTACAGTTAAACTACCTTAACTTCTGGCCACTTCGTTTGGTGTTTGTTGAAATTTCAGAAACTTCATTTACTGAAATTCAGTAAAAAGAATAAACTCAACATAATGTCGTCACGTGATATCACGCGATTAATATCACACGTGACTTATATCCTTGTGACAAGGATATACCCTAGATGACGAGTTTACAAAATGGAGAAAAACATTTAAAACATCAAACATGACGTCATCAAGTGATATCACGTGAATATTATGACACGTGAGGACAGAGATGACGAGTAACAAATTGGAACAAGAAATATCTGTAAAAAAGATAAACGGCGTTGATGGAGAAGATTTTTATATGTAATAAAGAATAAAATAAAGAGCGTGCACAAATTTCGTCTGGTGATAATACGTCGATTAAAGAAGAATGTCTAACATTAACTGTACATTTATTCAGTTTCAATAAAACACCTCTTGTAGAGTTAGTACTAATGACTTATAAATGTTATTAAAATACAATAAATGAAAATAATAACAACTTTTTACAAGAGCGAAATCTACCAACTTTTACGTAAATGAACTTAAAAAAAGTGTCCCTCCAAAGTATTGAACCCGGGGCCTCCGCTTGAGAGGCGAGTGTGATAACCACTACACCAAGGCGATTAAAATATCTGGACTTGCAATTAACAATCAGTATTAAAGGAACAAAGAAGGAACCAGTAAGAACCAGAAACATCAGCACTTCTCTGTCGTTTTACACTGTGTATTGTACTCGAGTGTTTACCTGTTTCCCATGAATATTCCATATAAAATCGTATTTAAGCCATCAATTGACTTAACTGGTTATTAATACCGTAAATATCTTTTTCTCCAATACAATTATCGCTTTTAAAAACGAGAATGCCCGAACATATAAGTGCCATGTAAATACTAACACACAATATAAAAGTCGTTACGGTAATCATTAACGAGACCCACTAATAACCAATCAAAATAATCTATTTGATTTTCCCGCTGCATAATAAATTTTATTTACAATATTTCATTGGTCGAAAAACTAGGTCAAAAGTGAGCTTAGACAGCTAACGCCGAAAAAACTGTAAAAATTCAACCCTAACGTAATCACGTGAAATCACGTAATTGATGTTGCACGTGACTTATAAGTAAAAGGATACAGATAACGAGTAACATTGACATCACGAGGCTGTTGACGAACTGTGTCAGCAGTAACAGGATTTTCTTCTTGTTATAGCGGTACCGCACCTGGTAGGTGAGCGCGGTTTGAAACCAGCAGTAAATCATACCCAAACCGAACGCCAGACCGGCGCCGAAGTAATGAGGACCTCGCTGCACCTCGGTCTGAAAAGATAAAAAAAAAATACGAAATGAAAACTCGAATATTATTTGGATATGTTTGTATTTGTCGACCAATTTGCTCGAATTTCTATACAAAATATTATATTTGAAAATGATAAAATAATAAGTCTATTGATTTTCCATGAAATGGTTAAATAATTTTAAAACAACACACAGCTTTATAAATATCACTGTAGAATAATAAAATACAGAAAACCATAACATTTTGAAACTGTGGTCTGTGTTTGATTAATAATTTTTTCTCGCGTCAGCCTTTTTAAGGGATTGGCGTCAAACTTTCGAAGTCAGATTTTCCCATGACGTGCCCGACACAGAATAAGCTGTAGACGTACCTGGAAGTTTGCGACCATACTAAGCCCAAAGGCGGACAGAATGCCCAGCACGAGCCCCGCAAGATTGATTTTATACCAGCGATTTTCCGGCGGGGTGTTCTTGATTAAGAGGTACTTCTTGCAGAACAGGTATCTCAGAATCACGTTCATCCCCACTACAAAAACAACAACAACAACAACGGTTAATCGTTTATTTTTAAAGCCGCATATTCTTAGATCAGGGTGGAACAATTTTTAGATAAGGTCAACAGTCATTATTCTAGTATCACCATCATATCTCAATGTCTATAAACAATGTACAGTGGTATAATTTTCGCGTAGGGAGTGCGATATCAAACCATTGAATATCTAGTCTTATGAAAATAATACAAGTGCGCGAATTTATGCCCAAACGAAAATGTCACTTTTGTATTTTGCGTGAAATCTGATCCCCGCGAAATTTGATGATACCACAGTATGATTTCGTAGAATTGTACTAATATACCAATTAACAAATTACGTATAATATATCTATTTTATGCAATTATGTCAGCGGATACTTAGAGGCGGAAATGAATATAAGCTTGTATACATATAACACACTTCCTTGTCTGATTGTTATGTGTACTTCACATAAGTGTTTGCCATCATCAACAATTATTAATGACTTTAAATCAATACTTCACGTATTTGCAAGTCACCAGGAACAAGTATGAATGACTTAAAGTACTTAACTTAAAGTACCATATTATAATCATTAAATAACAAAATTAAGTATGTTCAAAGTTCAAGAAAAGATTTGAAAATAAACTTTAAAAAAAACCCGACTCCATCACCCTGTCGTGATTTACAAGTATTACATTTTAGTTAGCTCAATGGGTAGCGAAATTGGCCTGCAAGGATAGGCGATTTCGCCGTACGGGTTCGCTCCCAAGTAGGGGCAATCATTTGAGAATTGAATTTCGTTATTCTGCGTTTCATCGATGTATGAACCTAAACCTAATTTGCATAAAACCCATTTTTATGTTAAATCAGAGTTTAGCTTTCTGACATTTCATACATCGATTAAACGCAATAAACGGAATTAATTCTTATAATGACAAGCTTCGACAAACGTGTTTGGCCTGTCACCACACAAAGAATTATCTTTCGTGTTTCAACAATTTGTTTAGTTATCAGTTTCAATTACCTCCCTTGATGGTAATATGCTAATTTCAAACCATGTAGAATGACAATCATTGTGGGTAACTGTATATAGGGAAACTTAAAAAAATCATTTTTGGAGATACGGATGGTATGTCCTGTGTCGGTCTCTTGCATGGTTGGCTAGGCGCCTCTGCCGCTTTTGTATAGCTTTAGGGTTATCTATACATTTTAAGTATTATTTATCTCTTAGAAATCCTACTTACACATGACGGCACCAATGTTGACCATCTGGCCAAACACGCATCTCTCGGGAGCTTCAATGGCCGTGTGACTGAAAATATATATACAGAATATAAAACACGCGTTCGACACGATGAATCTCAGAAAACATTAGAATTTCGAGGGATGAAATCGAAAGAGTTCGAAATGATATCATATGAAGAAGGAGATAGAACATATTCGGTTACACTCGTCGATATGAACTAAGATAAAACAACAATATACAGGAGCGGATCAGTAAGTGTTCAGTGGGGTCACTCGAACATGCTTTTTAGGAAGCAGTATTAACTTTTCATATAATTCTGACCAGAAAGATGGAAATTATTATGTAACTACCGTAGACTGGTCAAAACGAATGCCTTTTCTGGAAATCTTTCTTCCAACCCCGCATACAGTAAAATTGTTTTTATTTAAACATAATTCAAGCTGTTTAAAACAGCTATCTGTGTGCCAGGCTAGATGGAACGTTTTACTGAATTCTCGGGTAACGTGATCAATTCCACACCGTTCAACCCGATAAGATGAATGCCGTGGGTAAGACGACGGCAGTTGCTTGTGTACATGAACGTTTTTCGGCGAAACTGAGTATTGGCCTGAGTTTTACATTTTTCGGCAATATCTAAGCAGACAAAAATATACATATTGATTCCCTGTTTGTTAAGGACTCTCCTGACGAAATCTTGACGCACACAGGATATTATTTACAAAGAAATTTCAGAAAAAGTGTGTAATTTTTTGACAAAATATGTCATTTGACGAATCGGTCGCAAATATTCTTTTTCATTACCAAATCTGAAATATTTGAAATATACCATGATAAAGTTCAATTATTTCCCTGTAATTATTTGAAACCACAGCTTCCAATTCGCTTTCTCTAGAAAGATATTTACTTTTAAACTTGGTACGTCGTGGAGATTTTTGTAACGACAACGGCCGTTAACACTAAAATATTGGTACAGTTGAATGCAGTTTCGTCAGTGGATTGGATAACGTTAACGGCCGTCAAGTGAACTTATTTTCAACGTCGCTGTTGTCTGCTTTATGCATAAAGTGTATCAGACTCTAGTGTTAACAAATCTAGGCTACTCCTTGTTGTGTATAAATCAAGATAATTATTGAAAAGTATGTTTACCTAAAGAAAAACATTTATAACAAAACACCTGATTTCCAGGTTGAATAATATTACCTAACGTTTTGTTGTTGATGCAATTTTAGAATTGTAATAATTTTAAGTATTCAATTATTTCGTACACTTGTCAAAAGAGAAGTACAAGCGTCTGTACTCATTCAAATGAAAACAATATAATATTTTATCTAACTTTGTACAAATTCTTATATTATTTACTATATATACTTTACGAACTTGAAATTTAATGCACTTGCACAGCCGCCTGCAGACGAGAAAAAATGTTGCACCGCATATTATTTCAGCTCGAACTTTATCTGGTGACGAACCATACCGAGTACGTAATATTATAGTTTTAAAATTCGGAAATAAATGTTATTATTCTTTATTTTCATTTGGTAGCCATTACTCTTTAAGAATATTCGAAGCGCAGGCGCTCTTGATTTACTTCTGATTAATAAATAAAATTATATAGACAACGAAAGTAAGTAAAATTCAACTCAGAATGAAGTATTTGAAGTTCTTTTGCCTCATATTTGTAACAGACGAAAAACAACTATTTTTATGCGGCTAAGTTTTGCCGTCGGACCGTTCCAAGGCGGTAACCCCTCGGGTTCTCACTTTTGTTAATTGTTTGTGGCGTCTATATTGAAATTGATTATTGTAATACCATGTTCTCTTTTCGTCTCTGCTGTTTGGCTGTATGGGGAAGCTGTGTCTGCTGGATGTGGCCATCCCTGATGTGATATTTCACTGTTTTATATATCATTGTCGTCACCTTTGCTTCGCTGACAATACGGCTAAGACGTCATGGTCATATCTCTAGAATAATGTTTTGTAAAAAAAGTGCACACTTTTTCTGCAATTTCTCTGTAAATAATATCATGTGTGCGTCAAGATTTCGTCAGTAGAGTCCTTAACAAACAGGGAATCAATATGTATATTTTTGTCTGCTAAGATAAAGCCGGAAAATGTAAAAATCAGGCCAATACTCAGTTTCGCCGAAAAACGTTCATGTACACAAGCAACTGCCGTCGTCTTACCCACGGCATTCATCTTATCGGGTTGAACGGTGTGATTCTAGAAATCAGTTTGAGTATGGACTCAGATGTTTGCGTTTCTACTCAAGCAGTCGGTTTTGTAAAGATTAATCAGAATAAACCGATAACTACTTTTTAAAACTGCATTTTGAACAAGAAACATTGAATAAAATTATTCTCAAAACCTAAATTAATCACAAAGGATATGTATCGTTGGAATTTTGACATCATCAATTTGTGCTGAGTTTAAAATCCAACTCAATATTTTTGTGACACTGGTAAATCAACTTCATTCAGTTTTACGACAATAAAAAAAGAGATTATATCACAATTAAGCAGTAGGGTTAGATATCCTCTGACCTTAACAAGTCCGGCACTTTGAAGTGAAATCGGCAAACAGAAGAAGACCACAAACAGTCAGCGAAAATTAAAACCCGAATGGTAAAAACGGTCAGTAGCAAAACAATTAGCCACAAGAGGTTCAAGTGTACATAAACCTCAAAGTTGCCAAACCAGGTTATCATTCAAACTGAAATGTATAACTTGTCTTGGTGAAATATTTCTTACCCATCAATCAACTGGAAGCAAGCACACACACATAAAAACATTAGAAGCTAATAGCAAAAATATTGGTACTCCGTAGAAGTATTCCAGCGACTTAATTCTTTGAGGAAATCATTGTTTTGAAGTTTACCGCCCAGCTGTGTTTCAACAATATTCCCTCTATTCGAAGTTGTGTGTTTCCTCTTCAGACTGATTTGGTGTCTTTTTACATTTTAAACAAACTTTTTTACGACAATTTTACGACATTGTAAGTTTTTGTTAAACCGCCCTTATTCCAGAAATCTACGCCAACTAGTTAAGAAAACACTATATCGGAGAAGAAAAACAGCAGAAAACAATACTGTCTGTTGACCTCACATAAGTGCAAAAGCGAAACGTCATATCAGTAATAGTCACACTCAGAAAACCAAGACCCGCTGCAATGCTAAAGATGTGAAATATGCATATCAGGAATGGCCACATCCAGCAGACACAGCCTTCCCATACAACCTGAAAGTAGAGAGGAAAAGAGAGCATGGTATTAAAATAATCAGTTTCGAAATGCACGCCACAAACAGTTTACAAAAGTGAGAACCCGGGGGTTACAGCATTGGAACGGTCAGTGGCAAAACAATTTAAACCAGGTGCACCAACCTCACACTTGCCCCAACAGGTTCTCATATCACAAAACAAGTAAAAGTTGTCTCGTTGAAATAACACCAACCCACCCATAGGCTGTAACAATTTTTTCATGCAAAAACACACAAAGAGCAGAGGGAAAATGGTATAGCTTCATAAATTAATAAATTTAGAAATGTCAACATAAAATTTAACGAAAAGAGGACATAATGCTGACCGCCAAGGAAAGGGTGGTTTCATTTTCCCCGTATCAAAAAATACCAAACTTTCGATAAATAACTGTCAACACTAATTTACTCATTTTAGTCAAATGTAAATTAAATATTCTTTTATAACACGTTCCTTGCTTTTAAAAAAGCAATAATTCAGGATACATGCATTATTATGTGACTATCACAGCATTTCAATCTACAGTCGTTTTTAAAGTTTTTAAATCAAAACTGCGTGTGTAACTGTTGTTACGATGCTTGTCCAAGTCGGTAATGAAACTTTAGACACTGAAAAATACATTCAATTGAGACCAAATAACTTTTCCAAAATCTAGGTTATGAGCATTTTTGCATTATGCAGAGATCCAATATTTATATGTCACATATCGCCCCCATCAAACAGGAGGAGCGGGTGGTGCTGAAAATAGTTCACTTGATTAAAGAGAAATCTTTCGAATTTTTAACGTTATGTCCTTTTTTTATACACCAACGACCTTTATATATGTCACACGAGAAAAAACAGAGCGTGGACTACAAGATAAAGCGGATCAGATATCAAAGTGCCTCATTGACTTACCTCAAAGAAATCGCAACAGTGTAAACGTGACTTTACTATAAAAAAAATAAAGGGTGAGCATCAGACAACTATCCAACGGAGATACATTTTGTACTTGGTTAGTTGACAGGTTAATTGTCCATCGTACTGGTACCGCTGAGAACATATTGAGAGCATTTCTCACCAGGCCCAAGGCTATTCTGAATAATGGCATTGATGCTGTTGAAATGTATTAACAATAAAGAAGCATCAAGGGGATTCTCTTTCTGACAGCAAAATCAAAGAATCAATTGCGAAAGCAAAAGTACATATAGTGGTCGAAAAAGAAAACTGACAATTGTTTATCTATGAACAAGTTAAATCCTAGCATGCTTATATGGAATTGTCTCATTTAGAGGACTCAGCCTCCCGAAACAGAAAAAAAAATAAAAAGGAAAAGACAGAATGGTAAAGAAAATGATCAGTTTGAAAATAAACATATAAAACAAATTGCAAAAGTATGATATACATATAATATCTTATTTGTTGCACCTTTCCGTAAATATTAGGGGTGGAAACACTTGTCTTATGCACCTGAATCATCTTGCCATTTTGTTATTGCCGTTTAACTAATTCGCGCTTGGAATTACTTGCATTCTTAAGCTTTATGTTTGTTTGCTTTTCATGCAAATTGTCGAGTTAATTTGTGGGTTAGAGCTTATTCGCCAAAACAGTTTGTACTTGTTTATTCATATTAGAACCTGTTCGGCCAAGTGTGCGTCCCAAATCTAGTTTTAACTCCTCTTTCAAAAAAAGTAATATATGCATATCAGGAATCGCCACACTCACTACACAGCCTCCTCACTCAACGAAAAGGAAGAGAGAGAGTAGAGAGAGAGAGAGAGAGAGAGAGAGAGAGAGAGAGAGAGAGAGAGAGAGAGAGAGAGAGAGAGAGAGAGAGAGAGAGAGAGAGAGAGAGAGTATGTCAATTCAAATAAGACGCCACAAACAATTAACAAAAAAGAGTACCTTTGGGGATACCGCCTTGGAACGGTCAGTGGCAAAACTAAATTCGACTGGGGGTTTAAACCAGGTTCTTGGGTGCACAAACC
Organism: Corbicula japonica; assembly: GCA_038501625.1. Classification (NCBI taxonomy): domain Eukaryota; kingdom Metazoa; phylum Mollusca; class Bivalvia; order Venerida; family Cyrenidae; genus Corbicula; species Corbicula japonica. The sequence continues at coordinate 528,646 of JAZAYU010000286.1, forward strand.
TCACACTTGCACCAACAGGTTCTCTTATCACTAAACAATTACATGTTGTCTTGGTGAAATAACTCCAAAACAGCCCAACGGCTCAACAAGACAGAAAACCCTTAGGTTCTCTTGTTCGTTTAATGTTTAAACTTTGAAGTGTTTTTATAAACCCATGCACTCTCTGCTTCCTATCTGATGTTAGGCCGTGTGAGGAGACTGCATTTTCTGCTTCCTATCTGATGTTAGGCCGTGTGAGGAGACTGCATTTTCTGCTTCCTATCTGATGTTAGGCCGTGTGAGGAGACTGCATTTTCTGCTTCCTATCTGATGTTAGGCCGTGTGAGGAGACTGCATTTTCTGCTTCCTATCTGATGTAAGGCCGTGTGAGGAGACTGTATGTTCTGCTTCCTATCTGATGGTAGGCCGTGTGAGGAGACTGCACTCTCTGCTTCCTATCTGATCTAAGGCCGTGTGAGGAGACTGCATTTTCTGCTTCCTATCTGATGTTAGGCCGTGTGAGGAGACTGCACTCTCTGCTTCCTATCTGATGTTAGGCCGTGTGAGGAGACTGCATTTTATGCTTCCTATCTGATGTTAGGCCGTGTGAGGAGACCGCATTTTCTGCTTCCTATCTGATGTTAGGCCGTGTGAAGAGACTGCATTTTCTGCTTCCTATCTGATGTTAGGCCGTGTGAGGAGACTGTATTTTCTGCTTCCTATCTGATGTTAGGACGTGTGAGGAGACTGCATTTTCTGCTTCCTATCTGATGTTAGGCCGTGTGAGGAGACTGTATTTTCTGCTTCCTATCTGATGTTAGGCCGTGTGAGGAGACTGTATTTTCTGCTTCCTATCTGATGTTAGGCCGTGTGAGGAGGCTGTATGTTCTGCTTCCTATCTGATGGTAGGCCGTGTGAGGAGGCTGTATTTTCTGAATGTGATTATAAATGGTTACATTTTCCAACTATTACAGCAATCATTTTCAATAAGGTAAATGTGAATTATTAGTGAAACCAAAAACTGCAGTGAGGGGCAATGCAGTGCTCATTTCACAAATGGAAAAACAAACAAAGAGTTTGTAAGATTGAAAAAAAATATAGTCATTATATGACGAAAAAGACCCAATATTAGGACGAATATCTCTTTTGTACTTTAAAAAATAAATAACAAGTCAGGGACTGATAATTATTAATTTTAATTGAAGCCATTAATCATTTTAATAGTCAAATAATGTATTATATTTCATACAGTAATAGTCGTTGCTTTAAGATTTATTATATAATTAACAACAACAATTATTAGAATCTTTGTTACAGAATCTTTGTTACAGAATCTTTGTTACAGAATGTCTGAGAAACTTATAAAACCATCGCTTCAATCAGGATTCACGTCTAAGATAATTTATGGAAACATTATATTCCAAAGAAAAATCTCTCACTAATTATTTAACCACAAAACTTTCAGATAGGTGAATGCTTATTTGAGGCTTGTGCGCCCCCGTTATGATAAAAAGAATTTAAAATAACAACACAAACACCAGCAAATCTAGAATTTTTTCCGACAATAAACAATGCCTTTAAAGTACATGCTAAAATTCCACGAATGTTTTGCCAGAACGAAGCATATATAGGGATGATTTGTTGTCAGACTTGCTTAGTTTCATAAAATAAGAGTGTGCTAACGGATACATTCGTCACAACACGTAGTTAGTCTAGGTTTGTCCTATACGAAGTAATAAGAGCAAGAGGGCAAAATGGCCATATCGCTTACCTTATCCGTGCATATGCAATATAATGCAAAGAAGTCACAAATAATTTACTGTTTTTGCAACAATTTTTATTGCTAATATTTAGCATATTAGCATTATTATAGCATTGATGACAACTGATTTTTAAACTGTAAGAGCTGCCACAAATGTCAATTAATTATGAAGATAATACAAAAATACTGTCTTGCATGAATTATTCATTTTAGTTATATACATTAACATCCCGTTATTAAGACCAACACCGGGACTGGGAAAAAGTGGTTATCATAGTGGGCGGTCTTTGTAAATAACTAGAAAATAGTGCAAAATTTTAAAATGGGACATCGGAATAGTGGTCTTACTAGTGAGGTGGTCTTAATTTCGTGGTGGTTTTAATTTAGGGGTTTACTGTAACTAGCAAGCTACCATGTTAGCATGAAGTACAAATATCTGCTATGGGAATAAGAGGCATCAGCAACTTCAGCTGGTTCCAAAGTAAACAAGGGCTATCACTGATGGTGAGTAATATCACCGCAACATTGCTTTGTAAGAGTATACATAAACGTTTCATAATAAATATCTTCATAATGATCTGATCAACATGATAAAAATGTTAGTATCTCAGAAACAATTATGAGAGACGGCGAACACCGGACGACGGACATCGTATTCCACATGTTGATCACAAAAGCTTATTCTGATAGAAATAAATCTGCAAAACCTCATTAAATAAAGAATGAAGTTAAGGGGGTAGATTTAGGCTTGTTCACGGTATTTTTTAGATTCAAAGTTATTTATCTTAAACCGTTCTGTCAGACATTCTAAGATTTTTACTTTTTACGTAAACATGCTACACTATATTTACAAATACATCGTACAATATACACGCTTTCATCACAATGTTCTACTTTCTTCAAACATATGTTCCGTTTTTCTTCAATGTCATAGAGGATAATAAAATATTTAGATGTATCCAGTTATAGAAATTGAAAGCATAAAAAAGCGGGTAATCCCGAATGTACACTGTTTATATGAAATGTTTGTGGTGTCTTAGTTGAAACAAACTGTTTATAAACCAATGCTGACTTCTACCTTTCCATCGTTTGGGATGGGTAAAAAAAAGTACTGTTTACTGGTGTAAATAGTGAGCTCCGCTCAACCCGGATATAGACGACGTGGGCAGTAATATATATTTCTATTACAACCCAGGAACAGGCTCAATCAAACCGAGCCTGCAATATTTTCATATTTTTCGTGTTCGGTGGCTTTCGGTGGGTTCCCTTTTCATCTTTCTTTTACTTTGTTGGAAGGTTGTGGTTCTGGTAACGGCTATTCCTGATATGCATATGTCACTTTCTACGTCGTTTGCTTGCCCTTTTTCCGCAACGAGAACAAAATCATTGTCAAAGAAGTTTAGCTTATCGCTAGGGAATCGCAAGGGAATTGGTATTTGCTCTAACATTAACAGAAGAGCACACTTAACAGAAGAAATGTTTACGATAGCCAAGAGTTCAAATTTGTTAATCAATTTCTTTTCTCAACAAAGTATATATACTCTGACATTTGTGATAAGCTAAGTCCTATAATATCCCCGATGGCATATATTAGTCTTATCTCAGAATGCCAGTTTCAGCTTTGAAATGATTTCCCGCAAGGCGTATGCTTTTAAATATTTATTTCATAGACTTTTTCCGTTAACTCGTATTACCTTAGCTTTTTGGTTTTTGGCTTTTTTGTAAGAAATGCACATCTAGAATCTCTTTATAATAATTACATTTTCACTTTTATAGAACATATCAGTCTAGGAAAATTGACAAATGATGGTGCCTCTAGCTTGGAGCGAACCCGCCCCGTCACGGCGACAGCGCCTAGCCCTGCAATTCCCGCGACGCAACCAACTGAGCTTACCGGGACAACCCCAAAAAAGGTTGATCGGATAGCCCTGATATACGTAACGATCATTGCACGACATCGGTAACAGGTTATTTTACTGATAACAGTACTGGCTATATGTACAGGGAGACTTTTTACGGCCGCCACACTGCACAAATAGCGCTACTGTGAATAAAAATAAGGATGAAGATAATTTAAAATATGCTGGCCAAAGAAGTTGATGATTTCCGCATTAGTTCCCTTCTAAGAAGACTGTTTTTTATGTGCTTTTAAAGTAAATCTTAAATACGCAACTAATATTTAGGTCTTACAGTGCAGTGGAAATTAATGGAATTTACCGATCAATCATAGCATTTTAATGTCAAAGAGTTAAGGTTCCCATGACCAGAAACAAATAGTAAACTAACTCTGAATCAAAGTAGGTACATGTACATACTTTATTAGAAATCTACGCAACTTAACGAGTACAAGTTACAAAGATAATAGATGAAAAATAAAGGCCACCGAGCACGACAAGTATCATCATAATGTAGTCTCAATAATTCGACTGCAAGCACAGACCCATTATCATACTGACTTTTTATAGATGTCTGTCCTTTACGTCTCAAGCAGTTACGATCAAAACTGCGGTGGGAATCGACCGGATTTAAATTCTGTTATTTATCGATAAACGTGAGTCAGGTAAACTTTACGCGCCGTAATCGAAATTTGTTGACATGGGTGGAGGTTTAAAGAGTTTTGCATAAAAAAACGAAACCGTTATTTATAAAGGATCACATATATTGATTCAACTTGAATGTGCCTTTTCAGGTATGTAAACTTTTTAAAGATAGTTACGGTATGGTTTAAGATGCTTTATGGAGCCGCCAATGTTGCGATTTGAATTCCGATCGACGGCATATAGAAATAGAAGAAAAATTTTCCGCATTGATTTGAATAGTAACTGGGTTGTGCGCGAAGGACGATCATCGCATATATAGAAAGTCATTGTCGCGCACAAAAGTTGTGCTACATCATAATGCAGATTCGCTTTGATTTACCCTGTTCATGGGTCGAAATCGGAAAGCATATTACTTTCCATGCCGCCTAGTACCGGGTTGAGCGTAATTCAATATTTATACAGATATATGTACCGAGCTCAACCGCCTAAAAATGGCGTAATTGATAACAGCACTAATTAAATATACGAGAAGACTTTTTACAGCCGCCACACGGCACAAAAAACACCACTGTGATAAGACGACAATATAAAATTCCACACTTAAAATTAAAAGATTAAAAATATTTAGATCTTCTCTGCCACTGATCTTGTATTTTCATCCACTCTTACAAAAATTTAACTACAATCAAAATATGTTTGACATGTAAACATTGAATAAGATCAACTATGGCTTGACGGGTTGTGCAGTAATATGCATTTTCATTTTTGTCCACGAACAGGCTTAATCAATCTCAGTCTTCAATACTTTCAAGTTTGATGAATTTGGTGAATTTCAAGTCACATTTTACATCTTCTGGTGTTATATTTTTGTACTGTGGTTTGATAGTATTTCGCGCGGGTTTAATGTTAGCGTTTTTCGCACATTACAATTTGCCGAAACCTTACTCCAGCGAAAACTAACCACATTCTATCCTATTCGATGAGAATAATACAATTTTGCCATTTTATGTAAATGCGAAAATGTCATTTGCGTCATAATCGCGAAAATTTGGCCACGCGAAATTAAATAACATAACAGTATGTAATTCTTGATAAAGTCTGCTTACTAAACATGTTGATACAATATCTTATTGTGCGAAATAAAATTCAATTTTTTTAATCAGATCTCCTGCCGGAATGCTTTGATGGTGTCCTTCCATTGTCATTGGTGCCAATGAAAAGACTCAATCAAACCATGTCAGGTATGCAATACTTTTGTATGTAATTTTACAGCATTCGAAGCTCCCGTTCGAGACATAAAAATACGAATACGTCTATATCCCGATAATATAAAGTTGCCTTTTGATGTATATGAATAAAGGGGTGTGTCTAATGCGCGCAAATGGTTTTCATAGATAATGGATATGGCTAGTCTGTAGAAATCATAATCAGTATTAGATTCATATTTGTCCAGAGGAGATCTGTCATGTCAGCTTTGTGCAAATGTCGTTGTTTCCGGCTAACATGTTTACAGGATGTATGAATAGTTTGGTTGATTAAGTTTAGCATTAAGCTTTATGAAAGATCAAGGTTACTTTTTTTAGATACTTTGGTATTTAAACAACGGTTTTTACTTTATCCTGACAATATGGTTAGATATGCATATCACGAGTAGCCACATCCAGAAGACAAAGCCTCCCCACACAGCCAAAAACTAGAAGAAAAAAGAGAAATCGTCTTTTTTTCAAAATAGACCTGAAAGGTAAAGGGGGCAGTAAGCGGTTTTCTTATATATCTCGAAAAACCGAAGAATCACAGCCGACACGACAAGTCCACTTGCTCCCTTCTAGCACATACCTGAAACAGAAGAAAGGGCACATAACTGACATCACAATAACATTCAGTTTATGAAAACAAAGCAAAATTATATTCAAAACATATCAGTTGAGTTTTAAGCACCATTAACTTTCAAATTCTGGTTGCGAAAACTGGTCGGCCGACGAGTCAAAATTTCAAACATTCATCAGTTCACATCTATCTTATTGCCAGCAACCAAAATAAATGCTTTTGTTTTTATATTTCGGCCAGTTTAGACATAGGTGGTTTCAATATCCCAGCTAATAAGGTTTTGGATATTGTCCAATCACCCCCAAGAATATACTTCCTGCTTTTTAAATTTTGCCGTTGGCGTTGTCTGTGATACGCAGGATTTATATTCTAAGATCCCCTATCAAAATTCTATTCTGTTTAGTTCCGCCCATTGTTTTCTCGTTTAGGGCAAACCCATTCTTTTATCTGGGGACCATACGCCGCTGAACATGGAATGGTATTAATCTGCATACGCCGCTGAACATGGAATGGTATTAATCTGAAAATACCTCATTGAAGGTTCCATGTTCACCGCCATATGCATACCATCGTTTGGGGTGGATCAAAATTGTACTGTTTATTGGTGTAAATATTGAGTTGCGCTCAACCCGGGGCTAGGCGGCGTGGGCAGTTATATGCAATCCCATTACTGCCCATGAACAGGCTCAATCAAACCGAGCCTGCAGTATTTTCATATTTGTCGTGTTCGGTGGCTTTCAAAGTTCCCTTTTCATCTATTCCACTCAAACATGATAAAATCCCTACTGTTTCATTAAATCATACTCAAAATTTACCATGACCATCAAGATTTTGCACTACTCACACTTGTTTGTATGCCCCTTGAGAATTGAAAGCTAAACTGAAGGCAGAGCCAGAAATGTATTAGTTTCGCATTTCCAAGCATCTGCCTCACACCGAAAGTGTCAGGGTCAAAAAGAACATGTCAGACAATTTTTGGGGACTCTAGCTACACATGTGAAACTGCAAATATAGCATCTAAGTGCCATGAAGCTTACAGTTTGCCCACTTACCTCTTATCTTCAAATTTGATCGGGGACAATTCGCATCTATGGCTACAAACACTTTACTGCTACCAAGAGACTGTGTCTAGAGGAAGGTTAGTTTCATAGTAAATGTTTAGGCAGGGGTTGGTAAGACAGCATTCGCAGAATATTGCTGCAAAAGACGAACACAAGATACATAATTGATCTATCTTTTCCCCATTGATCTGGACTAGAGTACCCAGACTTGAGTATCCTCTATATTTTCTCTTAAGTCCGCGACAATTTGTACAAATGATAGTTTACACTTAAATTGAAATAAATGCCATGGGTTTTAAACTGTTTTACTTGCATTTTGTTTCGTGATTTTATTACTCGGGTATGATTCTCATATGATTGTTATTATTCAAGGATCAGATGAACCTTTTTTTTTAAAAAAACAAAACAAAAACAATCATTGTTATTGACTGATTTTTACATCGCGCTTTTGAGCTGACAAGGTGAGAAATTCTCACGTATGGAATATGACATTTTTAGTTGATTGAGTAGGCGCTGCTGCCATGACGGTACGGGTTCGCTCCCCAACAGAGGCAATAACATTTTTAATTTGTAAACTATTTGTCGTCGAACAATATTTTTATATAACTTGTCTCGTGACCTTCTAGTTATCATTAGCGAACTATACTTCAAGGAAAACAGCAAAAAACACTGCCTCAAAAGTTTATGCAATCAATGTTTGAGAAAACTTTATAGATGTAGTGCTTTTGGATCGAGACACTTTACAACGATACGTTTGTAAAAACTTGTTTGTGTTGATCGCCTAAAGATTTGTTTGAACATCGAGCCGTGAAAGAAAAGAAACCCATTGGTAATACAAAAAAAACACCTCCACATTCTTTGTAAGCATCACAAGACAATTTGAAGGAGACAAACTTTACATCAGAAAAAATCATCAGACAATATTTTGAGAAAAGTCCGCATACTTCACATTTAATGTTATTCTTTAATTTTCTTTTAGTACTGCATATGTCTGCAACGATATCCAAACAACTGACAAAGCAATCTCAGAAAGTGTTTGTATTATCCTTTTTGGACAGGAGACGTGTGAACTTGGACAGGTTTCTGTTAAACAGAATTCGTATATTTCTCCTGACAACAAAATATATTTACTCTGACATACGTGATAAGGTTAGTAGTGCATTCACCTTGGTAACGTTGAACCGTATTGTCTCAAAATGGAAGTTTCAGATTTGAATTGATTTTCTCTGTGGTTCATGCTTTGAATAATTTGTTATTCAGTCTTCCTGCATTTGGTTTCAAAATTAGTGATGTTAACTAAATTAAATGATTAAATCCCAAAATATACTTCTGTTTCTGGTCAAAACAAAGTATTACAAGAAGATATGACCTGACCGAAAACAAGTTAATATTAGATTCTTCCATTTTTCGATTTCTGTTTAATCGCGTGTTCTTTATATTTTTCTTGTCAAAGATGTTTGTCTTTTGCAACAATGCATAAATCTTTATTAGTCGAGTGTACTTTTAACTTTATCAGTCCCTTTAACTTTTTGTTTAACTAGTTATTTATTAATCTGATCTAATTGAATATTCATTTATCCGATCTAACTCAAAATCTGTATTAATCTTACCCTATATGAATATTATCAAAAATTATTTTGGATCTAAAGTCGTATACACTGTACTTGACAATGTGTTAATTTCGAATTTCGATTAAAGCCGGCGTTAGGCGGCGGCAGCACTTAAATGCATTTCCATTTCTGCTAATAAACAGGCTCAATCAAACCGAGTCTTCAATATCTTTTTTTCGACTATCTCACGATAATTAGTCTTCCGGAAAGTTATGAAGCCAGCCGGTAAATTCTCTTGCAAATACTTTTCAAAAAATAAAAATATTCGAAGACAAGTGGAAAATAAAAAATATATTTATTTAAACACGCACTTGGTATATAGTTAGTTGATTTATTTGTTCCTTACAGGTTTAAGACGATTGCAGTGAGTGGCGAAGCTTCTAAGACACTTGTAGAAAATCAGTAGGAAACCATTAAACATCCTTGATACAGATAGGTAAAACATTAAAAATAGTCCGAGAACGATAGGTATTAACACTTTTCTAATGATTTCAGTGTTACATTATCAGTTTGATTCATTGCTTAAGTTATGATACTATTTCCGCGCATCTTGTGCAGACTTTGTGGGAATAAACTAATTGATTTGGTCGACATTAAATGGAATTCAAGGAACGTAATCAGCCACAAGTAGAAAAAGGTGAAGTAAAATAAGACGATTGCATTGTCAAAGAACAGCGATATTGTAAACTTCACGTTCAAAATGTCATTGAATGTCAAAAATATAATAATGTTTGTCTTAAAATCAGAAATGCAGCTTTTATTAAGTTAATTTACATCGCCATGAAAACAAGAAAGGAAAAAAAAGTTTAGTTGATTCGTAGAAATTTATGGCATGTATTTTTTTCTGAACTTGTTTCCGTTTGTTGTTTGTTTGTCTGTTTGTCTGTTTGTATTATTTATGAAAATATATATTAATTGTAAAATAGTATGTTATCGCTTATAACATTTAGTTTGTGGGTTTTTTATTTTAAAAGTAAAGTTATGCTTGTTAAAATATCTTGGTCATGATTATGGCATGCGGTTAGCACAATATTATTTAAACCATAGGTTTAACTATTTAACCCATAGTTTAACAGACTTAAACCTAGGGTTAAACGGTTAAACATATAGTTTAAGAGTTGAAACTATGGACTATGGGTTTAAGAAAAAATTGTGCAGAATGTTACTTAAACTATAGGTTTATCAGCTTAAACTCTATGTTTAAGTGTTTAACCTATAGTTTAAGATTTTAGTCTATAGGTTTAAGAGATTTTCAACAAAATTTACATTAAACTATGGTATTAAGAGACTTAAATACATAGTTTTAATTGGAATTTCTTTAAACCTTGCAAAATAAAAAGAATGTTAAGTTTATAAATCTATTAAGAAAAAAAAAAGCAAAACGGCGTACCAACTGATGTATTTAGTTCTGTCATATTGAAGTCAGAATATTATAATTATATGAATTCGTGTTTATTATAATTCAGTAAATTTACTGTTTTCGCTCGAACATTTTGACAATACTCTGTAACTGAATAAAAATTAACTATCTTGTTAGGAAACGTTAATTCTCTGAAAATCTACATTCAAAGTTCTAACACCTAAGATCTAACATCTAAGTTTGAATTGTTGCCTTCTAACTTCTAACTCAAAATGGCCCCAATGGGCTTCCGTAATTATCGACTTAAATTGCCGTAGTGGAATTTTTTTAGTTTGAAGATAAAAACACGTAAAATATAACTTTAATCTAAGGGATTTAGCCAAAACGTTGAAACCTGTGGTTTAAAGTCTTAATCCATAGGTTTAAGAGAAAACAGTGAAATGATGTCTTAAACTATGGGTTTAACAGTTAAAACTATTTTTAAGACCTTTATCTATATGTTTATGAGAAAATAAGTTTAGTCTATAGGTTTAAGAGTATTTAACATAGGGTTTAACTGTTAAACATAGGGTTTAACTGTTTAACATATAGTTTAAGGTCTTAAACTACAGTTCTTATTCCGAAAATATGAAACTATAGGATTAAGACTTAAACCATAGTTTTAAGTCTGTTAAACTGTGGGTCTAACAGTTAAACAAATAGTTTAAGTAATTATTGTGCTAACCCCATGCGAAACATGATCAATATGGTGTAGGCCGATTTGCGTTTAAAAAGAGCACTGATATATAGGGTGCAGATTCTTAACAAAGTATGAATAAGATCTTTTATCATAGAAAAAAATGAAACATTAAAATAACGTAAAATCAAGGAATTAAACAATCATAGTAGAAAATCGCATTATTAATAAATTTCTTGGATAAACTTTTTCATACACCCTAATTCAATGATTCTTGCTACTATAACTTTTTTAAATAGGACATGGCTGTATTCCTCCATATGTGGAAAAAATAAATTTGACTTGGCAATTTCTCCAACTTTAACTTCATTGAACTGTTTAAATGTAGGTTATATTTAGATTTTTATTTGCATATATAGAATCGAAAACAAACTATTCAATTTTTTACTGATAATTTAAAGACTTAAAGCCAATTTCTATTTTAGTTATGTTTGTATTTCATCATTACAAGGGTTAGCATGCACAAAGTTTTAATTGTTTACCTTGGTTATTTAACCCTTTCCTCCATAGATACCCCTTTATTGCATGGGCAAACAGTTAAGAGGTCGCAAACATTGCAAATGGCGAAGACAGGCTAAAATTTCAAAAATGAATTTTGGGGGAAATACTTATTGCCACCTAGATTTTAGTAAAGAAATGTATTTAGCTATGTATGTTATAAATGTTTGCAAGCTCAATTTAGTCTAATTCATTTTCTAATTACCAAGCACAAACTAAAACAAAGAAAACCGTTTGCACGAGAACTCTGAAATTCATGAGCAATATACCAAAGTAACTCATACCTGAAATAAGTATATGCTGGTCTACAATGTTTAGTGCCAATTCGTCAAAATAATGTTAGAAGTTTCAAGAAATTTAAGGAAATCTTACTTCCTGGTTCAAAGTAAAAGTGAAAGTGAAAGTAGAAAGTAAGTTTTCCTTGAATTTCTTGAAACCCCTAACATTATTTTGACGAATTGGCACTAAACATTGTAGACCAGCATATACTTATTTCAGGTATGAATTGCTTTGGTATATTGTTCATGAATTTCAGAAATCATGCAAATGTTTCTTTCTTTTGTTTTAGTATGTGCTGGGTAATTAGAACATGAATTAGACTAAACTGAGCTTGAAAACATTTACTACATCCATAGCTAAATTGATTTATTTACTAAAATCTAGGTGGCAATAAGTATTTCCCCCATAATTCAATTTTGAAAATTTAGTCACTTTTCGCCATTTGCAATATTTGCGGAACCTTAAATGTTCGCGTATTTCGCGCTAGGCGGTCTGCCGAAATCAAATCCCCGCGAAGATTAACCACATAATATTTCATCCGATAAGAAAACTTAATTGTGTGGGCTGATTTTTTCATCGCTCTTGGCTGACGGCGAGTAATTCTTTCGAATGAAAATTGACGATACTTAATTTGTAAAATATTTGCTGAACAATATTTTAATATTTACTTTCCTGGCACGTCACCGTCTAGTTATCATAAACGTACTAAACCTCAATGAAAACAACAAAAACACTGCCTAAAAAGTGTTCAAACTTATCAATCAATGTCTTAAGGAAACTGTTTTACAAAAAGGAGAGACCAAGAACAATTCATGAATGTAAGAACAGATTTAAGGCTCCTCTGACGCTGTTCTTGAATTTGTCTAAGAATGAAAAGCCTACCCTCACTATTGTGTGGCATCAATCAAAATGTGTTTGTTTACTTGAATAAAAATTGAATAAGCTCAGGGCCCCGACGGTTTGCGAAGTTATATGCTTTTTATTACTGCTCACAAACAAGCTTAGTCAATCGCAGACTTATATACTTTCAAATTTTATTAATTCTGTTATTTTTCAACATTTCTTTATACATCTTTAGATGTGATATTTTTGTGTCAATCTCATTTTTTCAAATTAAATCCCCAGCCGAAATGTATTAATTTTTCCATCCATTGATATTGTGCATATTAACAGGCTCAGACAAACCGTGTCAGGTAAGCAATTTTTTCGAATGTGCTTTTACAGCATACGAAATTCCAGTTTGATCTTTATAAATGTAAGAGTACGTCTATATTCCGATAATTCAAAGTTGCCTTTAGGTCTATGAAAATGTAGGAGTATGTATTTATCAGGCATGATAATCAGGTATGGTTTATTATAGAAAATAGATATGGCTTGTCAGCGGAAATCATGACCAGTATTCAATTCATCTCTACCCAGTAGAACTCTATCATATCAGCTTTGAGCAAATATCTTCGTATGGTCGTTTCAAGCTAAACATGTTTGGTCGATTAAGTTAAGCAATAAGCTTTAAAAAAGACCAGGGTTACTTTTCAGATACCTTGGCATTCGAACAATGGTTTTTATTTTATATTACAAAATTTTTAAAAAGCAGGAAGTATATCCTTGGAGGTGATTGAACAATATCCAAATCTATATTGGCTGGGAAATCGAAACCACCAATCTCAAAACTGGCCGAAATATTACAACAAAGGTAATTTTATAAGTACTATTAACATAGTACATAAGTATCGTGCTCAACGATCTTCAAAGGACGTAATTGATAACAGCACAGATTGAATGTACGGGGAGACTTTTTTCAGCCGCCAGTATTTCATTATTAGTTATTACGTTTGAATGTTGTTGGGGAAACATAATTTATTGGCGCCGACTTTATGCTATGACTCAAACATTTTCTTGTAATTTTTAATTGGTAAAATAAATTACTTCTCCTTTTGTCCTCATTAAAGTTTAGATAAGCAATTCTAGAAGTGCTATTTCCATGAAAACAAAGCATTCTTAAATAGATAATTACATACAGCATATGTTTATAATACGATATCTATCAAAGAATAAGATACCACAAACAATTTAAAGAGAATTAAAACCTGAGGGTTACCGCATTCGAATGATAAGTGACAGCTGGTTTATTCAACAAGGTTCTATGTAACGACATTAGGACTCTTACAAATTATGCGGACAACTGGCTCAATACTCAAAATCAATTTTAACTTGACATGTTTTACAAAAATTTAAAGTAAATATTTGTTATTTTGTTCAAATGTTTTGAAAAATAATACAACCTTCTATTATCATGGAAGCATTTGATACATAATTCAGCCGAGATGTTCTAGACAAACAGTTTGAGTATGGACTCAGATGTTCCTACTTGAGCAGTTTTTTTAAATATTAAATCAGAATAAACCGAAATCTAATTAACAAAACTTCATTTTAAACAAGAAATATTAAATTAAATTATTCTCAAAACCTAAATTAACCACTCGGGATATTTATGTTTGGAATTTTGAAATCATCACTTTGAGTTGAGTTTAAAATCCAACTCAATATTTTTGTAAATGAACTTCAACTCCATTAAGTTGTTCGACAATAAAAAAATGAGATTATACCACCATCAAGCAGTAGAGGTAGAGACCAGTTGACCTTAGCAAGACCGGTACTTTGAAGTTAAATTGGCAAACAGAAAATGACCACAGACAGTTAACGAAACGAAAACCAGGGGTTACCGTCTTAAAACGGTCAGTAGCAAAAGAATTTGCCACTAGAGGTTTAAACCAGGTTCTAGGATACATCAGCCTCAAAGTTGATAAAACCAGGTTCTCGTTAGAACAAAAATGTACAAGATGGCTTGGTGAAATATTTCTATCCCATCGACCAACTGTAAGCAAGCACACAAACATGAAAACATAAGAAGCTTATAGGAAAATATAGGTACTCCGTGACAATATTCCCCGGACCTAAATTATTGGGGAAATCATTGTTTTGAAGTTTCCCGCAAAGCTTTGTTTCAACATTATTCCCTCCATTTAGAGTTCATCGGTGTATTTTTCCTCTTCAGACTGATTTGGTGTCTTCTTACATTTTAAACAAACCTTTTACGTCAACTTAACGACATTGGAAGTTTTTGTTACCACAAACCATCCTTATTCCAGCAGTCAATGCCAACAAATAAAGAATAACACTTGAGAGAAAACAGCTGAACACAATACTGTCTGTTGACCTCACATACGTGCAAAAAAAGGCGAACAGTCATATAAGTAATAGTCACACTCTGATACAGGCCCGCTACATTGCTAAAAATGAGAAATATGCACATCAGGAATGGCCACATCCAGCAGACACTGCCTCCCCACACAGCCTGAAAACAGAGAGGAAACGAGAGCATGATATAACAATAATCTGTGTCAAAATGAACGCAACAGACAATTGTCGAAAGTACAATTCCATGGGGTTAGCGTCTTGGAAAGGTCAGCGGCAAAACTTTGCCACTGGGGGTTTAAACTAGATTCTAGGGTGCCTCAACCTCACACATGCCCCAACAGGTTCTCATATCACAAAACAAGTACAAGTTGTCTTGGTTAAATAACACCAACCCACCCATCGGCTCAACAATGTTGCATGCAAAAGCACATAAGGAGCAGAGGGAAGCTTCATAAAATGATCAATTCAGATAAGACAACATAAACAATTAACGAAAACGAGGGCTCAAAACTTAACGCCAAGGAAAGGATGGTTCAATTTTCCACGTTTAAAATATTTCCAATAAAAAAACTGTAAACACTTATTTACTCATTTTAGTCGAGAGTATATTAAAAATTCTTTTATTACATGTTCCCTGTTTTTCTAAAAAGCAATAATTATTATTCTGTGCCCAAGGTTATAAAACTGAGCATGGAAACCAGTCTCAAATCTCAAGCATCTGATTGGCTGAAATGGCGACCAGTCGCCATTTCAGCCAATCAGATGCTTGAGATTTGAGACTGGTTTCCAATCTCAGCTTTATAACCTTGGAGCCAGGATACAAGCATTATTATGAGACTATTACAGCATTTCAATCTACGGTCATTTTAATCATAACTGCATGTGTAACAGTTGTAACGATGCTTGTCCATGTCGATAATGAAAATTTAGACGCTGAAAAATACTAACATTCAATTAAGAACAAGTTGAATTCTAGTATGCATTTAAAAATGATCTCATTCACAGGACTCAGCCATCCCAAAAAGAAAAAAAGAAGAAAGGAAAAGACAGCATGGTTGAGAAAATGATCAGTTTTCGAATAACATAATAAAAACTTGCGAAACTATGTGATACATATAAAATGATATTGCCTCTACCTGGGAGCGAACCCTCGCCGTCTAACATCTAATTTGTTGCACCTTCCCGTAAACTTTAAGGGCTAAAACACTTGTCTCATGCACTTTAATCATCTTGCCATTACCTTATTGCCGTTTAACTTATTCGCGCTTGCAAAATTTTGGATTCTTAAGTTTTATGTTTGTTTGCTTTTTATGCAAATTGTCGAGTTAATCTGTGGGTAAGAGCTTATTCGCCAAGACAGTTTGTACTTGTTTGTTTATATTAGAACCTGTTCGGCCAAGTGTGAGTCCCAAACCTGGTTTAAACTCCTTTTTTTAAGACAGAAAGCCTTTGGTTCTCTTGTTCGTTTAATGTTTGAATTGTTTGTTTTTTTTAAATCCTACACTCTCTGCTTCCTATCTGATGTTATGCTGTGTGAGGAGGCTGTATTTTCTGCTTCCTATCTAATGTTATGCTGTGTGAGGAGGCTGTATTTTCTGCTTCCTAAGTGAAGTTAGGCTGTGTGAGGAGGCTGTATTTTCTGCTGTGTGAGGAGGCTGTATTTTCTGCTGCGTGCGGAGGCTGTATTTTCTGCTGTGTGAGGAGGCTGTATTTTCTGCTTTGTGAGGAGGCTGTATTTTCTGCTGTGTGAGGAGGTTGTATTTTCTGCTGTGTGAGGAGGTGGTTTTTTTCTGCTGTGTGAGGAGGCTGTATTTTTCTGCTGCGTGAGGAGGCTGTATTTTCTGCTATGTGAGGAGGCGTTTTTTCTGCTGCGTGGGGAGACTGTATTTTCTGCTGTGTGAGGAGGCGGTATTTTCTGCTGCTTGCGGAGGCTGTATTTTCTGCTTTGTAAGGAGGCGGTATTTTCTGCTGCGTGCAGAGGCGGTATTTTCTGCTGTTTGAGGAGGCTGTATTTTCTGCTGCGTGAGGAGGCGGTATTTTCTGCTGCGTGCGGAGGCTGTATTTTCTACTGTGTGAGGAGGCGGTTTTTTCTGCTGCGTGAGGAGGCTGTATTTTCTGCTGTGTGAGGAGACTGTATTTTCTGCTGCGTGCGGAGGCTGTATTTTCTGCTGTGTGAGAAGGCGGAATTTTCTGCTGTGTGCGGAGGCGGTATTTTCTGCTGTGTGCGGAGGCTGTATTTTCTGCCGCTTGCGGAGGCTGTATTTTCTGCTATGTAAGGAGGCGGTATTTTCAGCTGTTTGAGGAGGCGGTATTTTCTGCTGTGTGAGGAGGCTGTATTTTCTGCTTCGTGCGGAGGCGGTATTTTCTGCTCTGTGAGGGCTGTATTTTCTGCTGCGTGCGGAGGCTGTATTTTCTGCTGTGTGAGGAGGCTGTTTTTTCTGCTGCGTGCGGAGGCGGTATTTTCTGCTGTGTGAGGAGGCGGTATTTTCTGCTGTGTGAGGAGGCTGTACTTTCTGCTGTGTGAGGAGGCAGTATTTTCTGCTGCGTGCGGAGGCTGTATTTTCTGCTGTGTGAGGAGGCGATATTTTCTGATTGTGATTATAACTGGTGACATTTTCCAACTTTTACAGCAATCCTTTTCAATAAGGTAAATGTGAATTAATAGTGAAACCAAAATCTGCAATAAAGGGCAATGCAGTGCCCATTTCTAATTGGAATAACAAACAAAGAGTTTGTAAGATTTAAAAAAAATATTACAGTACTTATATGACAAAAAGACCCAATTTCAGAACGAATATCTCTTTCGTACTTAAAGAAATAAAGAACAAATCAGGTGCTTAATTTAATTTGACACCAGAAGCCATTTATCAGTTTTAAAAGTCAAATTGTGTATTATATTTCTTAAATTATTAGTCGTAGCTTAAAATTTATGACGTAATTAACAAAAACAATCATTAGAATCTTTGTTACAGATTGTCTGAGAAACTTATAAAATCATCGTTTCAATCTGGATAAACGTCTCAGATAATTTATGGCAACATTACTGTTGTATCATTCAAATTCGCGGGGATCTAATTTAGCGCAAATGACACAGAAATTATATTTTCGCGAGGGCTTAAATTCGCGCACTTTTATTATTCTAATAAGAAAAGATTTTCAATGGTTTGATTTCGCTAGCGTTTAATTTCGCGCACTAAACCTAGCGCGAAAAACGCGAAAATTAAACCATTGCAAAATATAATAATCTTTTATTTATAAAAAGCTATCACTAATTATTTAACCATAAAACTTTCAGATTGGTGAATGCTTTTGAAAGGCTTGTACGCCCCTGTTATGATAAAAAGAAATTGAAATAACAAAATACCACCAGCAATTTTAGAATATTATTTTTAGATTCGAAATTATTTATCTTAAACCTTTCTGTCAGACATTCTAAGATTTTTAATTTTAACGTAAACTTGCTACATTATATTAACAAATACATCGTACAATCTATTGGCTTTATCACTTTGTTCTACTTACTTCAAAGAAATGTTCAGTTATTTTAGATGATAGATGATAATGAAATAATTAGATGAATTCCGTTATTGAAATTGAAAGCTCAAAAGCGTTAACCACAAATGTTCTCGTTTCTATTAAATGTTTGTGGTGTCTTAGTTTAAATAACCGTTTATAAACCAATACTGACCTTTCCATCGTTAGGGATGGGTAAAAAATGTAAGTTGTTTACTGGTGTAAATATTGAGATCCGCTCAACGCGGATAAAGACCACGTAAAGACCATTTCTATTACTACCCAGGAAAGTCTCAGTCACTAATCGAGCATGCAACAGTTTCATATTTGTCGTGTTCGGTGGCTTTCGGTCGGTTCCCTTTTCATATGTTTTGTCTTTGTTGGTAGATTGTGGTTCTGGCAGCGGCTATTAATGATATGCATATGTCACTTTCTACGTCATTTGCTTGCCATTTTTCCACAACGAGAACAAAATCATTGTCAAAGCTTATCGCAAGGGAGTTTGTATTTGCTCTAACATTTAACAGAAAAACACAATTAACAGAAGAAATGTTTATGATAGCCAAGAGTTCAAATTTAATAATCAATTTCTTTTCTCAACAAAGTATATATACTCTGACATTTGTGATCAGCTTAGTCCTAAAATATCCCCGATGGCTTAAGTTACTCTTATCTCAGAATGCCAGTTTCAGCTTTGAAATGATTTCCCGCAAGGCGTATGCTTTTAAATATTTATTGTCATAGACTTTTTCTGTTTACTCGTATTACCTTAGCTTTTTGGTTTTGGCTTTTTTGTAAGAAATACACATCTAGAGTCTCTCTACAATTACATTTTCACCTAAAAAAAACAAAGTCTAGTGAAATAAACAAGATACAAATAATTAGAAATATGCTGGCGGAAAATTTTGATGATTTCCGCATTAGTTCCCTTCTTGTTTTTTATTCTCGTGCTTTTAAAGTATAAGATTAAATACGCAATCAATATTTAAGTCTTACAGTGCAGTGGCAATTAATGTACCAATCTATCTTTACATTTCACTGTAAAAGAGTTAAGGTTCTGTGACCAGAAGCAAATAGTAAAATAACTCTGAATCAAAGTAGGTACATACTTTATCAGAAAATCTAAGCAACTTAACGAGTACAAATAGCTGAAAAAGGAACTTTAAAAGCCATCGAACACGAAAAATATGAAAATATTACAGGCTCGGTTTGATTGAACCAGATCATGGACAGTAATGCAAATGCATATTACTGCCCACGCCGCTTATCCCCGAGTTGAGCACAATTCAATATTAACACCAATATCCAGTACAATTTTGACCATCCCAAACGATGGTGTGCATATGGCGGTGGATATGGAACCTTCAATGCATTATTTTCAGATTAATACCAATCCATGTTCAGCGGCGTATGGTCCCCAGATAAAAGATTGGATTTGCCCTAAACGAGAAAACAATGGGCGGAACTAAACAGAATAGAATTTTGACAGGGGGTCTTAGAATTACAAACAAACAGATGAAAAAAGAAGGCCAACAAACACGACAACTAATGAACATCATGCAGACTCGCTTTGATTTACATTGTACCAAGTTAATGGGTTGAAATCGGAAATCATAATACTGTCCAGGCAGCCTCTCAATATTTATTCAGATTTATGTACCGACCTAAACGGCCTTAAAAGGGCGTAATTGATAACAATACTATAACGAGAAGACCTTTTACAGTCGCACAGGGCACAAAAAAACACCGCTGGGTAAAAAGTCGACAATTAGAAATAAACCACAATTAAAATTAAAATATTTAACAGCTTAAAGTCTTCTCTGCCACTGATCTTGTATGTTCACGCCCCCTTACAAAACCTTGGCTACAATCAAAATTTGTTTGACATGTAAACATTGAATAAGATCAACTATGGCTTGACGGTTTGCGCAGTCATATGCATTTCATTTTTTGTCCACGAACAGGCTTAATCAATCTCTCTGCTTAAACATTCAGTCTGCAATACTTTCAAGTTGACGAATTCGGTGAATTTCAAGATATCCTTTTACATCTCCTGGTATTATATTTTTGTACTGTGGTTTCATAGTATTTCGCTCGGGTTTAATGTTGGCGTATTTTGAATCAGGCAATGTGCCGAAATCTTACCCTAGTTAAAACTAACCACATACTATTCTATTCGATGAGAATAATACAATTGTGCCAATAAATGTAATGCGGAAATGCCATTTGCGTCATAATTGCGAAAATTTGGCCAAGCAAAATTAAATAACATTACAGTATGTGATTCTTGATAAAGTCTGCATACCAAACATGTTAATACAATATCTTATTGTGCGAAATTGAATTTAACTTTTCTAATCAGATCTCCTGTCGAAATGCTATAATGGTTTCCTTCCATTGCCATTGGTGCATATGAACAGGCTTAATCAAACAATGTCGGGTATGCAATACTTTTGTATATTATTTAACAGCATTCGAAGTTCAAGTTTAATACATTAATATACGAATACGTCTATATCCCGATAATATAAAGTTGCCTTTTGATCTATATGAATAAAGGAGTATGTTTAATGCAAGCGAATGGTTTTCATAGATAATAGATATGGCTTGTCCGGAGAAATCATAATCAGAATTCGATTCATCTTTGTTCAGTGTGGAGGTCTGTCATGTCAGCTTTGTGCAAATCTCGTCTTTTCCGGCAAACATGTTTACAGGATGTATAAATAGTTTGGTTGATTAAGGTTAGCATTAAGCTTTGTGAAAGATCAAGGTTACTTTTCAGATACCATGGTATTTAAACAACGGTTTTTACCTTATCCCGACAATATGGTTAGATATGCATATCACGAATAACCGCGTGCAGATGACAAAGCCTCCCCATACAGCCCAAAAGTATAGGAAAAAAGAGAAAAGTTAAGAGACTGATTAAAAATGTTTAGTAATGGGCATTTCATAATTAAGTATATTTCCAGAAGTACTAATGGTTATGAAATGTTTGATTAAACAATCTCAGATATATAAATTAAACAATCTCAGATAGTTAATATAAGTTAAACAATCTCAGATAGTTAATATAAGTTAAACAATCTCAGATAGTTAATATAAGTTAAACAATCTCAGATAGTTAATAGAAGTTAAACAATCTCAGATAGTTAATATAAGTTAAACAATCTCAGATAGTTAATATAAGTTAAACAATCTCAGATAGTTAATATAAGTTAAACAATCTCAGATAGTTAATGTAAGTACAACTTGTCAAACTTAATTTAAACTGTTGTTAACAGAAATTTATAATTAATAAATGTTGCCTATTCCTGTTAATCTTTTCGACTTGACGTTTTTATATTTCCAGCAACTCCTCCGACAAGACTTTTTTCTACTCCTATCGTTCCTTCGATATTACTTTTTTCCTATTCCCGTCATTCCTCCAAAAGACTTTATTCCCGTTCCTGTCACTGCTCTGAAATGATGTTTCCTCATTCCATATTCCTGTCATTTCTCCGAAATGACCTTTGAACCATTCCAGTCACTCCTCAAAAATGATTTTTTCTTAATCCTGTAATTCCTTCGACATGACTTTATTCCTATTTCTCTCACTCTTCCGACACGACTTTATTCATATTCCTATTACTCCTCCGATATGACTTTATTCATATTCCTGTTATCTCTCGGACATGATTTTTTTCCTATTCCTGTTACTCCTCCGACATTATTTTTTTCCTATTCCTGTTACTCCTCCGACATGACCTTTTTACTATTCTAGTCACTCATCAAAATCATTTTTCAAAATCCTGTACCTCCTTCGACATGACTTATTCCTATTCCCGTCACTTTTCCGACATGACTTTATTCCTATTCCTGTATCTTCTCAGACATGACAAAACAATTTGACGCTTGGTGTTAAAACCAGGTTCTAGGGTGCAACCTCAACCTTGCCCCAAAAGGTTCATGCAGTGATTGTATTTCAGGGCTCATCCTTTTTTGGGGGAT
This sequence comes from Corbicula japonica, assembly GCA_038501625.1. Lineage (NCBI taxonomy): Eukaryota > Metazoa > Mollusca > Bivalvia > Venerida > Cyrenidae > Corbicula > Corbicula japonica. Next base: position 550,999 of record JAZAYU010000286.1, read on the forward strand.
GTCCCGGTTAGCTCAGTTGGTTGCGTCGCAGGAATTGCATGGCTAGGCTCTGTCGCCGTGACGGTGCGGGTTCGCTCCCAGCTAGAGGCACTATCATCTTATATTAACAAGCAAGTACAAGGTGTCTGGGTGAAAAAACTCTAACTAACCAATCATCTTGATAATGTTGAATGTAAAAGCAAACAAACATACACAACATAAAGGTTGATAGTGTTGTCAAGCAAAAGGACGGGTACTTAATGATCCGACCGAGATCAGACCCTGGTGTCAAAGCTGTTAGAACACGACGACAGGGATAAAAGAAAATAGATCGAGCTTATAGGTTCTTTTCACAAGATTTCCGTTTAAACCTTTCATAAAGTCTTAAACCCCTGCCACCGTCGTGCAACCTAAGAGGTAAGCATAATGATCAACTGTTCATCAGCAGGCATGCAGAGCGCTGTAAATTATCATGTTGGTAAGCTTTCTTTTTGAATTTCCTTTTATTTTCTTTAGTTTATATAATTAAATATCCATAAAAGGCTGTCTGAGAAATATTTGTTTCAATAGTGATTTTAAACAGTACCCTTATCTTTGAATTTAATCTGGGTATTGGCGAAAAGTATTAAGTTTCTATATTCACAACACTGCACGTGTTATTCACAAACAGTTTTGTAAAGACATATTGTAAAGACAATGCTTTGAGAACTGTCCGCATAGTTTACATTTAATGTTATTCTCTAATATTCTTTTAGTACTTCTGCAACGATGTCCAAACAACTGACAAAGCAATCTACGAAAGAGTTTGTATTATCATTTTTGAACAGGAGACGTGTTAACATGGACAGGTTTCGGTTAAACCGAATTCGTATATTTCTCCTCACAACAAATATATTGACCCTGACATAAGTGAGGTTAGTCGAACATTCACCTTAGTGACGTTGAACCGTATTGTCTCAGAATGGAAGTTTTAGATTTGAACTGATTTCCTCTGAGGTTCATGCTATGAATTATTTATTATTCAGTGTTCCTGCATTTAGTCTCAAGATAAGTGACGTTAACTAAATAAAATGATTAAATCCCAAAATATAACTTCTGTATCTTGTAAATAAAAAACAACAAAGTATCACAAAAATATATGACCTGACCGAAAACGAGTTAATAACGAGTCTTCGATATCTTTTTTTTCGACTATCTTCCGATAATCCATTGATTTTTTTCACAATTTTAAATTCAAAATCAACAACAAACATTTTATAAACCAATGCTTAGCAAAGTTAGAACAGAATATTAATTAACATTTCCACTTTTCTATTAACATTAAAAAAATGCAAAGTCAGAATGGTGTTAGATTTGTGATGACAATAATTCAACACTTAACCAAATGTCATTTTCTACTTACATAGTGTATGTTTGTGGGCCTTTCCATGCAACAGCATTCAGTTTCATGTTCATCGTCTTGAGAACAGTACATATGTTCTCTTTGTTCCATGTTTGCTGTAGGAGAGATCATACAAATGAGACATGACACTACTAAGAATATGGAAAGCTTTTTGATTTGGGGTTTCTTTTTTATATATTGATACCATTTTTCAACATTCATAGTCTAAAGACTGAAGTGTTCTCCGTTTTTCACTCATTCAAGAAAATGCAGAAATCACATTTTGTTACCATGTTAATGCATTATACACCGAGAATAACACAAAAAGGGAAAACATATTCCCTATTTCGTTTGTGTTTTTTCCAGACTGTGTCTTCTGAATCTGGCAATTCCGGATAATTCCATTTTTACATCTGCAACTTCTCCATCTGTACTCATAAGAGCATATTATTAAGCAAGGACGAGACTGGAGAACCTTAGTATCTGGTTTGAAACATTGTGACGATTATACCAACTGTTACACCACGCGAGTTCCCTTTTTAACCAGCGAAGCTGGTTTTACTAATCACAATTCTGAAATCGGTATGAAACCAACTGGCAAACGGCGATTTACGCATTTCAGAGTAATCAGAGTAAGTAAAGTAGTCCCCAAGTTTCCTGTTACCTACGTCATGTTGATAGGATAAAACCTGTGCGGTGCGTCAATGGTCAAATTCATCTGTACGACAGTTTGATTAAATGTAAAATCGGTGCGGTTCATATTTCTAGGACTTGATCGGTGCGGTGCAACAATGGTCAAACATTGTCCGTGTCCGCGATTTTTCACAATGAAGGAAACAATTATATATTTCTTATTTCAAATAACGGCATAAACTTTTCCATCGATGGGGTCTCACTTTTTATATCATTTTTTCGTGTTCATTATGTCTTTGGGATGTCAGTACACAGATTTCACTATTATAATTTTTTTCTTAAAACCCTTTACTCAATATATACGCCTTTCATCACATAGGTTACCAGTTCAGGTCCCGATCAGCTGGCACAATAGTGCCATCTGATCTGGATCTAAAATTTGTGATTAGAATCTACTGGTCAGAAAAAAATGATCATAAAAGCGAACAGTTTAAATCCTAATCAGATCGCACAGATGTGCCAGCTGATATGGATCTAAACTGTTCGCACAAGCTATGAAGAAATTTATCCTACCACTAGCCATTTATTTCGCGAAAATCGGCCTGCCTAATAAACTTGAGGTTTATTGGACACCCAAGCTTTATTAGTCAGGTCCATATATGGGCATGTCCGGAACTAGTTTCGACCTAGTTTTCCGATACACAAAATACTTGCTAAAACTTGACCTGGAACTAATGCTACTCTTTTTGCAAGTTCCCAAACAGAGAAGGAACCATTTGCACTACGAGAGAGTCCTATTTGTACTACGAGAGAGTCTAGTATTATAATCCGCTTGAAACTGCCGTTCTAGCCTCTATCGATAATTAAAACTGACGTCATTTTCGAGAATCTTCCTTCCGGCATGACAAGTGTGTAATCAATTTCGGACATATTTTTGGATTGGATTATACTAAAATGTGTTTAAATTGTTGCTTTTTCTGTGCTGATGGATTTATATGTTTGAAGATAAGAAATCCCGATTCAATGCCTGCGTCTAGGCCATTTCGGTTTCGAAATAAAAACTGAAAATGGCTTTGTTGCTGGTGTTAAATGTCAACTGACTGAAGTCTTGAAGAAAGGAAAAAATAAAGACTATTCTTTTGGACAAGGAAATACAGAGACTAGCTTTTTTTTTCAAGTAGACTGATCAGCTGGAAAAAGTAGAAACTGGATGTTGCGCATTGGACATGTTGGAATCCTACGACCCGTAAACCCGCTGTTTATGATGACAGGTTTGTCGACTGTTCCCAATGGTTTTTGCAAAATTATTTTTGTTTCAAATTCTTAAAGACACCCCTCATATTTCTTTGATAATTTAGTATTCTCTACACATTATAAAAGTGAAAACAATTTAAACAATATGGCCGACTTTGTACAGAATATTGTCTCCAGGATAGATGTATTCATACGCCAACAACAGATGTTCATTCTTTTTAAAATCAAGGAAAAATCTCTTTCAAGCGGGTCGCATTCGGCTGCTTTCCCCGTATAATATTAGGTTACTGTCATACCAAGCTTGAATTTATTAGGCTCGTTTCCGAAAAATATACAGGGCTCGGCAGAGCCTCGCCCTGTATATTTTTCTCCGACTCGCCTAATAAATTCAAGCTTGGTAAGACAGTAGCCTAATATTCTATATATCTATGGAGTAAAGGGTTAACAGAAGCCTTCATCCAGATAAAACATGGAAACCCTTATTTCCACTATCATTTAGACAAGAGGAAGTTCTTTGCAAGTGAACCAAGTTTTTTTGCTTTTTCGTAAATGGATACATGTATGAGAATCATGGCACTGGTTATTCTCAATAAGCAAAATCGCTTCGCTGGTTTTCTGTACTTTCAGTACTTTGATTTATTAATTGTTATGGTTATTGATTAGACAGTGTTCAATCTCTGTTCTGATTTCTTTGTGACCGTGTAGTGAAGTAAAGTCTTATTCATTCAGACGCTCTGATATCGCAAAGGCATCAGAGCAGTGTGATATTGATCAATCACAGAACGTTCAAATGATCTAGACAAAAGAATGCAGTTTTAATGAATACCCATTTAATTGATTTATGAGCACTTTTACTGGATAAAAAATTGACTGGTGCATAATATGCTGCTGTCTTGCTAGACTATTGTTTGAGCTGTTTTGCTGGATACATACAAAGGCAGAAAACCCTATTTACACAGAAGAACACCACGAATTATTTTTTGCTAAAATATCAAACTTAAATTTTTTATCTTATTTGTTTATACAAAGTCTTTCGAAGAGATATAAAGCCGTTTGTTGAATTCTCTTGCAAATATTTTTCCAAAAATAAAAACTACTCCAGCGGAAATAAAAAACAAACTATATTTATTTAAACACGAACTTGATATGAAGTTGGTTGATTTATTTGTTCTTTATAGGTTTGAGACGATTGCTGTGGCGAGGCCTCTAAGACACTTGTAGGAAATCAGAAAAAAAACATTAAACATCATTGAAACAGATAGGTAAAACATTATTTACACTTTCCAAAAATTTAACATACTCCGAGAATGATAGGTGAAGTCTGTATTAACACTTTTCTAATTATTTCAGTGTTAAGTTATCGGTTTGATTCATTGCTTATGTTATTATACTTTTTCCGTGCATTGTGTGCAGACTATCTGGGAATAGGCTAATTGATTTGTTTGACATTAAATTGAATTCAAGGAACGTCATCGACAACAAGTGGAAAAAGGTGAAGTAAAATAGGACGACCGCTTTAAAGTTTATTTACAATGCATGAATATAAGAAACTTTAAAAAAAACTTAAAAGTTTACTTGTCTCGTAGAAATTTATGTCATCTGTTTTTGTTCTGAACTTGTTTCAGGGAGTTTTTTGTCTGTATGATTTTATGGAAATATATATTAATTTTAAAATAGTATAATATCACAGTGACTTATAATATTAATAGGTTTTTTTTTGCATTTTGTGTTAATAATATTTTTATTCTTGTGAAAATGTCTTGGCAATGTGCATTATAATGTAGGCCGATTTGCCGATAAACTGGGAACTGATATATACATGATATAGGGTGCAGATACTTTACAAACTAGGAATAAGATCTTATAGAAAGAAAACATTAAAATAACGTAAATTTTAGGAATTCTGAAAATTAAAAGTGCAACGGTACTAAATAAAATATATATAGCCTACATTCTCCAATTCGTGCTTTCATTTGTATTTATTTCAGACACTGCTTTTTATTCAACTGTTAAACGACATCTGGTGTCTCACAATTTAAAAATGAAAAAAAGGTTCAGAAATAGACCATGTGGATAAAGAAACATATAGAAACACAGGTTGTCGTTGTTAACAACGTTGATCAACAACAATAGTAGACTGCCAATGAATTCTCTAGGTTACAGTGAACGTATTGATTGTCACATTACGAGATTGCGTAACGATGTCTCTGGGGCCACAGTAAAAGTAGAAATAAGACGATGACACTTAGTAAAGCGTTAAAGCGTTACACTTTAAAATGAGTCTGTATGATGAGGAAAATAATTATGAGAAAGCGGATCAGACCCATAATGATCAGGTTTCAGCGTAAAATACCTCTAAATAGTGAATTTGAAAAAGTTGACCTAGTATGATACTTATATTACTGAAAGGGTGCACAGCCGCCATTAAACCCACGTCCGGTAAATTGACTGTTTTTTGGGGGGATATCGCGTATATGTATTGACGAGTAAATACGATTACATAGCATCCCAAAAACCAGTCTTTTAACGACACCTGGTGTCAATTAATATCAAATGGTAAAAGGGGTCGCAAATATACTCAAGGGATATAGAATTCAGGATGACATTATTTGCAATATCATGCGAACGCGTCGATCAAAAACAATGAAAATCTGCCAAGGAACATTCTAGGTTTCAGTACATAGGGTATGGTATGGTGTCAAATGTCGCATATTGTGACTGCGTACATTGTAAAAAAAAAAACAACTTAAAACGGGAAAAACTAGAAACATATTCAAAGTTTACCCTGCGACCGTACATTTTGTTTTATCCATTGAGTATATACAGCCTTAATAATAAAACATGCCTCAATATCATCAGATTTCAAAATGAATGGATAATATCTAAATTTTGCCATAAATAACTTCCAGCAATCTCGCTGAGGAGTTAAGGAGAGGATCAAATTAAGTACCTTAGCTCGCTTTAAATAAATAAAATCTTACCAGTACATAACGACCGAGTTCATCCCCACTTGCATCTGATGCTCAAACATGGAGATTTTAATAAAATTTAACATAGAGTTACTACATGTCGTTGGGTTCAAACGATCCCTTAAGTATTTAATTTGAAATCTTACTTTGCAATGTTTTGCATTAATAGATCATGGAAAACTGTGTTATCAATAAATTTCTCGGGGATGAACCTTCGCAAAAAGGCACAAATTATGACATTTTCGAGAGGACGTAAATTCACACAGTTGTACTTCCATAGGATATTTTCTTGCCATTACATTTTTTTTTGTTTTTAAGAGAGTCCATATTTTCAAACATACATATTAGCCGCAACTTCACACCGTCCATGACCATTAATTCTAATCTTATGATACTCAACCTTTTTTAAAAAAAAAATCAGTAAATAATTTTAATGGGAGGACATGGCTTTATTCCTCTATCGGCGGACTTGGCAACTCTACCAACATTAACTTTATTGTACTTTTAAATTCTATGTTTTATTGAGATTTTTTTATTTTCATATGTGAAAATTGAAAAAAATCTGCACAATTTCATTGGTAAGACTATAAGCTAACTTCGATTTTAGTTAAATGTATGGTTGTATTTCATCATCAATAGGGGTTGCATAAACAAAGTTAAAATTTTTCAGCTTAGGTTATTCAACAGTAAGCTGCAAAATCAGTCATCCGGAAACCTGGTTTCGCTCCCAGCTAGAGGCACTATTATTTGAAATTCACAGTAGCGCTATTTGTGCAGTGTGGCGGCCGTTAAAAGTCGCCTCGTACATAAAGTCAGTACTGTTATCAGTAAAATAAATCGTAACCGATATCATGCAGTGATGGTAGCGTATATCAGGGCTATCCGATCAACCTTAAGTGGGGTTGTCCCGGCTAGCACAGTTCGTTACGTTGCAGGAATTGCAGGGCTAAACGCTGTCGCCGTGACGGTGCGGGTTCGCTCCCAGCTAGAGGCACTATCATTTTAAATCTGAGGTTGTATGCTGCAACATCTACCACCACCTAGTGACCTACATTTGAAAAATTAGATACAGAACACTTCAAAGGAGACGAAAACCATTAATTTAAACACGAACTTGCATGCTTAACTTTTTTTATTTAAAGTTGGTTGATTTATTTGTTCTGTTAAAGTATGAGTATTCTCGTCCAAGTAATGGGAATAATAATGATGAAGGCTCTAAGACACCTGCAGGAAATCAGAAAGAAAATATCAAACAGATAGGTAAAATTTTAGGTTACACTTTCCAAACATTAAACATGCTCCGAGAATGATAGGTGAAGTCTGTATTAAAACTTACTTTATGGTTGCACTTTGACATAATGAGTTCGATTAATTGCTTAAGTTATTAAACTATTTCCATGCAACGTGTGCATACTATTTTTTGGGAAAAGGCTAATTGATTCGTTTGAAGATGAATGGAATTCACGAAACGTAATCGGCCACAAAGGGCAAATGGTGAAGTAAAATAAGACGACTGAATTTCAGAGAAAATAGATATTGTAAACTTTGCACTCAAAATATCATTGAATGAGAGTTTCCATTTTTGCTGTGCTGTCGAGCTTGCAACAAGGTATTTCAAAGCCAGTTTTATGAATATTTAACTTATAAACTTAAGAAAATAAAAGTCAACGTAAATTTCTCCCGGTTGTTCTTAAATATTATCTGTTAATTAAAAAATACAGGGTGATCCATAATATCTGATACCCTTTTGAAATTCAATAGCGTTTATATCATCAAACATTGGCATTCAATTTTCACATTGTAATAATCTAGAGGCTTTAAAGTTTTATTTGATATATAGCATAGCATACATTAAAAGGGGATGCAGTCCGTATCTCCAAAATAATATTTATAACAAATGTTCAATTTGACGTCAATTTTCGGTGATTATTACGTCAAGTATTTTCTTGGAATTGTCTAATTTGGCCGATGTGCATATCTGTGAATTTTAATATTTCATCTTTCTTGTTAAATTGATGATTTTAGCTCTTGCACTTATGTTGGTTTAGTTGTGTTAACCTTACCTTTTAAATGTTCCCAAAGAAAAAGTCTAATTGGCCACACAAAAATTCAAGAAAAGACTTGACGTCATAATCACCAAAATGGACGTCACATTGAACATTTGTTAAAAATATTATTTTGGATATGCTGACAGCATTTCTTATTCAAGTATGATATGTTGTATATCAAACAAAACTTTGAAGCCTATAGATTATTACTCTGTAAAATTTGTTTTGCCTGTGTTTGAAGAAATTAACGCTATTAAATTTCAAACGAGTATCAGATATTATGGATCACCCTGTAGTAACCAACATGATATTCTACAACACTCTGCTGGCTTGGTGATAAACCGATCTTCAGTTGATGATTATGCTTACCTCTTTGGTTGCACGACGGGGGCAGGGTTTAAGAGTTTATAAAGGTTTGTGGGGAAATCTTTCATAAGAACCTGGAAGCTCCATCCCTTTCATCGTGTTCTTACTGATTAAAAAACAGAAATTTTAAAGTACAACGTGCTTATTTAAGACGTAAATAAGTACATTATCTATCCGTGCTTCCATTTTTGTATTTATTTCAGATTTTATTTAACTTTTAAACGGCACCTGGTGTCTCTCAATTCAAAAAGGAAAATTGTTCAGAAACATACTCAAGGGATTAAGTAACACAGAGAGACATTAATTCTTGGGTTGATCAACTACAACAAATGTCTGACAATGAACTCTCAAGGTTCCAAGGCGGTATTCCCAACGTTTCTCTTTCTCGTTAATTGTTTGTGGTGTCCTATTTGAATTGACATGCTCTCACTCTCTCTTCCTCTCTTCTTTTTCGCTGCGTGGGGAAGCTCTGTTTTGTGAGTATGGCGATTCCTAATAAGCATATTTTACTTGTTACTGTCAACATGACACTGTTTCTCGAAAGCCGGATTACGGGATTGCTTAACGATGTCTCTGAGGCAAGCGTGAAACGGGAAAACCCATCTTCATTCTTCTCTGGACTCTCACCAATAATAAAACATGGCATTTTACAAATTATTCTATACGATATATATCTCTTTTTTTTTCTTTGTGTCATTAGTAAAACAAGTTGTTTACAAGAGCTCAAGTTCTTATTTTTTGCCAAAGTATCTCGGTCAATGTTTCGCATTATTTCCTGACAGGATATTGAGAAACTGTAAAATGTTGAGATTGGCTAGACCAGGGTTATATTGACAAAACATTTGTTTTTATTTACATGTAATGTAAAATCATTAATTTTCGTGGGGTACTATTTTTCGCGGATTTCGTGGATGGATCGATCCAAGAATTTTAGGCCGCAACGAAGTATAAGATTAAGTTTAAATGTATGTAATCATATTTAGGAAAACATAGTACAAGAATTTTATTTCTGTGATTTTAATTTTTTGAGAACTACATTTGGAAAAAATTACATCGCCTGTTGTTTGTTTTGTGAAACAGTCACTATTCTATTAATAGTTTATTAAGAGATTGTTTACTTATCCACGGTCAGTTAAATTCTGTTAATACATTAAAACCATGAAATTTAATGCCCACGAAAATAAATGCATTTGCAGTTTCTTTGTCTAAGCTGAGAAATTAACAAATGTTCTAGACGATTGTGTGGGTAATTGGAACCGATCATGTTAATAAATGTATGTAATTGGTTTGCTTATCAGGTTGCCTTCTCTATGAGGTCAGTTTGTGCCGATCAATACATTGATTGGCCGCCTTTCTTTCCACAACCGTACCTACTCGGCTATCTCCGGCAAGCATCGGATATAGATTACATAGATTACGGAAACATTAGCGAAGCGTGATCGAAGTGTTTTATCCGATAAAATCCCAAAGAAGACCGTGGTAAGGAAGGCGCGAGGATTTTTTTTATAAGAAAAAATACCGTGTTTGCTTTTTTTCGATTAATGTTTGTGTGCTAATTCCCGTACCAATATTAATATAACAATGATCGTTCTGTTCTTTGCTGGAGATCAATTAAGTTTGTTCTTTTTACTGGACCCCACAGTATTGTGTTGGGATGCTGTGTTTTTACACTTTTTTTTCTTTTATTTAACCTTTTGGAGAAAAAAAAAATAAATGTAAACCTTAACGAAGTTTGTGTCACGGCCGATATTTAACATTATTAATGTTTCTGGTTCTTCCTATGAATTGCATAACAATTCTCTTATAGCTCTTAAAGGAATATGTTCCAAAAAATTGACAAAAATATTGTTCTTTACAATGCCGTTTTGTTTGCTATAATTTCTTTATATAGAATATCTTTCCGAAAACACAATTTCGAATTCATCTTTGAGAAAATATTCTGTTTACAGAAAAGGTTTTCAATTCTAGAGAGAAATAGAAAATTTTATCTGTGCCCAAGGTTATAAAACTGAGCATGGAAACCCGTCTCAAATCTCAAGGATCTGATTGGCTGAAATGGCGACCAGTCGCCATTTCAGCCAATCAGATGCTTGAGATTTGAGACCGGTTTCCATGCTCAGTTTTATAACCTTGGAACCAGAGCAATCTTGAAAGAGATTGAATCTTGTTTTCAATCCGCATCGCATTGTCAGTTACAGTTTGTTTCATCTAATTCCCAGTTTACATTTTGAACAAGTTTAACATTATCTGGGGCATGACGGGGAATATGTGTCTTTGGTCATATGTTTTTAGCATTTTAGTTGTAATTACATACAACTGTATATTTGGAAAGGACTTTATTATGGTCAGTACTGTTATCAGTAAAATAACCCATTATCGATGCCATGAAGTGATTATTACGTATATCAGGGCTATCCAATTAACTTTTTAGGGGGTTGTCCCGGCTAGCTCAGTCGTCGGAATTGCAGGAATAGGTGCTGTCGCCGTGACGGAGCGGGTTCGCTCCCACGTAGAGGCAATAAAATTATTTATTGTTGTGAATTCCATAACTGCACATATCGGCTCAATTAAAACGAACCTGCAATTAGTCTTGTTCAATGACTTTCGATTTCTTTCTTTTTCCCATATATTTGATGATTTTTTCGGTAATTACTTTAACATAACACGACAGAAAAAGGATAGTTCTAACATATAAGTGTGCATCGTGTTTCACCCACTGAGAAAAAAATTCATTCAACTTATATGAATTATGACTGATGTCAGAAAAAAAAAAGAATACCGTCTAGTGCCCACAGCTTATATTGGTTCTATTTTACTCTTATTAAAAGATCTACGGGCATATTACATGTAAGCTGATAAAAAGGTCTATTAGAACAAATATATACGAGTATGATATATTTATGGCCTTATTAATATAAGATTCAGATGAAAAACCACGATACGTTCTTTAATCAGATCGTTTTATAAGTTAAAGGTACAATAATGTAGGATACATTTTATAACTTTTTATGTATGCTCTTCTGAAACAAAGTATTTCTTTACCAGTTTTATGAAGATTTGATTAATACATAAATGACGATAAAAAGCATTAAAAATTAAGCACAGTATTCGTAAAACAATCTATAAATTCAAATAGAAAGGCTAAGGGTGCCAACATGACATTTTACATGTTTTAATGTTTTATAGATTATAGCTACGATCTACGATCCAAGTCGACAATTTTTGCTAGGATTGGCGATTGTTGGAGCTACGAATTACGACCTTGATCAACACTGTCATAATGTTTTATAGATTGTCCAGCTACGAGCTACAACCCAAGTTGACAAATTTCACGTGGATTGGCGACTGTTGAGTTACGAGCTACGACCTTGATCAAAACAGTGTTAATGTATCAAAGTCTTTATGTTTTAAAGATTGTCTAGCTACGAGCTGCGACCTAGGCTGAAAAACTTGATTTCTTATGTCGATTCAAGATTTACGATTTACGCGCTAATTTCACACACCTCATTTTACAGCGCTCTGCATGCTTGGTGAGTAACCCAACTACAGTTGATCGTTTTGCTTACCTCGTTATTTGCACGAACGTGGCACGGATCTAAGCGTTAATAAAGTATTCTTATTATTAAAAAGAACGCAGAAGCTCGAACGGTTTCTAACATTTCTACTATCGTGTTCTTGATTATTTGACACCAATTGCTCAAACTTGTATTAGTCATCGAGTACCCATTTTCTTTGCTTGACATTGCTATTTAAGTTTGATATCTTGTATGTAACATTGTCGAATATATTGAGTTATTTCAAAAACAGAACTTGTTTTTGTTCATTCATTTGAGAACCTGTAGGAGAAAGTGTGAGGTTGGTGCAAACTAGAATCTCGTGTAAACCTTCAGAGGCAAAACTTGCCGATGACCATCCAAGTTGTTTAACACCTATGGTTCTAATTTTGGATACATGTTTTAGGTTCAATTTTTATATTTTTAAAAGACACCTTTGGCCAATGGTTTTCAAACGTTTTTGTATTACTGACGGACTTTTATTCTAATATTATTTAGCTTACGATATATTCATTGAACGCTCTGTGGATGGTTTGCTGTGACTTAAATGAATTTTTAGAAGTTACACAACATAACACCACAATAAAAAAGGGATGGTCCTAACATGTAAGTCTGACTCATTTTTAATCAATTGAGGCACAAGTTCATTCAACTTTTATTTATTATTACGGATATTAGAAAGCAAAAGAATACTGCCAATGTAAATACAGGCAATATTGGTTCTATTTTACTCTAATAACAAAATTTATGGGCATATTAAGCTGACAATTCTATAATAAATAAAAAATAATGATTCACTTATTAATATCAAAATTTCCAATTAAACTCCTATTTTACGAAATCTTCTGTAAGCATTCACGATTTGTTCTAAAAGAAGCTCGTTTCATAAGTTAAAGGTAAAATAATGTATGATACTTTTCGTTTAAAACCTCCTATGATATTACTACTGCGACGATGTATTTTTACCAGTTTATTGAAGATTTGATTTATAAATTCTAGAAAATAAAAGGCGATCAAACGCGTTATTCGAAAAACCATATGTAAATTTGAAAAAAATACAGACTAACAAGGTACAACATGATAATCACATCTACAGTTGATCGTGGCAGGGGTGTAAGAATTAATATAGGTTTGAAGGTAAATGTCTCAAAGTGTAACAGTTAATAAAGGTTTCAAGGTAAATATCTAAAAGTAAAACAGTTCATAAAGATTTCAAAGTAAATATCTAAAAGTGTAACAGTTAATAAACGTTTCAAGGTAATATCTAAAAGTGTAACAGTTAATAAAGGTTTTTAGGTAATATCTAAAAGTGTAACAGTTAATAAAGTTTTAAAGGTAAATATCTAAAAGTGTTACAGATAATTAAGTTTTCAGGGTAAATATCTAAAAGTGTAACAGTTAATAAAGGTTTCTAGGTAAATATCTAAATAAATAACAGTTAATAAAAGTTTCTAGGTAAATATCTAAAAGTATAATAGTTAATAAAGGTTTCAAGGTAATATCTTAAAGTGTAACAGTTAATACAGGTTTCAATGTAAATATCTAAAAGTTTAACTGTTTATAACGGGTTCAAGGTAATATCTAAATGCAAACAGTTAATAAAGGTTTCTAGGTAAATATCTAAATGTATAACAGTAAATAAAGGTTTCAAGGTAAATATCTAAAAGTGTAACAGTTAATTAAGGTTTCAAGGTAATATCTAAATGCAAACAGTTAGTTAAGGTTTCTATGTAAATATCTTTAGGTGTAACAGTAATAAAGGTTTCAAGGTAATTATTTAAAAGTGTAACAGTTAATAAAGGTTTCAAGGTAATATCTAAATGTTTAACAGTTAATAAAGGTTTTAAGGAAAATATCTAAAAGTGTAACAGTTGGTAAAGTTTTCTAGGTAAATATCTAAAAGTGTAACAGTTAATAAAGGTTTCTAGGTAAATATCTAAAAGAACGTAGAAGCTCGGATAGTGTCTTTCATTTCTACCATCGTGTTGCTGATTAACTCCAAGAGAGTTAGGTCTTTAAGTTTGGTTAGTAAAAGCATAGCATACACATTTTCTTTGCTTGACAATGTTTCTCAAGTTTTATATTTTGTGTGCTTTTAGGTGTAACATTGTCGAACATACGGAGTTATTTCAGGTTTTTTTTTGTTCATTCAGAATCTGTCGGGGAACATGTGGGGTTGGTGAAACCAAGAACCCTGTGTAAACTGGGGCAAAAAATTCTAATAACAATCCAAGGTGTTAACTCCTCTGGTTCTCATTCTCGTGATTTGTTTTTGATGTCTATTTTGGAATTTATAATCTATTTTTGGAATTTATAAAATCATACTCCTTTCGCCTCTGCTTTTTTGTCAGTGCATTGAAGCTATGACTTTTGGATGTGGTCCAGAAGCCAATGAAACTGAAATATGTACATTGAAGATACTTTTGGCTTATAGTTTTCAAAATTCATAGCATGATTAGACTTCGTCGTGTTACTTATTAGACTTTTTCATTCTCTTATATAGCTCATTATATACCGAACAAAAATAAAAAGTATCCATTTTTAGGCTTATATTCTCATCAACATACATTGTATTTTTCATTTAATCAGGAACGCTTTAAATGGTGTCTTGCGAGTTATTATCAGTTGTTTGTAAGTTAAATTGTTAATGAATAAAAACTTCAACACCAAGACCTGACGAACTGCCAATCGAATAACAAATAATCATGGATTACAAAACACTACATATTCAATTTGAAGGGAGGTAATTTGAAATGGTTGGAATTTCTAACGTTGTTTATCGAGGACCAGTTGTGTTATTGATTTAGTGATTTATTTATCCACAAGAGGTAGAGAAAGTGATTTAATTCAAATAAATTTGAATATTTCAAAGAATAGCTGGCATTTTAATGGAACAATAATTTTAACAAAAGGAAAGATAACAAAGTTGTAACCGCAGAGTTTCAAGAATACTTTATCCCTAAGCAATGATAACAGAAAAGCAAAAGTGTATACATATGGAATTTTGAGTTTTTGTTTTTAAATTTTACAAACTTTAAAATTGGAAAGTAGATACTTTTATTTTTGTTGAGTATATATTCATTTAAAGCTATGTGCATGGTTTTAATACTAACTTTAGCATAACACCACAGAAAAGGGATAGTCGCAATATACATCATTGTGTAACTTATTGCTAACCCACTGAAAAACAAGTTCATTCAACTTATATAAATTATGACTGATATCAGAAAACAAATGAACACCGTCTATGAGTACACATGGCAATACTAGTTCTTTATTACTCCAATAATAAAATTTATGGGCGTATTAAGATAACAAATATCTATATTAATAAAAGAGATATGATTAAGTTGTTTTTATTTATATTAAGAGTTGAGATGAAAACCACTGATTTAAAGAAATGTTCTGTAAGATATTTAATATTTTAACCGTTATCTCTTTTAAACTGCGACAACTCTTTTAAAGTTCAATGACACAGACACCTCAACAAAGCAGACCCGACGGATGGGTGGGATGGGTCATGACTGGAAAATATGAAAACCTCAAGTTAAGATACAGTAACATTATTTTAATTGTTTGTGGCGTATTATTTGAATTGGCAAAATTATAACAGCATGCTCTCTTTTCTTCTCTTGTTTTTCGCTGCGTGGAGAGGCTGTGTTTTGTGAGTGTGGCGATTCCTGTTATGCATATTTCACTTTTTTTATATATATTCTTGAGTCTCGAAATTCTCGTGTATTCCCCCGCAAAGGCACTTAGTAAGCATGAAATACCGGGTTGCAGTCTTAGAGGTTGGGATCAGATGAGATAGAGGAATAACTTTATTAAGCGCTTTTGGAAAATTATTTTCAAGGGTTTTAAACAATAGGTTAACTAACTGGGCCGAGCAATACAGTGTTTATATTGAAGCACAAGCAGGTTTTCGTTCTGGGATGTCGACCATCGATAATATGTACATTCTTCACTCTTTGATAACGTATTCTTTAAATAGAAATGAAAGACTTTTTGTGCCTTTGTTGATTTTAAGAAAGCGTTCGATTTTGTAGTAAGGGATGTCTTGTGGTATAAGTTGATTAAGTATGGTGTTAGAAGCAAATTCTCAATGTTATAAAATCTATGTATGAAAATGTCAAATCAAGGGTCAAGTTCATGAACGAATTAAACGAAAGTTTCATGTGCGATCTCGGTGTAAGACAATGTGCATGCTTATCTCCCTTTCTCTTCAGTATGTATTTAAATGATATAGAAGAAACATTTATACTTAAAGGGGTTGAGGGTACTGACATTGGTTCATTAAAATTGTGTATACTGTTATATGCTGATGATATTATTCTGTTCGGCACTAGTGCTGAGGGTTTACAGAAATCGTTAGATGTTTTAGCTGATTATTGTTCTAAATGGAAGCTTGTTGTGAACACACAAAAAACAAAAATTATGATTTTTAAAAAGGAGGGAGTATTGCCCCAAGATCTTCATTTTTATTATAATGGCGTAGATTTAGAGATCGTTAATAATTTCAAGTATTTGGGGGTTGTATTTACGTCAGGTGGAGCTTTTAATGAAAATGATAAGATGAATTCAGGTCAAGCTTTAAAAGCAATTTTCAAATTAAACAAGTACTTGTACAAATTTACAAACATATCCACAAAACATAAGTTAGAACTTTTTGATATTTGATAAACTAATCACACCGATCATAAATTATGCATCCGAAGTAAAAGGGTTCAGTATATGTACGCACATTGAGCGAATACATCTACATTTCTGTAAAAAGTTACTTGGAGTTAAAATATGTACCCAAAATAATTTTATTTATGGTGAAACTGGGCGGCTCCCTTTCAAAGTGCAATAGCAGACAAATATCATTAATTACTGGTTAAAAATCTGCATAAATTCTGAAACTAAATATTCAAAATTAGTATATTATAGTCAAGTACAAGATATTGATAATTTTCCAAACGCAAAAAACTGGGCTTTGCATGTTAAAATTTACTGTCCCGTCTTGGTTTCTATGAAGTTTGGTTAAACCAGGAAGTTGGTGATGTAAAGTTATTTTAAATATTTTCAAGCAAAGGTTAAAAGATAATTATCTGCAATGTTGGAACGACGAATTACAAACTTCATCTTGGGCACTATTTGATCGACAAATTGCTAATTTAGAATATAAAAAATACCTAAGCTGCGTGGAAATACCAAAATATCGTACTGCATTAACCAGACTCAGAGTATCATCTCATAAGCTTGAAATAGAAGTCGGCCGTTGGAATAAACCTATTAGTATCCTTTTAGACCAGAGAAAATGTAAACACTGTAACAAATTAGAAGATGAGTTCCATTTTGTACTTGAATGTTCATTATTTATTGAAATTCGTAAACAATATATAAAACCATATTACTGGAAACGTCCAAATTTTGTAAAATTTGTTGAACTAATGACATCAGAAAATGAAAATGTTATAAAGACCTTAGCAATTTATGCATATAAAGAATTTCAACGGAAAACTTTCTTAAACCGTTATTTATAGTCCAATATACATATCAAATTTATTTTCTGTATCAATGTTTAGCGTTGTTCTACAATCAATTATAGTATATAACTCATTGTAGTTTTTTTTCTTTCTTCTTCTATGCATTATATGCAATCTGTTAGAAAATTTAACGTAATGTACATGTTTTTTTTCTTTATATACAGAAATGATACGTTTACTCATATTCTTCTGTCTCTCCCGGAAAAATGTGATGTATGTTTGCAGTTACTAAGACATGATATATTAATACTGCTTCGATATATTATTACCATGTCAATGTATGTATTTCATTTGCTTTATGTATATATGCTGATGGACCATAATAGTCTTTTGCTTAATAAACTATCTATCTAACTATCAGATATACATCGTCGGTAATGGACGATAGACGACATCGGATTCCATAGTTCATAGTTATCAAACTGTCAAGTACTATGATATCATTTTATTTTGCGGGGACTATTTTTCGGGCCTATTGCACAATTGGCATTTCGCGCGAAGGTAAATTCGCGCAGTTCTATTGCTCCTTTAGGATAGTATAATTATGTCGTTAACTGTCGTTGGGGTTTGATTCCGCGCAAATCCCTAAGCTCGAAATACGCGAAAATTATTCCAACACGAAATATAATGATAGCACAGTAGTTGGTAGAAAGTTAAACACCTAGCTGTTGGTGAACATAGAAAAATAGACTTACATTACAAGAATTTGTCCTTTTGTGATTTAGTTTGCACGACTTTTTCCAAAACTGCAACAGGTTTGCAAAGTGGCATCCTTGGCAAATGAAAAATGGCCAGATATCAGAGTCTACACCAACTCATTCTGTAAGCATTTTAAACCGAAGGTAATCAACCCCAGAATGTAAACAAATCTTCACTCCAAAATAAGGAAAGAAAATACTTCATTAATGTGCCATAAATCACCTTTCAAACAGTGTTTTAAAAATCAATTTTAATTTTAAAGTACATGTATATAATTAAAGTCATTTTACATTTTGGAAAACAAAAAAATATTTTTTTCTCTATAGTTTTTGCCAATGGATCTTTGAAAATGAAATGAACCCGAATCGTCCAAATACTAAATTGTCTAATCCGCGACAGACTTTTTTATTTACTGACTTCTCACCTAGAGTCGATATCTTAAAGCCATATGTAGTTCATAGACGCGGCATTCGACTATAGTAAGTTGGATGACAGAGATCACCTTTTTGTGGGCAAGGTTAATATAGTTGAGCGAGTGGAAACATACATAGTTCATATAAGTGGCCGTCAACTGTTGAATTGCTAGAAGTACGTTTAATGACAGAGGTCACCTGTTTTTTGGGCAAGGTTAATATAGTTGAGCAAGTGGAAACATACATAGTTCATATAAGCGGCCTTGAACTGTCAAAAAGCTGGAAGTAAGTTGAATGACAGGGATCACCTGTTTATGAGCAAGGTTTATATAGTTGAACGAGTAGAAACATACATTGTTCATATAAGTGGCCGTCAACTTTCAAATAGCTGGAAGTCAGATGAATAATAGAGGTCACCTATTTATGAGCAAGGTTTATAAAGTTGAACGAGAAGAAACAGAAAGGTGGCCATCAACTGTCAAATAGCTGGATGAAAGAGGGCACCTGTTTGCCTGTTTGTGAGCAAGGTTAATATAGTTGAGCGAGTAGAAACATACATAGTTCATATAAGTGGCCGTCAACTGTCAAATAGCCGGAAGTAAGTTGGATGACTGAGATCACCTGTTTGTGAGCAAGGTTAATATAGGTGAGTGTGTAGAAACATACATAGTTCATATAAGCGGCCTTCAACTGTCAGATAGCTGGAAGTAAGTTGAATGACAGAGTTCACCTGGTTGTGAGCAAGGTTAATATAGTTGAGCGAGTAGAAACATACATAGTTCAAATAAGTGGCCGTCAAATGTCTAACAGCTGGAAGTAAGTAGGTCACCTGTTTTGAGCAAGGTTTATACAGTTGAACGTGCAGAAATGCCAGTTGTTGCCAAGCTTTTGTTATGTGAGTTGGATATCAAGAGTTGACGATCACATCGTTTAATTATTGTAGATCCAACCTGGCCATATAGTTATTTTAGTAATATTTTGTCTATAATCAGTCGGTGAAAAGGAGATCACAAGAAAACATCGTATATAGTCAGCACACGATTGAATCTGCCTAGTTGGCTCATATCAGGTTTGTTCATAAATGTAAGTAAGCCGCTTGGATTAACGTTACACTTCATTAAAAACACGACTTCATAGCCGCAGAGTACGAGGGTGTTTACATCAGTCAAGTAGTCTGGTGAATTTTAAAACAAAACCTGACACAGATATAATATGGATATTTTGCGAAGATTTAATTTTAGTATTAAGAGGGAAAATTCGTAAACTCTCACCGTCGTCGAGCTAACAAAAAGGTTACTTTATACTGTTACTTTTTTCAGTTTTTTAATGTTTTAATTTGATTTACATCTTTATAGGTTATTGGTCATCGTGAAAATATCTGTGATTGTTTTATATACATTTCTGACCACCGCTTACACTTTTAACTTTCGAAAGGAGTAAGAGGAATAACTCTTAAGTGTAATTTTCATGATATTAAAATGATTGTCTTTCGCTATTGCATCAAAGTAGAGATATGACAAGTAGTGGTGGGTACATGTAACACAACGAAATGGAATTGTACATGATGAAAAATAAGAAAACGAGACCAAGGAAACACGGAACACAGAAATTTGCCCTTCGAAACAATGGAAAGTACTTCCGGGGAAAGAACGGTCGTGTATTTTGGGATAAATAGTTGAACGAAGAAGATTTAATTTAAATTGCATTTTTGTAAAGTATTGATTGAAGTTTAATGGTAGATTGTTAAACAATTGAACATAAATGATTTAGGTTAAGCATGTTCACCTCCGATTTTTCCACCTGTGCATTGTGCATACTGAGAACATGTCATTTGTAGATCTTAGTAAGACTTAAAATAAGGACATGCCGAGTGTAGCACTGAGTAAGACTCAAAATGAGGACATACGGGGTGTAGCACTAAGATAGTAAGTCAGGCGAACTTTAATATGGTGGAAATGTACAAGATATCTACATCAATTTTGAGTTAAAAATCAAATTTAATACACAATTTATTTAAACTAAAACAAAAACGTCAATGTTATCGGTTTGCTTCATTGTTTATATTAAATGTTGTTGAACAACGAATTTACTCGAATAGAAATAAATTGAACTTATTTGTACTTCCTAATTCTTGTATATGTTAGTCAGCTTTTAATTTTAATATTTAATACTTTATATATATTAATACATAACGTTACTGTGGCATATGTAATTTACCGTCATATTTATAATCCACCCACTCACTGCGATTCCGATCGGTTATTTCCGTCTTAAATCGATGTCAATCTTCGTTAATCTCCGTTGAGTATTCCGTGTAATTAGATCACCTCCTGCCTTCTATTCGTGTCATATCGTCAATATACGAGAGCAATAGTTGACCCTATATCCGCGATTGAGCGCAAACAAGAGAGTGGAATGTCTCGATGCTGGGTCAGGCGGTATGCAATGAGTTCAGTTTCGTGTGTGAACCGCAAAAATGTGCATTTCCTACAAAATTAGGTTACAAAAGCAACACAAAAAACAGTTTTAAATAGCGTGCTTTAACGATGTAAGAGAATTTTTTTTATGAAACTATGAAACATTGTATAAATGCAGGATTTATTATTACACTAAGAATGATTTTTAAAGACTATTTAAGCGTTATATTAAGTTTTGAAATTTAGTTTTCTGTGTTTCATAAACTGACAAAAAGTTAACACCCAATTTGCATACAAACGGAGGTTTTAATGTTTAAATTATGTGTTTATGTCCTGACAGTTTATGTTTCAATGTTATCATCGCGATATTATCACATTCTCGTATCATTGTTTCGTGATCTCCTATCGTTGTTTCGCGATCTCGTATCGTTGTTTCGAGATCTCGTATCGTTGTTTCGCGAACTCGTATCTTTTTTTCGCAGGGGTTTTCAGAGTTTATGAAGATTTATGAGGTAATCTTTTCTTAAAAAAAACTAGGCGCTCGATTTGTTTCTTTTATCCGTGTCATCGTGTTCTCGCTGATTTTACTCCAGGAGCTCTGGTCTAGGTAAGATCATCGAGTACCTGCCCTTTGGCTTTGCAATGCTAAGTACTAGCTTCTTATGTTTTACATGTTTGTGTGCATTTGCATGCAACATTGTTATTCCGATAAGTGGGTTGGAGTGGTTTCACCAAGACAACTTGTATTTGTTTTTTGATACGAGAACCTGTTTGGGCAAGTGTGAGGTTGGTGCACCCTAGAACCTGGTTTAAACCCCCAGTGGCAATTTGTTTTGCCACTAACCATTCCAAAGCGGTAACCACTCGGGTTCTCATTTTTGTTAATGGTAAGTGGCGTCTCTTTTGCAACTGATCATTTTATTAACCATGCCCTCTTCCTCTCTTCTTCTTGACTGTGTGGGGAGGCTGTTTTTTTCTGAATGTGGCGATTCCTGATATGCATATTTCACCCTTTTTGTATCGTTATTTCGCGATCTCGTATCGTTGTTTCGCGACCTCGCTTCATTTTTTCCGTTTTCGTGATATCCCCTTCTAATCAAAGTACACAAAAATAAAGCTTTTCTTTCAGTTGGTTAAACAAGTTAGGAATCTAGAATAGAAACAATTTATTTACATTAGCTGATTCGTCAATAGAGCTAAAAAAACTTTCGTTTAAAAATGTTTTAGGTGTTCTTTGATAAAACTTTATTTTTATTTGCGGGGAATTTTTATTCGGATGACGATTGTGCGAATGTATATCTCGTGAGGATTCGGCGTTATACGTCATTGTGCATGATATCTTTGAGCTGCCTCCTTACAGCAGTTTTACATTTTTATATCAGTATTAAACTGCATTCATACTACTCGGACAAAGCTTACTTCAATTGCTCTCCCTTTACATGTAAATATTGTATTGAAAAGTTCTTGTTAACCTTTAACTATTTCATTGTGATAAAAGATTTCTTACCACTAATGTTGATTGCATAAAACACCTTATTACTTTGTATCATTTAATTGCAACATCTACTTATGTCAGAAGTTCTTATGTCTATCTAAGTCTAATTAAACGTTTTACTACATTGCTTAACTTATTTGGACAATTTCCACTTCCCTCTAGCCAGGGATCTTTTATCCATGCTGATATTCTTCAAGAAATCATAATCACATCATTGCCAGTCATATGTGGTATTCAATAAAATTTACCAATTATATAAATAGAGGATACAACATGAGTGATCATTTTATACTGAAATTATTAAACGAGTTGTCTAAAGAGGCTTTTGCCGAGTTTTATATCGATTTAGATGACGAGTTTAATAATTTCAGTATAAAATGAACACGAATGATGTATTCTATTTATCACATTCCCCGAAAAAACAACCAAATCCATGAATTGTGCCTTGTGGACCTGTCAAGACCTTATCCAGGCGCTCACATTTTTATTGGATAATATTTATTTGAGATTTGGTACCTCTATTTATAAACAAGTAATAGGCATTCCAATGGGTACTAATTGTGCACCCCTTGTTGCTGATCTGTTTTTATACTGTTATGAAAGAGATTTCATGTTATCTCTTTCTACCGAACATCAAGATAATATTATTACAGCTTTTAACAACACCTCGAGGTACCTTGATGATTTATTAAATATAGATAATAACCATTTTCCATCACTGGTTAATAAGATTTATCCTAAAGAACTACAGCTTAACAAAGCGAACACTTCAGAAAAGCAAGCAAACTTCCTTGATTTAAATCTATCCATCGAAAATGGTTACGTCACTACTAAAATTTATGATAAAAGAGATGATTTTAATTTTAATATAGTAAATTTTCCGTTTCTAGACGGCGACGTTTCTCGTGCAACTTCTTACGGGGTTTATATCTCACAGCTTGTTCGCTTTTCAAGAGCTTGCAACGATGTGAATGATTTCAATGAACGTAATCTTTGCATTACAGAAAAACTTTTAAAACAAGGTTATCGGTATCACAAATTAAGGAAAACCTTTTGCAAGTTTTATCGCCGATATCCAGATCTAATTCATAAATACAGCTGCAGTTTAAAATCACTATTGCAACAAGGAATTTCACAGCCAGTTTTTTATGGAGATTTAATTTATAAACTTAAGAAGATAAAAGGCGATGTTAATTTCTCCCGGTTATTCGTAAAAACCATCTGTAAATTTAAAAAGAAAGGTTACCAACATGATATTTTACAGCGCTCTGCAGGCCTGGTGATTAACCCATCTACAGTTGATCATTATGCTTACCTCTTTGGTTGCACGACGGTGGCAGGGGTGTAAGAGTTTATGAAATTTTATGGGGAAATCTTTTCTTAAAAGAACCTAGAAGCTCGATTTGTTTCTTTTATCCCTGTCATCGTGTTCTTGCTGATTTTACTCCAGGTGCTCTGGTCTCGGAAAGATCATTGAGTACCCGCCCTTTGGTTTTGCAATGCTATTAAATTCTTATGTTTATATGTTTGTATGCTTTTGCATGCAACATTGTTGAGCTGATGGGTGGGTTGGAGTTATTTCACCAAGACAATTTGTACTTGTTTTGTGATACGAGAACCTGTTGGGGCAAGTGTGAGGTTGGTGCACCCTAGAACCTGGTTTAAACCCCCAGTGGCAATTTGTTTTGCCACTGACCGTTCCAAGGCGGTATCCCCAAAGGTTCTCTTGTTTATTAATTGTTTGTGGCGTCCTATTTGAATTGACATACATATATAAAACATGCGCTCTCTCTATCTTCCTCTCTTCTTTTTCGCTGCGTGGGGAGACTGTGTTTTTTGAGTGTGGCGATTCCTGATATGCATATGTTGCTTTTTTTTCTATCGCCTAGTAGAGCGAAATTAAAAACATATGTAATTCGGTCGTATCGGGTAATACATAAGCTAGTCCCCAAAGAGTTTATCCTACCGTTTCCCCATTTGACAAACTAAGTAAAACAATAAAATAATAAAATTAACTGCGCAAGAGTCTAGATAAAAAATCTACTCGTTTTGGGCCAATCTCCTTCGCAGAGTTGTCGTTCCTTACACTCACTTTACACCTCTGCGAAAGGCTCAATGTCAAGATTTTTGACCAAACTAAGAAGCTTCATTGAATACGGTCATAATTATGGATTTAAAAGATTATGATATAATTAATGACAGAAATCTTCACTATCTTCCATTAAAACCGAAGAAACCCAAGCTATTTTAAATGTAGTTGGCGAACAAGTTTTTTGAGTTCAAGTAAAGGTAGTTGGAAGTAGTCCCAGCCTTTAACAGAGGTGAATGTATATGAGCCGATAGTGAAAGAGAGTGGTTTTGGGCTTCTGAAGTTGTGATAAATTACATAAATCGATTTACTGTATGACGTCATTTGTGTAAACTTTCAAAGCGGCATATGACAACATAGAAATTTGGTGGATATAAACTGAAAATTTGGATTGAAAATGTGTTTCTAGTGTTTTTATTTTGATTTTGGGATGTCGTAAGATCACACAGACGATGTTTTGAAAACGATGTCAGCGTCTTGGTCATTTTGTTTTCGATTTAAACGAAATGAAAATGACTTTGTTGCTGTTGTTGAATTTCATCATAGACTTTCGGCGTATTGCTATCTTACGGAGTAATCAAGATGTCAGAGAGTTATATTTTCCGTGCATATTTACAATAAAAGGGATGCTAAAGTTCCTTATAGAAGCTGCTTGCTTGCCTGTAGTGGTCAGATGGCAAAAGTAAGTCATTTTTATAAATTTGTTTTCATCGCTGGTAACGCGGATGAATAGTGATTCGGCTGCGATATATAACTAGTTATATATCGAAAATATATAACGGGTGTTATTACACTCCCACACCGGAAGGTATGTGATAACTACTTATACTTGATCTCTATTTCATATCATAGGTCAAACAACTATTCACTTCATATCTACAATCACATGGATCCACCCACAACTTGGCTCAGGGACATTACATCATTAGCATGAATGTCGTCCACATATAACACATGTGTGTTATACTTTTCTTGTTATTTCTACAATTATGTTAACCACGTTGTTGACTAGGTACAATTTTTTGTTCATTTAAATTTGTTTTAAGCAAAAAGTTTATAATAAAAGGAACATTATGACAGTATGTAATCTGTAGGTTCTTATTATTATTGCGTATGTAACCATGATTTTGTTTACATACCCAACTCGAAAAATACGAACCTACGATTTATTACATGTTACATAGTTGTTATAATGTTCCCTATTTATTTCTGTCCTATTCTTGAAAAACTCAATCCAACGAGACATCATTAACTAAGATCTTTCAACATACGAATATACGAAATATGAAAGTTAGTTCCGAAATGTTAAAAAAAAATCTGTTTCAGTGACGTTTTTTATATATTATTTATTTTGTTTGTAATTTATATTTATTTTAATTAATACTGTAATCTACTTGTATTTGAAAATATCTTTACATTCTACAAAGCAAAAAGATGTCATTATTCAAAGATATAAATTCTCTCGGTTAATCAATGACATAGAAAGCGTAATCAAATGGAGAAAGGGAATGAATTTTTGCCAATAAAATATTGTTGCTCTTTAAAACTTTGTTTAATCCTCTGTGGAATCGCTTTTAGACACTGTAAGTAAGAAAGTTAAAAAATTGTAATTTATACTAAAAACAAGCATCAATAGGGCTTTTGGCCGTGTGCTAGTTTTGCGGTTTGGAAGACATATTCAAAGCCACATTCTGTGCCTTGAACATGCGCAAGAAAGGAGGCATTTTGTTACTAGTTCGGCAAAGAGACCCTGTCATTTGGTATCAGCATATCAGATACATGTGGTGAAATTGTATTGTCTATGAAGGTCCAAAAGGGAATCATTAGAGTAATGATTCTTATAACTATATTGTTACAAAAATGCCAGTCTCTTTGCCGAACTAGTAACAAAATTCCCAGAGTCTCTTCACGGAAGTTAGTTTTTTGCGGCAGTTGCGATACAGAATACGATGAAAGGCACGCACAACGCATTGAAGGTTCCAGTGTCACCGCCATACACATACCGTCGTTTGGGATGGATCAAAATTGCACTGTGTACTAGTTTAAATATCACGGGGATAGTCGGCGTATGCAGTAATATGCATTTCCATTACTGCCCATGAACAGGCCCAGTCAAACCGAGCTTGCAATATTTTCATGTCAGTCGTGTTTGATGGCTTTCAAAGTTCCCTTTTCATCCATCCATATAATCATCGTATAATCATACTCCAAGTCATAAATAAACCTTGCAAAAAGTGTGATATATAAGTAATTGCAATTATCAACCCGGTGGTACATAATTTAGATTTTTAAGTTCTGCTTTCAGCTCAGCCCGTGGGTAGTGAGCAACTTCAAAACAACTTTTGAAAGGAACTGTTCAAAAATACTTTCATTGAAAGGCATTTAAATAAATACAATTATAAATGTTATAAACATTTTACTTTATAGTGTTCATTATCTCAGAATATGCATATATTCTGTTAACTGTTAACTAACAAGAAAAGTATAACACAGATGTGTTATATGTGGACGACATTTAAAAGAGGTTAGATGTTGGGTGTAAGAGTACATGCAGGTATTTTCATAGCACTAACCACATTGAATGAATTTGCTCTATTTAAATTCAACAGTATCTTTCAAAATTGTTCTACCACGTACATGGCAATTCCTTTGGTACTTTCAGGATGAAAAATCTATACTAACTTTCTATATTCAGCATCTTGATCCCGTAAACCAGGGGGGGGGGGATGGGAGGGGATGGGGATGAGTCACAATTATTCTGAACAACAGAAAAAGACCTACAAAAAATGGTTATACAATAATTATTTACTTTATAGACAAGAAATCGCCTTCTTGTAAAACAGAAACCCACAAGAACCATCAATTTCAACATCAAAAACATTTGTAAACAAAGAACCATCATAATATAGGTCACATTCACGCGCCGAAAATCAAGTCATAGGATTGCCAATATTCGTAAACAGAACACAAACTTTAATATCATCCAAGAATAACTATCTTAACAATGTCTCTTACTACACTCTTTCTATAACTGCTTACAACAATAAACTTTCAATTCGCATAATTAAAAGGCAACACCGACTCCTCGATCTATTTATATAATTTATACATGCATATATATTTATATTTATAGTTAAGGGGAGATAATTCAATTCAATATTTATATACTCAATTATAAATAGCTTGACATTGAACTTAAAGTGCATACAACATGGTTCCCGTTCATTACTCAACGATCTATATATAAAGCCGGGCCAGCTTGTTCTCAGCATTCGCTATAAACCTCTATTTAAAGCCGGGCCTAAACTCCCCTTCAGCCGGCCTAATTGTACTAGTAAATATACTCAAGTAATAGTTACATAGTAATAATATATTATGACCCATCATTCGTCCAGAAAATCATACAAAATACTTCAGAACATGTTTTTGTCGCAACCCTTTACTCCATTAAGACGCATGTGCAACTAGTGCAGATCTAGATCAACCAGCACATCCGTGCCATCTGATTAGATCTGCACTGGTCGTATTTCGGTCAGAAATAACTAAATGAAGCTCAAAGCGAACAGTTTAAATTCTGATCATACGGCAAAGATGTGCTGAGTGATCCAGATCTACACTGTTCACCCAGGTGTATCTTATGACGGTGGCAGGGGTTTAAGCGTTTATGATGGTTTATGGGGAAATCTTTTCTTAAAAGAACCTAGAAGCTTGATTTTTCTTCAGGAGCTCTGGTCTCGGTAAGATCATTGAGTACCAGCCCTTTACCTCTGCAATGCTATTCGCTTCTTATGTTTTAAATGTTTGTGTGCTTTTGCATGCAACAATTGTTGAGCCGATGGGTGGGTTGGAGTTTTTTTCAACAAGACAACTTGTACATGTTTTGTGATACGAGAACCTGTTGGGGCAGTGTGAGGCTGATGTACCCTAGAACCTGGTTTAAACCCCAAGTGGTAATTTGTTTTGCAACTGACCGTTCCAATGTGGTATCCCCAATAATTCTCTTTTTTTTTTCGTTAATTGTTTGTGGCGTCATATTTGAATTGACATACTTATAAAAAGCATGATCTCTCTCTTCCCCTCTTCTTTTTCGCTGCGTGTGGAGGCTGTGTTTTGTGAGTGTGGCGATTCCTGATATGCATATATTACATTTTTATGAAGTGAAGGATACATTGTTAAACAGTTTAACAATAATATTGACAGTAACGAACTTCTAGTTTTAAAAATGCATTAGTGATAGTCTAAAAATGAATTTTTTCCCAATATTTTGTACTTAGAAACACAGTAAACACTGTGAACATAAAAATGCTTAATATAGTCTTGTTTAGATAAAACTTCAATTGTTTTGTCTGAGAAGCCTTTTTCGTAGCAAATATCATGATCATTTATCATAAATCTTAAACTTAAACTGTTACATTGGACATGTATAACATAATAAATGCACATATTACGAGGGGTGTTCAATATATATTCAACAAAAATAAAAAGTATCCACTTTCCTATCTTAAATTTTGTAAAATTTGAAAACGAAAACTTAGAATTCTGTATGTGGACAATTTTGCATTTCTGTTATTATTGCAAAGAGACAAAGTGTTATTGAAAATCTGCAGCCACAACTTAGTTATCTTTTCCTTTTTTGTAATGAGGGTTCCAAAAAAAGGTGAAATATGCATATCAGGAATTGCCACATTCAGAAAAAAAACAGCCTCCCCACACAGTCAAGAAGAAGAGAGCTGGAGAGAGCATGGTTAATAAAATAATGAGTTTCAAAAAGGACGCCACTAACAAAAAACAAAAATGAGAACTTGAGGGGTTACCGCCTTGGAACGGTCAGTGGCAAATCAAATTGCCACTGGGGGTTTAAACCAGGTTCTAGGGTGCACCAACCTCACACTTGCCCCAACAGGTTCTCGTATCACAAGACAAGTACAAATTGTCTTGGTGAAATAACTCCATCCCACCCATCAGCTCAACAATGTTGTATGCAAAAGCATACAAACATAAAAACATAAGAAGCTAATAGCATTGCAAAGCCAAAGGGCGGGTACTCAATGATCTTTCCGAGACCAGAGCACCTGGAGTAAAATCAGCAAGAACACGATGACAGGGATAAAAGAAACAAATCGAGCTTCTAGGTTCTTTTAAGAAAAGATTTCCCCATTAACCTTCATAAACTCTTAAACCCCTGCCACCGTCGTGCAATCAAAGAGGTAAGCATAATGATCAACTGTAGAAGGGTTAATCACTAGGCCTGCAGAGCGCTGTAAAATATCATGTTGGTAACCTTTCTTTTTAAATTTACAGATGGTTTTTACGAATAACCGGGAGAAATTAACACTGCCTTTTATCTTTTTAAGTTTATAAATTAAATCTCCATAAAAAACTGGTTGTGAAATACCTTATTGCAAAAGTGATTTTAAACTGCATTTGTATTTATGAATTAAATCTGGGTATCGGCGATAAAACTTGCAAAATGTTTTCCTTAATTTGTGATACCGATAACCTTGTTTTAAAAGTTTTTCTGTAATGCAAAGATTACGTTCATTGAAATCATTAACATTGTTGCAAGCTCTTGAAAAGCGAACAAGCTGTGAGATATAAACCCCATAAGATGTTGCACGGGGAACATCGCCGTCTAAAAACGGAAAATTTACTATATAAAAATTAAAATCATCTCTTTTATCATAAATTTTAGTAGTGACATAACCATTTTCAATGGACAGATTTAGATCAAGAAAAAGTCAGTGATTCTTTGAAGTATTCACATTGATTTGAATTAAATCAATCTTTCCACCTCTTGTGATCAATAAAATCACAAAACATTCATCAATAAAACAAGTAGTCCTCGATAAACTACGCTAGAAAGTCCAACCATTTCCAATTACCTCCCTTTAAATTGAATATGTAGTGTTTTGTAATCCATTATTAATTGTTATTCGACTGCCCGTTGCTTAGATCTTAGTGTGGAAGATTATGTTTATGAACAATTAAAATTAAAAACAACTGAGATTAACCAATTTAACACCATTCAAAGCGTACCTGAATAAATGAAAATATGTAAATGAGAATATAAGCATGAAAAGTGGATAGTTTTTATTTTTGTTCGGTATATAATGAGACAGTGTTCATATCTTTTATTTGAAACATTTAACGGTAATATGCAATAAATAATAACAAAGTTCAATCATTTCTGAATACATTCAGAATTTTTTTTTTTAAATCCACAAAACAGCTTAAAAGTTACAGCATTTATAAGAAGGTCATGTCTGCATCATCGCCCCCGGGCAACAAATATGTCGCGACGTCAGCGACGTCGATCGCATTGTAAACGTCGCTATATTGTTTTATCACATTCATAGCTTTTCAAAATAAGCTGCCGAATGCAGAACACATCATTGGTGGTGTGCAGCCCACAAATTAATGATAAATATTAATGCAGGAATTATAACTGTCTTAAAACCAATTAAATGAATTCTTATGTTTTTATTGTGATTTTATATAGATACAAAACACCGATATACTTAAATTACTGAACCTTTTTATGAATTATGCAACACTTTTATGTATTAAATATTTAATTAATTTTTCTCATGCTTAAATCTTTTGTCAGTATGCGATGCGCAGTTCCAAAGCTCCATCAGCAATTTCGGCAAGCTCCCGCACCATTAAACTTCTGTTCATATCAAGCGCTGAATTAATTGACGCTACGCATGACGCTGTCACGGACTTCTTACTACCGAGCCTTTGCTCGTCATTAAGTGCTGTATGTCCCTCAGAAAACTTGTTGTGCCATCTAAATACTAACACAAGACAAGCACTGTCTTTCCCCTTAGTCTCTTGTAACATTGTAAATATTTTCGTTGCCGATTTTACTTAAATTCATACAAAACTTAATGCTGCCAGCACTTTAATACATTCTTGTGTCATCATTTTTAAGTGACAACGTGTTAGGGTGACCGTAAACAAATGTTGATTATTTCAACGTTTTACTACCAAATGACGTCATTTTTTTCATAGAATATAATAGAATAGATTTTATTTCCAATCAAGGGTCATATACATGACATATTAATCACAATATAAATATGTACATGAGCAATAGCATCAAACTAAGGATATTAACATAACAAAAGCTTGATTCGAATTGGTTTAAACACAATTAACAGAGGATATGCATAACTAACCAAGAAAAATTTATTATCAACCCATGGTCTAACATACTACAGATTAAGCATTAAAGGGTAGTCAAACAATCCTATTTATTTATACATGTATAAAAGTTATCCTCCCCCATCAGTTGTTAACAAGAATTTTCTAAGAGATCTGTTCTTTTGTTATATATATATTGTACAAAAATGAAGCAAAACTATTGACCACATCACAATCTTCTAAGGACATAAGCCATACACATTTCTGAACACTAGTTAAAGTTTCAAAGTTACTATTTAAATATTTTATTTGATCAAAAAAGCGATTTCTTTCTGCTTCAAATCTATGGCAACACATTGAAAAATGGGGTTCGTCCTCAACTAAGTTAAACGAACATAAATTACAGAACCTTAGATCTGCTGGAATTTTCTTATATCTTCCTGTTTCAATATTCAATTTATGAGCACTGATTCGAAATTTTGTAAAAAAAGGTTCTAATGTTTCTATTTCCCAAAAGGTTGAAATATGATTCTCTACAAAATCGTTGTTTAAACATTGCATAGGTTCGTAATTTATCATCACACTCTGAAATACTTGAGCACCAATTGGTCTTATATAAATACACTAACTTTTGTTTTACCACAGATGATTATATTCTTCTTAAAAAGACACAATTCAGAAATATTCAAGTTTTTAAAGACGTGGCTTACACTTGTTACCCAACTTGACCTATTATCTAAAAATAGAGATTTACTTTCGTAAAAAGCATCTGACAACAGTTTACTGACATTACCGTTAACAAGTCTATGATAAAACTTAACTGTGTTACAAATAGCATCAATATAAATAGTATATCTACCAAGTTCGCCTACCACTGCATCGTTGGAGGCTTTTTTATTTACACAAAGAATATATTTCAAAAATTTAATATGCAACTTATCACAATGCATATTACCAAATGATTTAATAATGTGTAATCTGCTTTTTTACTAGATAAGTGAACTATTCAAATTTGCAGTGGCCCAAATCTCACTACCATAAAGAAGAATCGGTTTTATAGTGTGGTCAAATAGATGAATAATAGAATCCACCTTATGATGCAACTGACCAAAACTCTTAATTATTTTGACGCTAGCTTTTAAAGCTCTATCATACAAATCCTGCTGACAATAACTGAAGGTTCCAGATGATGAAAATATTATACCAAGATACTTGTAAGTTGTTACATGCTCAATCTCAACACCTTTATAAAGATACTTGTCTTTCGACAATCTACCACTTTTACAAAATGTAATAACTTTAGTTTTGTTGATGTTAACTGTCAATCCATTATATTCACAATACAAAGATAACTTATAATTACAATTCTGCAAACCACTTGGAGTTGTTGACAATAATAACAAGTCATCTGCATACAATAAACAACTAAATTTAACATCATTCAAGCTAACCTGATCATCCGAGCTATATAGAAGGGAGATCATTAATAAACAATTTAAACAAATTTGGACTGAGGTTATCTCCCTGTCGTACACCGATATTAGGGCAAAAAGTTTGGGTGAGCTTCTTTCCTACTTTGATATGCATCAAATTATTTTTATACATGCTTTTGATAATATTATAAAACTGGCCACTAATTCCAATAGAACAAAGCTTATACAGTAGTACAGAATGTATAACAGAGTCGAACGCTTTGGCGAAATCTACAAAAAGGGCATACAATTTAGCTCCTTGACTAAATTTATCTATTAAAGCACGTACAACAAACATATGGTCGGATGTTCTAGATTTTGGCTGAAAGCCAATTTGTACATCGTTAATAACTCCACTGTCTAAGAACTTTTGTAATTTATAATTCAAAATACTATTAAATACTTTTGAGATACACGGCATCACAGATATACCCCTGTAATTATTTGGGTCATTGGGATCACCGAATTTAAACAATGCCTTAATATAACCAACCTTCCAAGTAGATGGATATACACCAGAGGACAATATGGTATTAAATAGTTTCAACAGACAAGAACTAAGGGCATTTTGCCCGGCCTTAATCATTTCATTAGTTATAGAGTCAAGGCCAGCTGACTTCTTATTTTTTAATACATTAATAGACTTACATATTTCCTTCTCGGATATTCTAAAATCAAGCTCTGTGAACGATTTTTATTTTTTATGTTATGTGAAAGGTTTTGATATTTACGATCTAGTGCTTGAAATTCTTCTTTGACATTGAACAAGTTTGTAAAATGCTTAACCCAGACGTCCGAGGATATTTTACCAGCTGGGTAAATATGAGGTCAATGATATAACGAACAAATTATTGATGGATATTTATGTAATTGCAAAAATAGGTTCTTACTTTACTTTATATTATAATGTATGTCTTTATTGTGCAGAATGGACGGGGGCGATAACGCGTTACTATGGATTTTGGAATGATCATAATTTCTATGTCGCATTATATTTTTTCTACCAAAGCCGGTATTCTAATCAAGGAAAAGTTATATTTAATAATGATACCAAATTTTGATATATTTCATGTCAGAATAAAAATATATGAGGACAATCTCATTATATATTGAACAACCCTCGTATGTATTACTCGAATCTGCTCTGTATTCTGTTTGTTTATTGAGTCTGAAAAAGTATTTCTACTCAGTGTAGTCATCCTCATATTAAGAGTCGTCTGAGCAGTTTACATGAGTGTTTTTGCGTTGAATTCTTGTAGAATGTAGCCACATCATTGCCGAGAAATCCTCGTTTAATTAAGTTATTTAAATAAATAAAACATAAGTGCAGGCATTGACAAAAGAAATAGCTTGTATTGTAATAAATATTATATATTTTTTCAAATGCATTTAATGATATAGAGAAATGAATTTTGCATTGCAACAGAAGTCCTAACTCCAATTTCTGTGTGCATATCGCCCCTAAGGCATTCTTAATGTCAAAATTTAAATTTTACCTCTTAAATAATAAATATGGTGAAATGTATGGAAACAATTCAAACAGTAGCTTTAAGAGTGAAATGTGTTCATGGAATAATTGAATAAAGTATAAAAATGTTGTTTGTGCAACAAAGTTCCTAACTATGTGTAAACAAAAATTATAAAATTCTTTAATAGTATTTTTACACAAATGAATTATTCTACAAGTTATTTTGACAAGACATAAAAAACAACATTTTTGCCGTAAAATATTATGCAACTATTGATATAAAATCAAAATATACTCAAATTTTCACATAAATTTGTTTACTGTCGAACAAAGAGTTGATAAGTCAATATTGGTTACATTAATGTAAGAAAGGTTCTAACTACGCCTGTGGAGTTAGGGCCTTTGTTTAGTTTCTCACTGACCATTTTTAACTTAAAACAAAGAAGTTAGTATCAAAGGGGAGGTTATTCAATTGCAAAATACGTTTTGTAAATCACAATGGTCCTAGCTAACTTTTACCTAAAATAAGAGTCAGGCACCGTCTTGCACTGACCCCTTCAATTTTATCTTAAATGGGTTCGACCTAAAGAGACATAGAGGATATTTTTTACCAGTGTATGATAGAAATATATTTCACCGAGTAAGCTTCGGAATTCGTATTTTCAAGAGTGGCGAAGCCACGAGTATTTCGGTAGTTATTCCGGAGTTCATTCGGAATGTTAAGTGCGTTTGGGTACCAACGTAAAAACAGTGAAAATAAAAAAAGATATTTTATTGTTTGAAAATATAATTCGATGTGAACAGAAAAAAATTCGTTGATGTAATTCTGGCATAGTACATGTTTTACATTGAAACCGAGAGTCTCTAACAAGGTTTACGGTGCTTATCTTACACACTTGAAAATAAATGGCAAAACAAACAATGAAACTCTAACTATATCCAGTTACAATATGTTTTAAGATAAAATTGAAACGAAAGGCCAGCGTTCAGCAATTTAATAAAAGCTCCCATCGTGTCTACTTTCGGTTTCAATGTAAAACAGTCGTGAATACAAAACACCTTATTCAGAATATGATTTATAATAGTATATGTAGTATATTATTTTGAAAACAACTCAAATTCCTAACGATATTGCCTCTAGCTAGGAGCGAACCCACACCGTCACGGCAACAGCAACATTGTCTTATCATGCTACTGCCATTTTCAGGAAACACTAAAAATCCATTTTCGTAAAAAAAAAACACAATTAAACGAACCTCGTTTTTATCAAAAAGGTTGTTTGTAATGTAAGTTTACATAACTATTAACATGAAGTAAGCAAGGATATCAATTATTGGTCGTCTAAACTGGTCGCCGATATAATCGTAAGATACAACGAAACTGTCCGTGAGTTATCGTAGGCGACGGAATTGACCGAGCGGAAGCAGACGGAAATTTTTATCGCGCATTGTCTCATCTTTTTTCAGTACTGATAGGAAATCTTTTTAAACAGGTACACTATTTAACTACGGATATTCGCCAAAAGGCGTTTTTATGTAAAGAATATCCACCAACGGCCGTTTGTAAGTATTTTTTCTTTTTATAGTTTTCCTATCTGATTGATATTTACACAACCAGTATTAATTTAAATAATAATGTCAATTTTTATAATTGAAGCAATCGTTATTGGGTAATGTACATCCGATTATTTATTGTTATTTTTAAGTAATATATATGAAAAAGGAACTGTGAAAGCCATCAAACACGAAAAATATGAAAATATTGCAGGCTCGATTTGATTGAGCCTGTTCGTGGACAGTAATGAAAATGCATTTTACTGTTTTGTTTATTGTTTATTGTTTAAACATAATTTATTGCTCTTGACGGCTGACGGAATAACGGATATGGCGAATATTTCAGTTCGTCTTGCGATAACTGAAAGATTATTGGAATTTCTAAGGTTATACGAGTAAGTTTCTATTGCGATAATTGCGGCAATTATAAATAAGTGTAAGTTTTTGTATTTTCCTGCGATCTGTAAGAGAAGCCCATCCTACTTCTTTAATTAATCTTTCGATCGAAACTGATCTTGTTAGACCTGTAACTATCCTTGCAGCTTCATACTGATTTTTTTCCAAGAGGTATTGTCCAAAGTTATAAAATGCAACTATCCCATACAACAGACGCATATACTAGAATAGGGCGCAAATATGAAAAATAAATTTTAAGTTTTTCGTTTGAGTTTAAATTTCAACATGTTCATGGACAGTAATGAAAATACATTGTATAAAGTGATACTTAGAAATGTACATATTTTTAAAGTGTTTTATAAAAAAACTAGGCTTTTATTCTAACCATACAAAAGAAGAATATTTCCATGTACTAGAATCCGTAAAGCTTTTCATAAAGCCACTAGAGGCACCAAAAAGCATAATTGAATTTTCATGTAAGAAGAAAAATAGAATTGAGATGACATGTAATAATGGCTAAAAAGGTTAACCTTTGAGGTATACGTCCTGCACGGTACCCCAATTCAGAACATGATAAACAAGAAACGTTTATACCGCTGTTCTGTTTGTCATTGCTATCTAACCAAAAAAAAACGAAAAACACCAAATCTCTCAAAATCAAATAGTTGAAAAAGTGTTTAAGTGACGTTTTGAGTATCATTCTGAATGTCAATTTGCATTAAGTAGTGTTAATAACG
Organism: Corbicula japonica; assembly: GCA_038501625.1. Taxonomy (NCBI): domain Eukaryota; kingdom Metazoa; phylum Mollusca; class Bivalvia; order Venerida; family Cyrenidae; genus Corbicula; species Corbicula japonica. The sequence continues at coordinate 588,596 of JAZAYU010000286.1, forward strand.
TGTGTGACAATCGTTGGCCCTAATGCAGGTTGCTATGCTCAGGTCATTGACATTTTTTATTTGATGGTTATTGCGTACCCGACACCCAAGCTCGCCCACAAGTGTTCTGTAGGGGTTTGGACAGGCGAGCTAAACTCTGTGTCGTAACACGAGCTGTGTGGGGCCTTGCATTTTCGTGCTGCAGAATAAATCCGGGACCCTGATTTTGCATAAATGGGTGTTCATAAGAATGTTTACATTCGCAGCATTAGGGTTGTCTGGTACGATGACCAAATATTTTCTTTGATTGTCCATTATTCTGGCCCAAATCATGATGCTGCCATCGCAAAAACTGTTTCGTTCCTGCACGCAAAATTGGGTAGATCTGGCGTTTCTGATACTACCGTCAGCAAAGCTGACCCTGAAGTGTGACTCGTCGGTAAAATCACGTTTCGCCCTTGGGCTCGGGGTCTGTGCCTGTGACATTGAGCCCAAGCTTATCGGGCGGCTCTGTTACGTTATTCGACCTCTTTAAGGTCGACGCGCACGAATTGGTTCTTAATCTTGTCTAAGACTATAACGTACCGTCTGTGCCGAGATACCCAGCCGTCATGCAATTACCGTTTACAGGATAAAGTGATTACGTAAATGCGTCAAACGGTCGTCTCTACGTGACGTCGCTGGGGCCTCCCTGATCTTGGCATATCCATAACTGAATGAGTAAGTACATACCGAGTTTTCAGGTGAATTGTTTGCCTGAAGCACGCATAATATGAAGAGCCACGTCATTCATTTACTGACGTGCCAGCTCTAAGCATACCGACTTCCTGATTTCTGTTATTTTCAAATAGCCGTGGCATACCCGTTTACATAAAAAAAATGCAACAATTTTATGTTTTTATGTCATTGATAATGAGTACGCGTGACTTTGTAAAAAAGGGCAATTGAAATGAACCCACCCGGGATAGGTAAACTAGATGTAGTGAAAAGCGGAAGTGACAAGCGTGCTAGTCGGTGCACGGTACAATCACACAAAATCTTGAGTAAGTGTACACTATACTCTGGCCAATAAGTACATATCGATAACGTTTACATAAAGTCACCGTTAACCCTCTAAAACAGATACAAAGTAGGTAAAAGTTCATTATATGAGTATATTATAAAAGTTTATCTCCGTCAACGTCCTAACTTTGTTATCTTTGTCATTTTGAACGACAAGTTAGAAAATACATGTATTGCAATCAATAAGTCAATATTAAAACAATTGGTCAACGACCTTTTAAGTATGTTACTGACAATATTAGACTTGTGCGACATAAATCGGAGTATGAATGTGGACAGTGGACAACGAAGTATTAATGGGGGTTTTCTCAAAGTGTAAATGTGTTTATTTAAGAAATAATCAATAGCTTCCCGTGAATTATCGCAGGATAATTCACGGGGCGGAGTTCAGATGCGTAAGGATATATCACGAGGGGCGTAGCCCCGAGTGATATATATCTACGCAGCTGAACGACGCCCCGTGAATTATCCTGCGATAATTCACCGGAAGCTTTTGATTATTTCAATTCTAACACGACACATCTGACTGAATAAGCGAAATAATCATAACTCAATTTTAGCGCGTCGTAATGATAGCAAATGGGTTATAAGATCGACAGTTAGTGTTTACTCCCTAAACATCTCCACAATTCAAAAACTGATAATAATAAAAAGATTGAATAACAAACTTGAATACATGTCCATCAAACCGCGCATACAGCACTCTCCAGTCGTCGTTCCAGCCGTATTTGTCATTCCAGCCGTTTGATACTGCACCAGGAAATAACATGTAAACAACGGAAATGACGTGACGTCGTTAAAATGGCGCGTTAACGTCACCTTAACTTTGCCGCAAAATAGCGGAACTAATTATAGTATGTTATCTAAATATACAAAATAAACATTATTCTATTACTGTTGTATTATCATATTGCGCGCGGGTAAAAATTAAGCGTATTTTGTGATTTCCTAAATGCGCGAAATTAAATCCCAGCGAAAAATACAATTGTCACGTGATAAGTTTATACCGACAGGTAGTTAGTAATAGCCGTGAATTATCGTGTAATAATTCACAGCAAATTCAATGGGAAAAACATCAAGTCGTGTTAGAATACTGTATAATTGCTCTTTTGTGATATCCTTTCCATTACGGTGACGTTCACGGTCGTATTTTAAAGTGGAATAAATTTTGACTTCTCTAAGGCCGACTCTGATTTAAGGAAGGACGATTATTAATAACAAATGTATCTAAACGTGTAAACAAGTTCGTTTGAAGAGCCGGCATGATGTGTCGTAGAAAACCCGTTGAGTTTTATTTCTTTTTTTATTGAAAAGTCATTGCTTTGTTGGTCCTTTAGAATAACAAGTAATCCACGATCAATATTTTCCATTATCTTTCAGAAAAAAAATCTTCCTTGCAATTACATAAAGAATTTTTTGAAATGGCCTTAAATTAATGAATGTTATACCAATTAGATTAATATACTCAGTGCCAATGAAAACGCAACACTAAATTTTTTGGAAAATTTTTGGTGAGTGTAAAAGTTAAATAAATTGGCAAACGTATATGTTTTTTTAAATCAAAAAGTAACCAATCGATAATTTATTGTCCACTGATTTTAGAACTTTTTCTTCTACATTATTCCCGTACAAACGCATGAAAGTTTCATTTTGGCATGTAGACATGCATAAATAATCTCAAAACAAGTCAATTTGTAAACCTTTACTTACGGCTACACAAATCCCATCTTCAGTTTTTAAGTTTTACTCCATACAAATGTGATAATGCCAATCATGACTTTTAGACAACCAGCGACATTAGGTTTTGGGCATGATCCAAGAATGTATGTCTCAACGTGAAATCGCTCGTCAAAGCATTGTTCGCCGTCGGAAATTAACTTTCTTGGCCCAACGACACCCCTGTCAAAATTCTATTTTATTTAGTTCCGCCCATTGTTTTCTCGTTTAGGACAAACCCATTCTGTTATTGGGGGAACATACGCCGCTGAACAAGGAATGGTATTAAACTGAAAAGACCGCATTCAAGGTTCCATGATCACCGCCATATGCATACCATCGTTTGAGATGGATCAAAATTGTAATGTTTATTGGTGTAAATATTAAGTTTCGCTCAACCCGCGGTTAGGCGGCTTGGGCAGTAATGTGCATTTTTACCGTTATTAAATAGGATGGCTAATTAAAATTCTTAATTAACTTCACATACTACCGATTAAATACGTGTATGCTTCATTCAAACTTAGGCTTTTCAACTGTCATTTTCTTTATTTTATAAGATTTAGATACCGGGTTTAAAACATGTAAAAAGCATATGAATTTTTACGCAACGGGATTTCGACATTTAACCAATGCCGGCTTTGGGGAGCCTTATTTATTCAGGTTGTAAAACGTTTTGGTTATCTGTCTAGAAAACAGTGTCATAACTCAAAGGGTTATTACATGGACGAGCTTGCTTTAAATTTATCTTTACGCGTTAACCTTTTCCGTGTGATATTAAAGTTCAATTATTTTTTAGTAAAACATGTTAATCGAATGTATATTTCTTTATATACTGAGTGCCAATGAAAACGCAATACTTTAGTTTTTGGAATATTTTCGATGTGTAGAAAAGTTTAAAGAATTCGCAAATATAGATGTGTTTTAAAATGAATAATAGATGAAAATGGATCTTTGAAAGCCACCAAACACAATAGATATGACAATATTGCATGCTCGGTATGATTGAACCTGGTCATGGGCATTAATGGAAATGCATATTAGTGCTCACGCCGCCTGGTTGAGCGCAACTCAATATTTACACCAATAAACAGTACAATTTTGATCCATCCTAAACGATGGAATGTATATTGCGGTGAACATGGAATATTCAATGCGGTATTTTCAGATTAATACCATTAATTGTTCAGCGGTGTATGGTCCCCAGATAAAAGAATTGGTTTGCCTTAAACGAGAACACAATGTGCCCTCAACAAAATAGAAATTTGACAAGGGATGTCGTTGGGCCAAGCGAGTAATTCTTGACGTTGAACAATGCATTCGACGAGTGATTTCACGTCGAGACATACCTCCTTGGATCATGCCTAAAACCTAATGTCGCTGGTTGTCTAAATTTTTTGGCATTTTCACGTTTGTATAGAGTAAAACTTAAACACTGAAGATGGGGTTTGTGTAGCCATTTGTAAAGGTTTACAAATGGACTTGTTTTGAGGTTGGTTATTTATGTCTACATGCCAAAACGAAACTTTCGTGCGTTTGTACGGGGTTACCGTAGGAGAAAAAGTTTAAAAAATCAGTGGACAATAAATGTATCGATTGGTTACTTTTTGATTTAAAAAAAAATGAAATATGCATATCAGGAATGGCCACATCCAGCATACACAGCCTCCCCACACAGCCAAAAAGTAGAGAGGAAAAGAGAGCATGGTATTATAATAATCAGTTTCAAAATGGACGCCACAAACAAATAACAAAAGTGAGAACCAGAGGGTTACCGCCTTGGAACGGTCAGTGGCAAAACAAAATGCTACTGGGGGTTTAAACCAGGTTCTAGGGTGCACCAACCTCACACTTGCCCCAACAGGTTCTCGTATTACAAAACAAGTACAGATTGTCTTGGTGAAATAACTTCAACCCATCCATCAGCTCAACAATGTTGCATGCAAAAGCATACAAACATATAAACTTAAGAATTTAATAGCATTGCAAAGCTAAAGGGCGGGTACTCAATGATCTTACCGAGACCAGAGCATCTGGAGTAAAATCAGCAAGAACACGATGACAGGGATAAAAGAAACAAATCGAGCTTCTAGGTTCTTTTAAGAAAAGATTTCCCCATAAACCTTCATAAACTCTTAAACCCCTGCCACCGTCGTGCAACCAAAGAGGTAAGCAAAATGATCAACTGTAGATGGGTTAATCACCAGGCCTGCAGAGCGCTGTAAAATATCATGTTGGTAACATTTCTTTTTAAATTTACAGATGGTTTTTACGAATAACCGGGAGAAATTAACATCGCCTTTTATCTTCTTAAGTTTATAAATTAAATCTCCATAAAAAACTGGCTATGAAATTCCTTGTTGCAAAAGTGATTTTAAACTGCACCTGTATTTATGAATTAGACCTGTATATCGGCGATAAAACTTGCAAAAGGTTTTCCTTAATTTGTGATACCGATAACCTTGTTTTAAAAGTTTTTCTGTAATGCAAAGATTACGTTCATTGAAATCATTAACATCGTTGCAAGCTCTTGAAAAGCGAACAAGTTGTGAGATATAAACCCCGTAAGATGTAGCACGAGGAACATCGCCGTCTAAAAACGGAAAATTTACTATATTAAAATTAAAATCATCTCTTTTATCATAAATTTTAGTAGTGACGTAACCATTTTCAATGGACAGATTTAAATCAAGGAAGTTTGCTTGCTTTTCTGTAGTGTTCGCTTTATTAAGCTGTAGTTCTTTAGGATAAATCTTATTAACTAGTGATGGAAAATGGTTATTATCTATATTTAATAAATCATCAAGGTACCTCGAGGTGTTGTTAAAAGCTGTAATAATATCATCTTGATGTTCTGTAGAAAGAGATAACATAAAATCTCTTTCATAACAGTATAAAAACAGATCAGCAACAAGGGGTGCACAATTAGTACCCATTGGAATGCCTATTACTTGTTTATAAATAGAGGTACCAAATCTCAAATAAATATTATCCAATAAAAATGTGAGCGCCTGGATAAGGTCTTGACAGGTCCATGAAGTATAATTATCATAAGAACCATCTGTAAAGAATGCCCTGTGTTCATTACAAGCGATAAATGTTTTATTTTCTCTAGCAAAAGTTTTTTCAGTGAGACTGGTTAGCTTGTCTCTTATTAAATTATGAGGGAGAGAAGTATACAAGGTAGAAAAATCATATGTAGACAAACAAAACGCCTGATAATTATTTGATTTAAGTTTCTTCAAAACGTCATATGAATTTTTTATAGACCAAAATAAATTTTTGCCAGTAGTTTCAAAAACTTTTTCGCAATACCTAATTACATGTTCTTTTATAGCTGTAAGACAAGATGTTAAGAGCACGGATAACTTTGTTGTTGTACAAGAACTAGAGTTAGCGATAAATCTTGCTTTGTACGGTGTTTTGTGCATTTTAGGCAACCAATACATAGTAGGTACTTTAAAAGCATATACCTTTGCCAATTCATTTTACTTTTACACACATAAAAACATTCCAAAAAATAAAGTGTTGCGTTTTCATTGGCACTCAGTATAATTGTTTTATTTTGCCTGTTCCAAAGTGTAGAAAGGTATTGTTTTCATTATTGTCCGACACATTAGTTTGTACCGTGATATTTATTGACAGGTATTAATACATTCGGCTTTCATTTGCGCAACTGAGTGCTCAAATTGAATACTATATCAACTTAATGGTTTTAAGGATATGCACGACGCAAAGCAGAAAATGGTGTCGTTAAAGGAGTTTTGTTGGAATAATTTTCCTCTACGGCGAACAACTGGCCTCCGATTTGCTGCATTAGCATAAATTATTGGGCATCATTCTGGTGACTAAGAAATCCACTTTCAAATCTGTCCACTGTTGTCAATGGCAATTTCTGTGAATGTAATAGTAGTTCTATGCCCAGAAAAAAACAGCCATTGGGCTTATCTTGGCCTGTAACTTTTGTGTCTTGTTCCATCTATCACACCTACTGAAATTTTATTATATCCCAATTACCATTCTTCAACAGTTTAAATAATTCCTCATAAATATGCTGTAAACATTTTGAGAAAATCAAAAGATCTACTCCGCTTTCCGATGTCCATCTTCACATCCGATCTCCTACCACACATGTCAAATAGAACTGACATATGGCTAGTCTGGTTCCCGATCCCTGCAACAGTACCGGTGATAGGGATTGGGAACTAATTTATGGGACATATTAAAGTGCAACACGAAGATAGCAACTTTATTAGAGACTCTAAATAATATATTTATATTTTACATGTCAATGTGCTGAAGTCAATTATAAAAGGGAAAATAATATACGCCGATACGGCATTGTCGCAGGCAGGATTTCACTTCATTAAGAACAAAAATAGATGAAAATGAAACATCGAACGCCAGCGACCACGACAAAGATGAAAATATTCAAGGCTCGGTTTGATTAAGCCATTGCATGAGCAGACATGGAAAAGCATATTAATACCATGCCACCTAGCCTTGGGTTGAGCGCAACTCAATATTTACACCAATCTAAAAGCAATATGTCCCTGATTTGGAAAAATGGTAATATCTAAAACAGTGTAGGCACCAGGTATACTGTCAAATGCACATCGACCCAAACTCCAACTGTGTACTTTTGTAAATATTATCTTGTTCTCAACACATGGACAGTCGCCCTTATCGTAACATCATAAGATTTCGTTCTAATTTTTCTGCATTTCGTGGACAGACCGTTCCACGAATAAAACCCCACATGGAAATAAAGAATTGAATATGAACGTAGTTAAGAAAAGTGAGACCCAGAATTTAAGAACCCATGAAAATGATGTCTAAAGAAAAAAAAATGTTATGCTCATGAATAAAAGTGCATCTAAGGTATATATTTTTACGATTTGAAAAACGCTGTGTAGAGTCTAAATTTTGTTGAATTGGTTGTCATTGACCTGTGGTTTTCCTTTCCCCCAACAGATGATGTCTGAAACTTTATTGGGTGTTGCATTTGGAGCTAAACTCTTTACAATGGAAACGGCAGTCGCAGCAGCCGCGTCAGGACAGGCTGTCCTGCATGGAGCACAGGCTGGTAAGTTTTAATAAACTCTACATGTTTTGTGATTTAAACGGAGTAAATGATGTTTTTATATTACATGTAATAAACTTTCTTTGCAGTGTTGAGCTGATGGTGGGTTTGAGTTATTTTACTAAGACACCGTGTACTTGTTTGTTGGCATGAAAACCTGTTCGGGCAAGTGTGAGGTTGGTGCACCCAAGAACCCCCAGTGGCAATTTGTTTTGCCGCTGACCTTTCAAAAGCGGAAACCTTATCGGGTTCTCATTTATGTTAATTGTTTGTGATGTCTGTTTAAAAGATAGTCATTTTATTAACCTTGCTCTTCTTTCTCTTCTTCTTTGCTATGCGGGGAGGCTGTATCTTCTAAATGTGGCAATTCCTGATAACAAAATTTCACTGTTTTATCAATGTCTTTCGTCATGCGTCAAAACTTTCAGTTTCGAGTTTGTTCGTTGTTTTAAGGGGGCAGATTCGTAGACAGGATAACGACATTTATGTTTTCAAATCACGAATCCCTTAACAATATTCATGTAAAGATTATGCCTCAAATCAATTCCTCTAGATCCGCATCAATAACACCATTGGATATTCCCAGCATTTTTCTCATTCTGTTCGGTTAGTATATATATACTCTCACTCTGAATTATACGTTGTTGGTTTTTACATGTTTTTTTCCTTTAAAAATAATTTCAAAACATTTTATCAATAATCAGAATATTACTAGTAATCAGCTTTTATGAATGTCCCCGTCCCACCATTTCAATAAAAAATATGTTAAAATCTGGGCATGCAGTTTTTGTAAATAAGCAAAAAATAAAAAGGCATTCAAAATACAGTGAATAATTTATTCCAGAACAAACGAGTTATTAATGTCCAATTAGTAACTTATATGCGTGTTTATTTTATGCGAGTACTGCTACAAAGTTCTAGCTTGATGTTCTTTCTTGAGAGTTGTAAATCAAGACTAATGTTAACTTGCTTTCATAGCGTGTACTATAGTTAGCAAGATACCAAAATACTCTAGAACTGGAGGTTCGAACCCCTGACTATTGTGACAAGAACTTGTTCACATCAATACAGCAGCGATATTTACCCACCTCACTGATAAGGTCATGATATTTTATTTCAAAATAGAAAGTGAAGCATGGCGCAAATATAACACATGTATGAGATAATGATTTTATATAAATTTAAGGTGAATCTCACAGAGATTGTATTTGGTCTAAATTTTGTGTTTTTTAACAATGTACCATGCCTGAAATGCAGATCTGTGTGTTGATTTCCGCAAAAAATGTAAATTACATAGGGAGTTCACCTACGAGTTACATGTCTTTAAAATGTAGTTATTGTAATGCTCAACGTCAGCTGTATCCAAGCTAAGATGCAAAGTGATACAGAGGAAAGAGGAACCAGAAACCAGTCAAAATGCAAAAAAAGCAATATATGCATATCAGGAACCGCCACAGTCACAAAACACAGCCTCCCCACGCAGCAAAAAAGAAGAGAGGAAGAGAGAGCGCATGTTTTATATAAGTATGTCAATTCAAATAGGACGCCACAAACAATTAACGAAGAAAAGAACCTTTGGAGATACCGCCTTGGAACGGTCAGTGGCAAAACAAATTGCCACTGGGGGTTTAAACCAGGTTCTAGGGTGCACTAACCTCACACTTGCCCCAACAGGTTCTCGTATCACAAAACAAGTACAACTTGTCTTGGTGAAATAACAAAAGCAATCTGATTCCTCCTCCTGGATGAACATCACATTCTTTCTTTTCTTTAATGTAAGGCTATGGTTACAAAGTCTTTGTTAAAGAATATATTAAGCATACAAGATCCCAGAAAAGTGCAAATTACGTGGGGAGTTCGCCAACGAGTTACCTCATCTTAGAGAAAACCTCTTTTAGCTATTATTTCGTAATGTTCAACATCGGTTGTATCCCAGCAAAGATGCAAAGCGATACAGAGGGAAAACAAACCCGTTTTCTACAAATGCAGAGCAATCAGATTCCGGCACCTTGGTTAAAAGTTACATTTTATTTTGATACGAAGATACGGATCCACTCAGTATACTTAGTATACTTCGTGATGCATTTTTAACCTTATATTTACTGTACGATAACGGAACAAATATTGTATTCTTCCGTATTTGCTATAAAATCATTCTTTGTTATAAAACGGAGTATCACCTAACTTTCTACTTAACCATATTCAGTTATAGTTTATAGAATTACTTTTGTTAAATTAATGTATTTTTTGTTTTGCTATATCTAGCTTTTATCGAAACAACATGTATTGTGCATATTTATGTTATCTGGCACTAGAGTTTAGGTACATGGATCACATAGTTTCCGCAACGAATATCACAATGCAATGTTTTAAATTTTCATACGAAATAATGATGTATGAGATTCGCACTGATAAGATAAGATGTTTTGACACATTCCTAAACCTAATTTTTAATAATATTTGACCCACTTGGGGAGAAAATTTCCCATCGAATAATGTTTATAGATATAAAATGATAAAATTGAAATATCTGGTCTATAATTATAGATAAGATTTAATCACAAAATTGAACAGGTCAAAGTACCAAGTATTTCGTCAATAATTTGAATTTCAGTGGAGTCAGTTCTTATATTTTTATATAAAAGTCAACATAACATGTGAAGGTGTACAAGTATCAAACAAAAATCTGAGTAAAGATGTAAAGATCCCAATTTCTGCATGTCAGGACTAATCTTATTTAGATTTTAAAGGGTAAAGAAAAATATTTTGTGTCCATTCATTTTAGCATAATTTATCTCTTGCAACTGTTGTCAGAATAGAAGATCACGTACACGTTTGCCCGATTCGACGACGAAAAAAATCCGCATTTAGATTGAGGACCATTTCACCAAACACTATCTTAGGTATAATCAAAGCACTGAATGTGCTGGAAGCCAGTGGAGTGGAAACATAATCAAAATAAAAGAAAGCCTTAATATGCGATGTACAAGGAGTTTCAGTTTTATTCCAGCCATCAAAGATGTATCATAACTGAACAGAATGAAAAAACTCCTATAGAAGACATGCCATAAGCTTGCAAAATGTGGGTTGCCTATGTTGAATAACATATAAATATGTAATAAAAGTTAAATCGCAGTAAAATTTTTCACTGTAAATAAAGTAAAGTATCAAAATTCAATAATTTTTAAAAAGCACAATCATTGAAAACTATCCAATTCAATAGTTGCTGGAATGTGAATATCGAAACCGTCCGTAATAAAAAGTGGTCAAATTACAAAATAATTTTAGGAGAACTATTGAAATAAATGTAAAAGGTTACACTAAAAGCAATCGAACCGGACAAATACAAAAACACATCACAGGCTAAGTTTGATCTAGCAAAACCAGGATCAAAATGCACTGCCCAAATTCCTAGCCTTGGGTGAAATGCAACTCAATATTTACAAAAGTACCAATTTTGATTCATTCCAAACAATGGCTTGGATGTCAGGTTGCTTAACAGTAGTTGAACTTGATGATGATAATATAATTTTATATTCGTGTTTTATAGCAAGACATCACAACTTGAAGCAATACAAATGGCCTTATAAATGTCTTTTAGTAAATAAAAGGGGCGCATCAATTTTTTGTGTCAATCATAGTATGGAAATTGTTGGGTTAGCAAACTTATATTTGTTTCTTATATTATTATAGCTTACTTCTTTTCTTTGTAAACCTCTTGATTATTTCCACTTTCAACGTACTTACTAAGGGACCCTGTGAAATGCTATTTGACCTTGGCTTCATGCATAACAATGTGTCACAGGGAGTAAGCATAATGTTAATGTAACCATATTTTAGAGATGTGTCAAACCTAATAAATCAGATAAAGGGGCTCTGTTAAGGGATCTAGCTTGTGAAATGAATTAAAATACTTTATAATCATTTCATTAGCTGGAGCCCTTAACAGATACTCTTTTTCACACTGTTATCTGTAAACAGAATCTACACTTTTTGAATCTTGATCAGAAAGTACATGTACCTAAAAGACCTAAACATTTACTGTCTCTGGTCAGCCTCCACTGATATGCAAGTTGATATTATCTAAACTTGTCACACATTGAATACAAGCTGTATCCATGTAGGCCCCTTTTCACTGACTCATGCATAATAATTAATGTTTACTAACCTGGAAAGAATAGTTTTGGACAGAAAATCCATTTCTAACTTTAACCCTTTACATCATATCTGCACCTTAATGACATGGGCAAACAGTGTAGATCTAGATCTGCCTGCATCTCTGTGCTATTTGATCAGGATCTGCACTGTTCGCATTTAGATTCATAAGGTTATTTCTGATCAAGATGTGACCAATGTAGATCAAGATCAGATGGCACAAATGTTCAGTCTGATCTGGATCAGTATCTACACTAGATGCACATGCGATATATGACAGAAAGGGGCTCTTGATCAGTCATGTTTAGTTTTGACCATTAGAATTACATGAACAATCTTTCTTAATGAATATTATCATCTTCAACTATAATCTGTTTCAGAAATTACCCCACATCATTAAGCTTTTTCAGTTACATTAACTAAGTTAATGAAGATAATATATTCCTATAGTGTGTTGTTCAGAAATATTAATGCTTTCAACGCCATTTAACAAAAAAATATTTGAAGATATCATTCAGGGATTTCAATAGATGCAGATTCTTGCATCTTGATGCAAGTGTATTTGACTTTTTTTCACTTTTGACTAACCCATCCCCCATTTTCTACTTCTTCTTGGCGTTCGTCCATCCCCAATTTTGAGCTTGGGTCATTTTGATGTTGAAGAACTTAGAAAAGTGGTCAAATTTTGCAACAATCTGATTAAAATCATATCCTGAAAACCGCTACGCTATCAGGATCTGACGACGAGTAGCTAAAACGTGCTTTTATCACAAACCTTTTTGAACCAATCAGAATGTCGCCTACAAAATCGCGAAAGTGAAAGTAAACATTCTATATTAAACCATAAAAAGTGTTGAGAGCCTGCGTAAGACATATTTGGCTGATTTGTTTTGTGTTTATGTAGTATTGCAATTATTTCTAATGTAATAACATCTTCAGATCATTTTGCGAGCGCTGTATATCATGCTTCCTGTGTTAATAATTTCTAAAAATAGTAATCGGGGAAAACCGCTAAAGCTTATGTACGGTATCTACGGGCCGTTATCAGATCTAACATTTTGTTAGATCTGACTTTAGTGAGATTGATTTTGCAATAATAGTGATTCATATTTTGTCGAAAAATTGTCCTGTAATTGCGATAATTACCTAACGAAATTCAAAAATTAAAAATACTGATTTCCTGAAGTGGTCGTTTTGAAAAAAAAATTGACAATTTTTGAGCAACAAAAATTATAGCTTTTCCAAAATAAAAGATGCTGCATTAATTGATTCCATATATGAGACATGCTTAATACATGTATATCTGGGGCGTATGGTCTTAAAGCTTGGCTGTATCGTCTCTGACTCCAAACCGTATAGTCTCCATGTCCTGGGCTGTTCAGTTCATTTATCTGGACCGAATCGTATAACCATATCGTCCGTATATCAATGAGACTTAGTATGCTAATATCAGCTATTCTTTTAAAAAATACAACTATTCACCTTCGTAAGACTTGTAGACCTTGACAGTGTATAATTACTGTCGTGTAACAGCTGCCCTTTACCAAATAGTGGGTACCCTGTGGCAGTCCGCAAGATGGCGCCCGGTTAAGCAACAAAAACGTATGTTATTTTTGTTCCCAATCGGTAGATATATAGTAAGGTATAGACTGGTAAACTTGGATCATATAATGAAAAGCATTGTTGCTTGATAAAATGATTGCTTGCTTTATTGCCGGTGTGTCCTTTTGACCCTGTAATTGATAAAAACAAATAACCTTATTTGCTATTTCAAAATTGAAGCGAGAGCGACGGCTGATTTCGGCCTTTTATTCTATGACAACTTAGTTCTTTCGCTCACACACCTCTTGAAAAATGAGAATACATCGTTAAAAGAGACGTTACTCCATCTGAAATCTGTCCAGCAGTCTTTAGCGACAGATATTCGATTTACACGCTACGTAGAAATAGTTTCTTAAAGCAAGCTAATAACAAAATTAAGTCGAAATGACAAGTTTGTTAAGAAACATTCATCAAGTGTTCTCTGGGAAAACAGTTCTAGCCCGAACATTATTTTCATGTTTAAACTATGTAACCGTGTTTTCCGTGAAGCATCGCCATCCTTACACGGCACTATATTCCCCGTTCGTCTTTCTGTCTTATAAAGAGAACGAATGTTGGTTATACTTACTTTTTTGTCAACAAATCAGCGCTTTCGCTCAATCCCGGAAGTTGCTTTCGCTCATTTTGTTATGTTCTCTTTTTGGTTGTGAAGCGAATGTTTACCGGGCGTGTATCATAAATAATTTTTAATCTTTTTTAATCTTTAAACCCCCAAAACTGAAATAATTCAAAATTATTTTACATTGTCTGCGTTCAGAATATGTGTTTAGAATGTGTTTAGAATGTGCCATTTTACGTCATTGTGATTGTCTTACAAATACCCAGATTATTTAATCAGCGTATTGGTAATATTAGTGTGCCTTTGTTGCTTTTATTGAGTAAGTGTTTTACTGATTATTCTTTAAAAGCAATTAATTAAAATGATCGTGAACAACTGATTTTCTATGACTTCTTTTGGAACTCTTTCCTGACAACTTTCGGAAGCTGTGCTTCGACCGTTCCATTTTATCGCATCTGCTGAAATGTTAGTGCTTACCGAAAGCCATTTCTTTAGACAGCGTAGCCGCTGACTAAAATACTAAAACGCCGTAAATAGTTAAAGGAGTCTTACACTGGACCTAGCCTGGTGTAAGTTTATCATGCTGTTTCCTGGAAAATTAGTACTGAGCAGAATTTTCTGAAAATCAAAACGAAAATAACTAGCCATAAGTTTAGATAATTGATTGTTTGTAATGATTGTATTCTAACTTTTAAATGTGGTGCTTTATACTTAAGCAGATAGCTTTATTAATTGACTATGCTTTTATTACAGCCACTTTAGAGCTGGTGTTACCCTGTTTACATTTGTTGTTATGTTGTTAAGGTTCCACAAAGATTGCAAATGGCGAAGAGTGGCTTAATTTTCAAAATGGAATTTTGGGGAAAATACTTATTGCCACCTAGATTTTAGTAACGAAATGTCTTTAGCTAAGAATGTAGTTAATTTTTGCATGCTCAATTTAGTCATAATTCATGTTCTAATTACCAGGCACATACTAAAACAAAAGAAAAACCGTTTGTACGAGAACACTGAAATTCATTGACAATATAACAAAGCAACTCATACCTGAAATAAGTATTTGCTGGTCTGCAATGTTTAGTGCAAATTCGTCAAAATAATGTTAGGGTTTTCAAGAAATGCAAGGAAAACTTACTGCCGGGTTTCTACTTTCGGTTTGAATTCTAACATTTTGATGTACCTTTTCAAAACTTAATATACTTAATATTCTAAAGAATTTGAACTTCACACAGATGCATCTTCCAAGGGATTAGGGGCAGTCTTATATCAAGAACAGAACAATCAGAAAAAAAGCCTATGCCAGCCGGAGCCTCAACAAGCCGGAACAAAATTATTCAGCGTTTAAATTGGAATTCCTCTATTTGAAATGGGCTGTTACTGAAACATTTTCTGATTATCTTTATAATACTCACAGTCTACACAGACAACAACCCATTGACACATATCCTCACAACAGCTAAATTAGATGCAACCTGACAACGTTGGGCCTCAGCATTGGGAGAATTCAATTTTGATATTTTCTATAGATCAGGAGTCAAGAATAAAGATGCAATGTCGAGATATCCATTTGAAAGATTAGAAGACCCCCATGTTGAACAGGTTAAGATTGAAGATAGAATAATAAAGACTATCTGTAAGGACTCCCAAGTAGAAGCATATCTTGAGGTAATTCCATCAGCATCTCTGAACATTATTGAAGTTACAGATTGTCCAGGACAACCACTAGCACAAATTGAACAGAGGGAAATAAGAGGAAACCAAAGAGAAGACCCAATTATAAGCAAGTGGGTGAGAGCCACTATAGACAAGAAATTTCCAAAAGATTTTTCACACACCAAACCAGATCAGATCATGAGAAAAAACTTTAAGCACCTTAAAATGATTCGTGGAATTCTTTAGAGAGAAGTTCAAGAAAGAGACAATACGTTACAAAAGATGGTACTTCCAGAAGTTTATAGGAACACAGTCTTAGAGGGATTACACAAGTAGGACACCTTGGAAGAGACAGGACCATCGCATTGATAAAAGAGCGTTTCTTTTGGCCTTGCATGACAGCCGACATAGAGAAATGGACATCTGAATGCCATAGATGCCTTCTTCGTAAGTCACCAACCAATGCAAAGGAAATATCAGAGAGAGAGGTGAAAAAGCAGCTGCAAAGAAAGATTCAGTTAGAGAGACTAAGGTTGGCGCCAACGATGAAAAAGACAACATTGAGACTGAAGATGATGATGAGTCAGTATATGAATATGTACAACATACATTTACACATAGGGACGCCCATGATACAGTTAATCATCATAAAGAGAAGAAGAAAGATAAAGAATTAGGAGATCAAGGTGATGAAGGAGAAAATGATCTCAGAGAAAAAGCTACCGGTAGCACAGATACAGATAAAGATGAGACAGAAATAAAGAATGATAGTCATATCGACGATCAGTCTGAAGAAAACATAGGCAGAGAAGGCATAGGAATATCAGTGAGGACTGATGACGACTAAACCGTAACAAAAGAAGGTAGTCAAACGGACGGCCATCATGAGGGAAATGTTGATGATCAAACAAGAATGAGAAACACAGGGAATATAGATAATGTTGACGAAGTAGAAAAAGAAATTCTACACTGTAAGAAGATCAACAAGAGAAAGGAAACCACCAAAAAGATATGAATCTTATCACATGAATCAAGCCACAGAAATAACCATGGAAACAAAGGTAAGAACTTTGAATATTTTGTTAAACGCAGGAGTGTTTGAAAGCATGGATATTGAGACTGCAAATACAATTGTTCGTGCTTTGATGAAAGATGAAATTTAAATTGTTTTAATCCTTGAATTGTGAAACTGTACATATGATTATCACTTCTGAAGTTACTGCATGTATTCCGGAACACCATTCTATGGCATATGAAATAGATAATGAGAAAATTGCCTTAGTGGACAATTAAGTAAAAAGTGAATGCATTTCATTGTTATAATAGAATAATGAATTAAGTTGGGAAGCGTGAATAATTGTAAATTTAATTAACTTATTAACCAGCGAAGCTGGTTTTACTAATCACAATTCTGAAATCGGTATGAAACCAACTGGCAAACGGCGATTTACGCATTTCAGAGTAATCAGAGTAAGTAAAGTAGTCCCCAAGTTTCCTGTTACCTACGTCATGTTGATAGGATAAAACCTGTGCGGTGCATAAATGGTCAAATTCATCTGTACGACAGTTTGATTAAATGTAAAATCGGTGCGGTTCATATTTCTAGGACTTGATCGGTGCGGTGCAACAATGGTCAAACATTGTCCGTGTCCGCGATTTTTCACAATGAAGGAAACAATTATATATTTCTTATTTCAAATAACTGCATAAACTTTCCCATCGATGGGGTCTCACTTTTTATATCATTTTTTCGTGTTCATTATGTCTTTGGGATGTCAGTACACAGATTTCACTATTATAATTTTTTTCTTAAAACCCTTTACTCAATATATACGCCTTTCATCACATAGGTTACCAGTTCAGGTCCCGATCAGCTGGCACAATAGTGCCATCTAATCTGGATCTAAAATTTGTGATTACTGGTCAGAAAAAAATGATCATAAAAGCGAACAGTTTAAATCCTAATCAGATCGCACAGATGTGCCAGCTGATATGGATCTAAACTGTTCGCACAAGCTATGAAGGTATATCTATGGAGTAAATGGTTAACAGAAGCCTTCATCCAGATAAAACATGGAAACCCTTATTTCCACTATCATTTAGACAAGAGGAAGTTCTTTGCAAGTGAACCAAGTTTTTTTGCTTTTTCGTAAATTGGATACATGTATGAGAATATAGCACTGGTTATTCTCAATAAGCAAAATCGCTTCGCTGGTTTTCTGTACTTTCAGTACTTTGATTTTTGTCTATGGTAATGAATTTTGCAAGTTTACACTTTAAAGAAGAGGAGGACAGAAACAGATATTTTTATTGACTCAAATGTTAATGCAATGCTGGTAACTTTCATGATACCATTTGTTTGATAACAGTTATTTTCAGTTTTACTGTAGGTATTGGAATCATGTCGAGACGACATTTTTCAGACCGGGGGAGCATGTGACAGGGTCATTTTATGACACATTTGTATAATAATACATATTTCCCTATTGTTTGTCCTTTTTATTGATTTTTACCTAATTGAAAAACTTAAACTTGTTAGGACATCTTTTTGGTAGTTTTGATTCTTTTAGAGCAATTAATACTTTGGGCATGCGCAGTCAAGACTTGGAAAAAAATGGAAAAGGATCACTGCGCAATTCTTAAAACGATCTTTCTATTAAGCAAATAAGATGTTGACAGTTGTTACTGATGACTGTTATCTATTCTGATAACTTCAAAAATCACTTTCTGTGTGGCTGAAGAAGGACGGACGATTGATGTCAGAGTTAGGGTCACAGAATCCATTAATTCTGGACCACACTTGGACATCGTCCACACTCTTTGTGTCAAACTCGCTTATGTCGAAACATCGGTTATCTCAAATTAATTTTACGGTCCCGTCAAAATGGGTTCTTTTTACATATAATATTACGCTGTTTAAGTCGAATTCGACTTAAACAATGTTTTTATAAGTCGAAGTAAATTTTAAACCCAATGGCTAAAATATCCTATGTAAAGTCATCGGATAAGTCGAAGTGTGAAAATTGCTGCGTTCGAACAACGCGCGCGGCTTCTTCAAAGTAAAAACTTGTAAGCAAAATACCATTATTTAACAATAATTAACGATTATCACGTTTTGAGTAAATGTTCGCTTAAGTAATTTATTCGGATGTACATGTTATTATAAATTTGAGTTGAAAAGAAAACAAAAATCATTTAATTTTGATAATAATGTGACCACCGGGCCTTTAAAATACGATTTATTCGTTTAGAATAACACATGCAAAAGCATGACCGATCCTAACGTTGCAAATTCTCGCCAACAAAACTATAGCACAAAACAAAACCGATTATAATCTTAATATTTATTTCAAATTGAATAAGTTTACTTATAAAAATTTAACTAAGTTATTAAAAGACGACTTAAACACACAGAGTGATGTTGACGACGATGTAACACAATGACGATGATTGTTGTTTTTTTCACATGTAATAAATATATTCGAATTAATATATAATAATTAATATATGTTTGCTGTTCTATTTTGAAACATTAATAATATTGATCATCTTAAATGTTTATTTACTTGTTCTTGTGCAAAAACAAGTACTATTACTTACAATCATGCCAGCATTAGAGGCATTAAGGTATATTATTCGTGCATTGGCGCCGATTCGGATGTGTCGACCTTCGGATAACTCGAAATAAAATCTACGGTCCCGAGAAATTCGACACAACGAGAGTGGACTCATTTGGTCTTGGATTTACTTATATATATGTGATTAAAAGAATAGAAACGCACTCAGCTGTTTGCAGTGTATTTTAATAATTCTACTTAAATAAGGATATTTAAAAAGAACACACGCAGCTTGCAATATAGTGTCACATGGCTGTATTAAAGTTTGGATGCTCATGTTGTTTGAAAAAAAGCTTTATTTACATAGAACAGACACACACAAAAACGAAATACGGTTTGCACAAGAAGTCTGGAATGGCTGTTTAAAACGTCTAGAAAAATGATATAGGTATCACGTAAACACTTTTTTACAATACTTTGTGGTCATCTGTTAAAATAATGGTCAGAAATTTTAAGAAGTACATTTTGACTTCAAACCGAAACTGAAAGTAGAAACCCGGAAGTAATATTTCCTTGAATTTCTTGAAAACCCTAACATTATTTGACAAATTGGCACTAAACATTATAGTCCAGCATATACTTCAGGTATGAGTTGTTTTTGGTATATTGTCCATGGATTTCAGAGTTCTCATGCAAACGATTTTCTTTTGTTTTAGTATGTGCCTGTTAAATAGAACATGAATTAGACTAAATTGAGCACGCAAAAATTAACTACATCCTTAGCTTAATACATTTCGTTACTAAAATCTAGGTGGCAATAAGTATTTCCCCCAAAATTCAATTTTGAAATTTTAGCCACTTTTTCGCCATTTGCAATGTTTGCGGAACCTTGGTGGCAATAAGTATTTCCCCCAAAATTCAATTTTGAAAATTTAGCCACTTTTCGCCATTTGCAATCTTTGCGGAACCTTAAAGTCGGTTGAAAACTCATGGGAGCTCATGTTGTCTTCTTGTATTTGTCTTGCCGACACAAAATAATTCTTACTGTATTGTATTGTATTGTTTTATAGTGCATTATCAAGTTATTAATCAAATGAATTCATATTGGACTTGTTATAGGGTCAAGGGTAGTCATAATAGACTTGTGTGACATAATCGGAGTATGAATGTGGACAGTGGACAACGGGGGTTTTCTCAAAGTGTAAATGTGTTTTTTACTGTATAATGGCTCTTTTGTGATATCCTTTCCATGACCGTGACGTACACAGTCGTATTTAAAAGTGAAATAAATTTTGACTTCTCTAAGGCCGACCCTGATTTAAGGAAGGACGATTAAAATGTATTTAAAGGTGCAAACAATTTCGTTTGAAGAGCCGGCATGATGGGTCGTAGAAAACCCGTTGAGTTTAATTTATTTTTTATTGAAAAGTCATTGCTTTGTTGGTCCTTTAGAATACTTTGAACAAAAAGCAATATATGCATATCAGGAATCGCCACACTCACAAAACACAGCCTCCCCACGCAGCAAAAAAAAGAAGAGATGAAGAGAGAGCGCATGTTTTATATAAGTATGCCATTTCAAATAGGACGCCACAAACAATTAACGAAGAAGAGAACCTTTGGGGATACCGCCTTGGAACGGTCAGTGGCAAAACAAATTGCCACTGGGGGTTTTAACCAGGTTCTAGGGTGCACCACCCTCACACTTGCCCCAACAGGTTCTCGTATCACAAAACAAGTACAAATTGTCTTGGTGAAATAACTCCAAGGGATCGACGATCAGTACTTTCCATTATCTTTCAGAAAACAAAACAATAAATCTTCCTTGCAATTACTTAAAAATGATTTTTTGAAATGGCCTAAAAAATAATGAATGTTATACTTGTAATAATTAAATAAATATACTGAGTGCCAATGAAAACGCAACACTTTATTTTTTGGAATATTTTTGATCTGCGTTAAAGTTAAATAAATTGGCAAAGGTATATGTTAGAACTTTTTCTCCTACATTATACCCATACAAACGCACGAAAGTTTTATTGTGGCATGTAGACATGCATAAATAACCTCAAATCAAGTCAATTTGTAAACCTTTATTTACGGCTACACAAATCCCATCTTCACTTTTTAAGTTTTACTTCATACAAATGTGAAAATGCCAATACTTTTATACAACCAGCGACATGAGGTTTTGGGCAGGAGCCAAGGAGGTATGTCTCGACGTGCAATTGCTCGTCAAATGCATTGTTCACCGTCGACAATTAACTTTCTTGCCCCAACGACACCCCTGTCAAAATTCTATTCTATTTAGTTCCGCCCATGGTTTTCTCGTTTAGGACAACCCCATTCTTTTATATGGGGAAAATACGCCGCTGATCAAGGAATGGTATTAAACTGAAAGACCGCATTCAAGGTTCCATGTTCACCGCCATATGCATACGATCGTTTGAGATGGATCAAAATTGTAATGTTTATTGGTGTAAATATTAAGTTGCGCTCAACCCGGGTTAGGCGGCGTGGGCAGAAATGTGCATTTTACCGTTATTAAATAGTTTGGCAATCATGATTAAAATTCTTAACTAACTTCACATACTACCGAATAAAAACGTGTATGCTTCATTCAAACTTAGGCTTTTCAACTGTCATTTTCTTAATTTTATGAAGATTTAGGTTCCGGGTTTAAAACATGTAATAAGCATATGAATTTTAACGCAACGGGATTTCGACATTTAACCAATGCCGGCTTTGGGAAGCCTTATTTATTCACGTTGTAAAACGTTTTGGTTATCTGTCTAGAAAACAGTGTCATAACTCAAAGGGTTATTACATGGACGAGCTTGCTTTAAATTTATCTTTACGCGTTCACCTTTTCCATGTGATATTAAAGTTCAATTATTTTTTTAGTAAAAACATGTTAATCGAATGTATATTTTTATAGTTGTTTCATTTTGCCGGTTTTAAATAGAAGAAAGATATTGTTTTTATTATTGTCCGACACATTAGTTTGTACGGTGATATTTATTGATAGGTATTAATACATTCGGCTTTCATTTCCGCAACTGAGTGCTCAAATTGAATACAATATCATCTTAATGGTTTAAACGATACGCACGACGCAAAGCAGAAAATGGTGTCGTTAAAGGTGTTTTGTTGGGATAATTTCCATCTACGGCAAACAACTGGCCTCCGATTTGCTGCATAAGCATAAATTACTGGGCATCATTCTAGTTACTAAAAAATCGAATTTCAAATCTGTCCACTGTTGTTCCTGGCAATTTCAGTGAATGCAATAGTAGTACTATGCCCAGAAAAACAGCCATTGGGCTTCTCTCGGTCTGTAAATTTCGTGTCTTGTTCCATCTATTACACCTACTGAAATTTCATTTTATCCCAATTACCATTCTTCAACAGTGTTACCTAAGTTTAAATAATTCCCATAAATATGCTGTAAACACGTTGAGAAATTCCCTAACTTTACTCCGCTTTCCGATGTCCATCTTCACATCCGATCTCCGACCACTAATGTCTATTGGCCTGAGGCAGAAAGCCTAGTGCTAAAAAGACTGCCCGAGACCCAATAACAAGGCCAATATGAATTAACTTGATTAATGACAATTTTATTAATTAACAATATTCATACTAGAACTAGACTTTAAATTTGCTAATTTACCGGCCTGAAAAGATGAAATGTCAAATGTCTGGCAATCTTCAATCGTTCTACAGTAGTGACCTGGCTGGTATAAGCTACCAAGGAGATGCAGATATGCAAGTTGTTTTGTTTTGAATAATAAAAACAACATGAACATTACTACACAAAGTGGCAGCCAACTCTCTTATTCATCCAGTCTAAATGTGGTAAATATCCACAAATATATCCAAAATAAGTTTACTCTTCTGGCACATTCCATCCACGACTTCGGCATTAAATACTCAATCTTACATGTCTGTAAGTTATCTAAACTAAGCTTTGAATCTTTTTGCAAAGTTATGCTGAATAAACTTCCTCAAATCAAGAGCAATCCCTTAAAAATCACTGTTTTATAGTTTCAATAATTCTTGCAGCAGACATCCGCTTTGTTGTTATACTAGCGAGTAAGATAAACACACAAAGATTTTTATTACACATAAAGATATAACCAAAAAAGCATTATACACTAATATTCTGTCGCTTTGCGTAACTGCACCTCTAGTGCCCAAAGTCATACTATCTATAATCATTTTTAATCATAAAATTGACTTAGAAATACCAAAATGGCGGCATTTGTGTTTTTTAAAGGAAGTGATTAAAATTATATTGGACCAGTTCATTATTCAATCAGAATCTCATATTGCCAAGTAAAACCTATATTGGCCCAGGTTAACTCGTATTGGCCCACTTGAGGTTTCATATGAATTGAGTAGAACCCATGTTAAGGTGGACTGAATTGTACATATTGTGTCAATATTATTTTTGTTAATTAATATTGTATTGTATTGTATTGTATTGTATTGTATTTGTATTTGTATTGTATTTGTATTGTATTGTATTGTATTGTATTGTATTTGTATTGTATTGTATTGCATTGTATTGTATTGTATTGTATTGTATTGTATTGTATTGTATTGTATTGTATTGTTATTAATCAAGTGAATTCATATTGGCGTTGTTATTGGGCCAAGGGTAGTCATATTGGCCCGAGGCCGTAGGCCGAGGGCTCATATGACTGCCCGAGGCCCAATAACAATGCCAATATTAATTTACTTGATTAATGACAATTTTATTAATTAACAAAATATCCATAGTTCTAGACTATAAAATTAAAAGTTTACCGGTCTGAAGAGATGAAGTGTCAGCTTTGATTTTAATGTTCAATCTTCAATCTACGTTAGTGACCTGGCTGGTATAAGCTACCAAGGAGATGCAGATATGAAGGTTGTTTTGTTTTGAATACAAAAACAGCCTGATCATTACTACACACTGTGGCAGCCAAGTCTCTTGTTTATCCAGTCTGAATTTAGTTTTTCTCCAGATATATCCCAAATAAGTTTACTTTCTGGCACATTCCATCCAGGATTTCCACATGTTAATACTGAATACTGTCTGTAAGTTTTGATCCTTTTTGCAATGTTACGCCCAATAAACTTGCTCAAATGTAGAATAATCCACTAAAATTCCCTGTCTTTTTTAGTTTCAAGAATTCTTGCTGCAGACATCCGCGTTTTTGTTGTATTAACGAGTTAGACAAACTCAAAGATTTTCATTACACAGAAAGAAACCACCCAAAGCGGCAACATAGACTTATCCTCTGCCGCTTTGCTTAAATGCACCTCGTATCCCAAGTCACACTATCTATTATCATTTTTATCCATAAAAATCGACTCAGAAATTCCGAAATGGCGGCATTTTGTTTTTTAAAAGGAAGTTAGGTTTATTCAATCCATATTGGACCAGTTCATTATCCAATCAGAATCATGCGATCTCATATTGGCTAAGTAAAACCCATATTGGCCCAGGTTATCTCGTATTGGCCCAGTTGAGATTTCATATGAATTAAGTGCAACCCAAATAAGGTGGACTGAATTGTACATATTGTGTCAATATTGCTTTAGTTAATTAATAATGTATTGTATTGTATTGTTGTATTGTATTGCATTGCATTGCATTGCATTGCATTTTATTGTATTGTATTGTATTGTATTGTATTATAATGTTATTAATCAAGTGAATTCATATTGGCGTTGTTATTGGGCCAAGGGTAGTTATATTGGACCGAGGCCGTAGGCCGAGGGCTCATATGACTGCCCGAGGCACAATAACAACGCCAATATGAATTCACTTGATTAATGACAATTTTATTAATTAACAATATATCCACAGTTCTAGACTTTAAAATTACTAATTTACCGGTCTGAAGAGATGAAGTGTCAGCTCAAAGGTAAATGTTCAATCTTCAATCTGCGCTAGTTACCTGGCTGGTATAAGCTACCAAGGAGATGCAGATAATGAGGGTTGTTTTGTTTTGAATACAAAACAGCCTGAACATTACTACACACTGTGGCAGCCAAGTCTCTTGTTTATCCGGTCTGAATTTAGTTTTTCTCCAGATATATCCAAAATAAGTTTTCTTTCTGGCACATTCCATCCGCGATTTCCACATGTAAAAACTGAATTTAACAGGTCTTGTTACAGTGTAAGCTATCAAAACTAAGTTTTGATCCTTTTTGCAATGTTACGCTCTTTCAATAAACTTGCTCAAATGTAGAATAACCCACTAAAATTCACTGTCTTTTTTAGTTTCAAGAATTCTTGCTGCAGACATACGCGTTGTTGTTGTACTAACGAGTTAGATAAACTCAAAGATTTTCATTACACAGAAAGAAACCACCGAAAGCGGCAACATAGACTTATCCTCTGCCGCTTTGCTTAAATGCACCTCGTGCCCAAAGTCACACTATCTATTATCATTTTTATCCATATAAATTCGACTTAGAAATTCCAAAATGGCGGAATTTTCGTTTTTAAAAGGAAGTAATTCAATCCATATTGGACCAGTTCATCATCCAATCAGAACCATGCGATCTCATATTGGCTCAGTAAAACCCGTATTGGCCCAGGTTATCTCGTATTGGACCAGTTGAGATTTCATATGAATTGAGTGCAACCCATATAAGGTGGACTGAATTGTACATATTGTGTCAATATTGTTTTAGTTAATTAATAATGTACTGTATTTATTGTATTGTATTGTATTGTATTGTATTGTATTGTATTGTATTGTATTGTATTGTAGTGTAGTGTGTTGTGTTGTGTTGTATTGTATTGTATTGTATTGTATTGTATTGTATTGTATTGTATTGTAGATTTTTACACTAATAATAATAATAATAATAATAATAATAATAATAATAATAATAATAATAATAAAATGCAGAGCATGGATCTATAAACGCTTGAGTTTTTTTGACAAACGTTCAATAGGATTATTACTCCTATTGTTGCATAAGATGTGTTCAACATCTACATGCACTTTCTATAAGATTTTTGATGGGGTATGATCAATAGCTGTTTGATTGATAAGGTGTTTTTTTTGCAACCCAGGAGCCAACCATGACATTTATACTTACCTTTATTACCTTACTTATCTTTTATTTATTTTTACAATCGGGACCCTATTGCTGTAAGAGTTTATGCAAAGCCTATTTATTATTATTATTATTATTATTATTATTATTATTATTATTATTATTATTATTATTATTATTATTATACAAACATGGTAAACATACATGTAACAAATAAGGAAACAAAGTTGCAATTGACAGAACGGTAACGTACACGACATATCAAAATAGACGGAATATTAACAATTTGCACGTAATTAACATACAGACAATGGAAGACATTTACATCTTTATGATCAAACAACAAACGAATGAATGAAGAAAAAAGTAGAATTAAATGTGAGAATTATAATTATCAAAACATGTTGTTTATGACGAGATTCAATTTGGTGAACGCACGTAAATTATGACGCTTGAGGGATTGCCACACTCCTCCTAACTTTGTACGTCGATAAAAAGAAAATTATCAAAATCTCAATAACGGCAAAATGCCGTTAGATTGAACTTTGCACAAATGTATGTTGTGAATGTATCTTTATTTTGCAGATGGTAAGACAAGTTAGAAGAGTAAAGGCTAATAGTGATATATAAAAATTCAATAAACTTATATTTGCATAAATTCACAAAAACTAAACAACACAAAACGTCATTTTAAATGCCAACATTAGTAATATGGTACTGACAACAATTTATTGTGTCCTCGTGACTTACATATGTACACTTTACGAGATATTAGTAAAAGTGTGTTTGACCTTCAATTTTCTGGCCGCTTCCTGGTCGCGTAAACGGATGACAATCACTGATTTCTCTTTTAGTAGTTGAAATTCTTTTACAAAATACACAACATTTTCTTGTCATTGTCATTTGGCTCACGTGTGAATTTAAAAGATGTTTTGTAATGCTTAGTTTTTGTGAATTTATGTAAATAGAATTTTAAGGAATTTTTATATCTAGCTTTTTTTCTTTTCTTTTCTAACGTGTCTTTCTGTATGCAAAATAAAGATACGTTAGAAACATTCATTTGTGCAAAGTTTCATTGAACGGCATTTTGCCGTTATTGAGATTTTGATACTTTTCTTTTTATCGATGAACAAAGTTGGGAGGAGTGTGGCAATCCCTAAAATACAGCAAATGTTATGATAAAATACTTTTTTGTAATTTTTTATTCAAGTAAAGCATGTACATACAAGATAAGCAGGTGTTAAACTTTGTGGACATACAATGCAAAGTATTCTTAGCACAAATCAAAATTAATATAGTACTATGTTCAATATTCAAATCAGGGATTAATTTAATTTATCAGATGAGAATACACTGAGTTAATTCAATTGATCAAGAAGATTACACATGACCTTAAGCACATTTAAATACTCCCTGATAGCATACATGATTTTATTCACACATAGATGTAATCGTAAAAATAAAATCCAGTTTTTCTAAATTTATAATCTTGTGAATTTAGATTGTTGTAGTTTAAATCCTTTAAAGGGGAATTCCGGAAATTTTGAAATATACATGATCGCAAAGATCTTCAAATTGTTTTCACATCAGTGAAAGAATTTCGAAAATCGGACAATAAATAGCTGAACTATGGGTGTCTGAAATATCTTATTTAATGCAATTGGAGGCGGCCATTTTGAATGGTGACCAGTGACATCATCAATCTTTGTGCACAAGTATAAATACTAAATCAGAAAAAACACAACATAATATTATGTTTGTCATGTAATTAATATTGGAAGTCCATTATAAATGTAATTTAAAGTATTTTCTGCATTTTTACTATAAATTATTTATGTAGCGCAAAATATTTAAGAAAAAATTGACTTGTGCACATTAACTGATGATGTCACTGGTCACCTCAAAATGGCCGCCAACAAACAATGGAATCAATATTTAATTGACAATATCTTAGCAACCAGTAGACCGATTTTAGGAATCTTTTCAGTTCTATGCTCAGTTTTAAAATGTCTTTGCAATGAAAACTGATTCCCTTATTCCGGACTACCTCTTTAATGCTTAACAATTTTGTTGCTTACTTTTTAGGATTTTTTACAGAAATTATTAAGGGTAAGAGGTACTTTTGAGGGTTAGTGTTTTTCCAAAAGAATGAAAAAAAATGAGACATTAGGAATTACAAAAAGAGAGAAAAAGAAAATTTGACAAAAAAGTTACTGTTCTTTTTAACCAAAATGAAGAAGCGTAAACGATAGGAATGACTACTCCAAGTAACCTATAAAGATGAAGCTAATATTTAAGAAGGAAAAAGGAAACAAACAAAAGAATAAACAAAAAAATTAAACGACAATAAAAACAGGTGATAACAAGGCAAATGTAATAGGAGGACGAGAGGGGGCGACCATAGGCCAGACAGTCAAACAGTAATCACGAATTAAAATCAATGTCCATTTTCCACACACAGCACCAAGAAAGTTTCCCAGACTTTTTTAAATTTATTGACTGTAAAGGTTTTTTCTGCATTGTATTTTTCTGTCCTTATTAAAAGTATCAATTGCTTTTTAAAAACTTCAACATTTGGTAGGCCTGAATTCATTTTACTTTTGTAAATATGGAATTTTGCTAATAGAAAAATGACATACAAGGCAGTTTGGATATATCTACTTCCCAAAATAAACTCCAGTTTAGTGCAATCTAATTCTGGCAAATTACAGGTTCTTCTGAGCCAGGTTTTGACATTTTGTAAAAAAATTTGTGTAACTTCACATTCCCAAAAATATGTGTTAATGTTTCAGACGACGTGTTACAGAAGCTGCAATTTTCATTGTTTTTAAGACCTATTTTAAATAACAAACGATTGATACCAAGTATCCTATGTAAAATTCTATATTGTAGCCATTGTAATTTAGGATCTTTAGTGCTTTTAAAAGGAAGTTTGTAAATATACTTCCAATCTGTATTATTGAGATTAAATATTAAGTCCCATTTTCTTCTGGACCCTGGTACTGAAACAGTTGAGAGGAGAAGAATATCGTAAATATGCCTACAACCTTTCATACATTTATTTTCATATATTATTAAGATTAACAGAGAAGTTTACTCCAAGTAATTTGAATTCTTTTTCCCTTTTTATTCCTAAATGTTCACAAATCACATGATTACTATTTTTCAAAGATCCAATCCAAACTGCCCTTGTTTTGTCTACATTTAACTCTAAACCAGAAATTTTAGCATAAAATTTTAGTAACTTAATAGTATATAGGAGAGATTTTTCTGACCCATCTAGCATCAATGTTTTATCATCTGCATATTGGGAAATAAGAAATTCATATTCATTTACTCTAATTCCTGTAATATTATGTTATGATAAAATACGATACATTGCCGAAACGAAACGCAAGATAAGTACTTATCAATCAGCTTTTAATACAATAATATTCTTACATGTGCATGTTAGCGATATATTGGACATAGAGCTGCATCTTGCCGAAACGAAACACAAGATAAAATTGTGCTCAGAAATATATCGAGTTACATTAAATAATAATTTTAAACGTAAGTACTAAGCATATGGTAAGGTTAAACAAAGTAAAGACAACTGTGAAACACATTCTATCATGTCGCAACACAAAGAAATGTATACATGTATTACTATGTAATCTAAGCAACAGTACTACTTCTGTCGATTTTGAACAGCAATGGTTTGCACATACAGTGAATGAATCGAGTTATCATTTAAAAACAATTAACTCTTGTAACATCGTCAGGCTCAAAGCTTATTAAACCGGAAATTGTTTCTATGAGCTGGTTGCGAGGACTTTGATTACATAGCTGCTTAAATAACTCATCTACTAGGTGTTTATGCAAATTGTTCCACATATTTTGACGGAGACTGTCGTTTCTTAAACAAAACAATTGAAGGTGCTCAGCTATAGCATTAGTCGAAATTTTACATTTTACATTTTATGCAAATAGTGTTATAGTCTCTTGAAAAAAGCTTTGACATTATTACGACAACAGTTCTACAATATGTCAAATAATCTATATATATTTCAAAGAATCGCCAGATACTACAAGGTATGAATTCATTGTGTATACTTATAAATTCTCGAATACAACTGTCCGATATACTTTTGTTGTGATACTCAAAATCGACTTGAGTTGAAATGTGTTTCTTTATAATGTTTTTCCAAGAACTAATGGAAGGAAACGAAGCATTGTGTACATAATCTATTAGAAAACTTGATACTTTACTTTCTGTAAATGTCGGGTTAAAAAAAAAACCACGATGTGTTCTCGGTGAGTTCAAGAATTTCATACGTCGTGTTGCAAAAACTATTTTTGCTTTCTTATTTGAATCTAGCTGACATAGCTGTCCGAAAAATAAAAGCTTACGCTTATCAATTTCTTTTTCAACCGGAAATATACCGATGCAACTTAAAGCAACAACGGTTCTAGTCGACTGTGGCATAGATTGCATAAATTTTAAGCACTGACGGTGAACTCTCTCTAATTTTAATATTTGACTATCGGTAATTTTGCACCATAGTTCACAACCGAAGAGCGCTTTAGAAAGTGAAATATTTTTGTACACATGTCCGGAAGTAATAGGCTGTAGTCCTGTTTTATGTACACCGCAGTCAGCTAAGCTAAAGAAAGTTTTACGTAATTTTGAACAAGCGTCCGAAATATTTTCGTTTAAGTTCATATCTTTGCTGCACAAGACACCGAGAAGTGTGTACGAATCAGACTCTTCTAAAATAAAAACAACGACATTACTCTTAGTTGCGTTGTAATGATATCTTTCTTGAACAGAGTTCTGATAACAGATATCAATTAAATTATCTAGGCCATGTTTCGTCAGTGAAACAACAACCATATCATCAGCCGATGTAGGACATGCGAGGTTTGTACCATGCATTTTAAAGCTATTGTTTGTTCATTAAATCGTTTATAAAGATTAGATAAAACCTGGGGCTCATAACCTAGCCTTTGTCTGGTACCCTGTGTTATAGGGAACCAGTCAGAAGTATAACCTTGTGTTTTACGCAACTATAAACTTCCTCAAACATGTTAAGTATTAACTTGAAAATGATAGGATATAAACCTGTTTTGAAAGGTTTTCCAGAGGTACGGTATGGGAGACTCGGTCGAAGCACTGTTTCACGTCTAGAAAGCACGAATACAGTTTGGAGTTACGTTCTTGAGCATAGAAAACACTTTCGCGTAAAATGAAGGAAGTCAATGTACAACTCATTTGTTTTTGGAACCCTCCCTACAGCTGGTTGACCACTATATGGTTACTATTGTCAACGAAATTCAGTATTACTTTTTCAAACAGCTTTAGGATTGTTGAGCACAATGAGATAGCACGGTAACTGTTCGGATCTGTCTTGCGTTTGTTACCTTCCTTGTAGATAGTGGAAATTACACCACTTTTTAAATCAGTTGGAATGTGGGAAAATGTGATCATTGCTTGATTAAATTTATTCAAGACTGAAATGAGTAAGGGGCCTCCGTACATCAAATTCTCATAATATAAATTGTCCATTCCGCACGCCTTATTCTTTCTACATGATTTAAGGGCATCGTATATGTTAGTTTCATCGATATTAATTTTATAGAATACGAGAGATTCCAAATTTAATTTAATATGAGATAACTCTTCCTCGCATTTTCTCTTGTAATCCTCACAAAAATTTGTGTCATTTGTGGGTGTAAAAGGTTTCTAAAAATAACATTTCCAACCTTCATTTATTTCACTTCCGGATTTACAAGATAAACCATACAAGACACGTTGGAACAGTTAAGAAAAATATCGAGATCTAAAAATTCCATCAACTTCTATTTACATAAATTCACTAAAACTAAATAACACAAATGATCGTTTTAAATGCCCACATGAGTAATATGATACAACAATTTTTTTGTGTCACAATTTCTTGTGTCCTCGTGACTAACATATGTAAACTTTATGAGATATTAGTAAAAGTGCGTTTGGCCTTTAATGTCTTATTGTATGCAAAATAAAGATACATGAATAACATTCATTTGTGCAAAGTATAATTGAACGAAATATTACCGTTATTGAGATTTTGATAATTTTCTTTTCATCGGTGGAGAGGAGTGCAGTTAGTCCTTAAAATAAAAGATTATTATTGTCCAACAACATTGACCTGGCACTCTTGAATTTGACCTCATATTCGTTAAATTTCGTAAACGTTACGATCTACGTTAAATCGGTAGTCCGGCATCTATTCCAATACACCACACATCACTGGGGTGTAAATTGAATAAATATATCGGCGTATTCGCAGATACCCGTGTTTATCCAATGACCTTTACGAAAAGTAATGAAGTGCCAGGTCGATGTTGTTGGACAATATCTGAACAAATAAACTAAGAGCAAAACAAAACATCACCATAATTAAATAAATATTTAAATTTTCCATTATCAACCGAGTGAATCCTCGTTATCCTATTGGTTCAGGTGCCTCAGAAAAAAAGACGTTTGTTTAGGAAAATACTCATGCTACTGGCTAAAGTGGGGTGGCGTATTGATTTCCGATGTTTGGGCTTTGATTACGAATGTTTCGTGTACAAAATCATGTTAAAATACATTATAAATTGCCATTATATATAGTGTTTTGTAGAAATCTGGGATGATGCGTAATCATGTTTGGTTTCCATTTTATCTGACCCCCTATTCCAAATGTATGGGATTCAGAGTAAAGACAGGACATCGCTTCATTGTTATGTATTGCATAAAAAGATAACTATTAATCACAATAACATGAAATTTATGCAATAACTAACCTCTCGATTCTGTTCGCTCAAAGCTGATCTATCAGTATACTCACAATATTTTGTTATCCGCGATCTCCTTTTTCGGGAACGTACCGTGATTAAATTTGAAGGATAAAATTGACGAAGGGCCTATATTGAATCTGCATGTGTGTATATAACTGTGCACAAGTAAAGAACAATTTCACTTATCTGTTAAATTCTTCTTTTTGTACAATTCTCAATACCGAAGCTGCATCTGTTTTTTCATTGTTGCTAAGGACAATTTTCTTTCAATCATTAAAGAAAAAGAGATGACAAGAGTTTCCTCGATGTCGACTCCACGAAATCAAGCGAGAAAATGAACGACCACTTGCTGAAGTTTAAAAAAAATAGATAAAGTGCATAATATCGTAGTCGTCTTCATACGCGATTGTTGTTTAAGTGGCTAACACAGTGAAACGCACAAATGAATGGCATTTATTTGTTTGAATGACAACAGAAATGCAGTAAATTTTGGAGGACATAATGAGAACCATTTCTACAGTTTTCAAGAAGCTGACTTAAACTTAGTTATTCGTCATGAAGTGTAGATGAGCCAGACATATTTTTATTGTGTTTCTGTGTGGTAGGCATTGAAACGGCTTGACCCCAGGGCCTTTATTTTTTGTCACTGACTAAATTAAGGAGCTACTCATTTTTTTTTATTCAAAAATTTTATATTTGTGTTCTCTTTCTTTAACTAGTTCGGCAGATTTTCGTCTTAGACAGACTAATATTGTTCTATCTTGTTATCTTTAGTTTATTTTAGAATTTGTATTAAATGAGACATTTTCTATGTAAACTTTTTAATCCTCATTCTGTGCAGGCGTCGGAATACAATGTGCCGCATCTGCACTTGTCACAGCAGCTCCAAGCGTTTTGCCAGTAGCCGCAGCAGGTTGCCTGGTAGTTGGTGGAGTTGCCAGTAAGTTACAATAAACTTAACAGTTTGGCGTAAAACACTCTTCTTAGTAGTGAAATTAAGCTTATTATTAAGCAATTATTCTGGGTAGCAGTTTATAGTCATACTTGACCTATCCTTTTTTGTTTGGGGGTTTACGGATGATATGTACCGTGTCTGTCTCTTGCATAGTTGGCTAGACCCTGCCACCGTAAATATGTATGGTTTTGGGGTCTCTTGAATTACTGCCTAAATCGCGCCTAGTATTTGTCTTATACCTATTATCACTGATTATGCAAAACATCGGGAAGAACTTCGAGCAGAATCCAGTTGTGACATACAATATTACGGACACAAAGGCGGATGCTCTATGCTCCCAATATTTCTTTTTTAGATGCATAAAAATAATCATAAAGCGCAATATATGAAACTTTTACATATTATTCAAAACGGCAAAACTTTCCATAAACTTAAGAATTAATTGAGAATGTTATATTTACATTGATTTATTCCTTTACGCATTTAAAAAATCTTAAAACTGTTCTTTTTTTAAGTTTTTCAGATTGGTCATTAAATTATGTTGTTAAAATTAAATAAATATATAACTTTTTTTTCACTCTATTTTCGACGTTTTGGCAAGAAAGAAAACAATGTTATATTATTTACGTTTATCCCTGATATGATGTAATTTTACGTTATAATAGATATAATTAATAAAAACTCATAAAAGCATAAACGCTTCGGTTTTATAAGAAGCGATCTATATTATTACAAAATGAACCGCTGCAATAAACTGATATTTCAATTACATTTTGCCCTATCTATTATCTTTTTTTCAGTGATAATTTATTATCGAAAAGAAATAAAAGAAATGCTCGAATCAGCCTGGAAACGCGTTGTCAATGTTGTCGATGTCTGTCTTAAATCGTTGATGGGAATGTTCAAGGTGATTAAGGAATTTCTGGAGGAATCACTCGACAAAATATTGGAATTGCTTCAACGTCTTGTCGGACCACAAACAGAAGCAATACAAGAAACAGGAGAAGTTCAAGAATCCGAAGCAATACCAGAAACAGAAGAAATACAAGAAACAGAAGAAATTCAAGAATCCGAAGAAGTACCAGAAACAGAAGAAAAACAAGAAACAGAAGAAATTCAAGAATCCGAAGAAATACCAGAAACAGAAGAAAAACAAGAAACAGAAGCAACACAAGAATCCGGAGAAAACAAGTACTGGTAGAATGATTATAATTTAAAGATATTAGTCCGACTGAATCAAAATAAAATAGACGTTTGATTGCATAAGTTGTTAACGCCTGGGTCGTAATTGGTCACATTTGGTTCCCATATTCACAAAAAGCGAGCGCCGTAAGCAATGATACAGTCCGTTACCTCGAGAGTTGATATGCTCTACTTTGGCACTATTTTGTTAGTAGAATAGTAACGAATTCTATTCCAAATTTCTAACGTTTAATCAGTTTGTTAAGCAACGGATAAACCTATTGCAATAACAAATATCAATATGCACATTTGGAAAATCCAAATAATATATTTTCATATTTAACAACAAATACGTTTCTTATGAAATACCATATATGTTACCAGTTGGAAATCTCAACCTAAACTGTCTATTCAAATCAGTCAAAGATATTAGTCAAGATCACCATAGTTACCAAATATTTAGCTACTTAACAATTTTACAACCTCATAATTGAGATTAAGATACTGCGTCCTTGTTACTTTGTCTGTCTGGATGTCATATTTCTATTTATAAACAAGTAATAGGCATTCCAATGGGTACTAATTGTGCACCCCTTGTTGCTGATCTGTTTTTATACTGTTATGAAAGAGATTTTATGTTATCTCTTTCTACAGAACATCAAGATGATATTATTACAGCTTTTAACAACACCTCGAGGTACCTTGATGATTTATTAAATATAGATAATAACCATTTTCCATCACTAGTTAATAAGATTTATCCTAAAGAACTACAGCTTAATAAAGCGAACACTACAGAAAAGCAAGCAAACTTCCTTGATTTAAATCTGTCCATTGAAAATGGTTACGTCACTACTAAAATTTATGATAAAAGAGATGATTTTAATTTTAATATAGTAAATTTTCCGTTTTTAGACGGCGATGTTCCTCGTGCTACATCTTACGGGGTTTATATCTCACAACTTGTTCGCTTTCCAAGAGCTTGCAACGATGTTAATGATTTCAATGAACGTAATCTTTGCATTACAGAAAAACTTTTAAAACAAGGTTATCGATATCACAAATTAAGGAAAACCTTTTGCAAGTTTTATCGCCGATATCCAGATTTAATTCATAAATACAGGTGCAGTTTAAAATCACTTTTGCAACAAGGAATTTCACAGCCAGTTTTTTATGGAGATTTAATTTATAAACTTAAGAAGATAAAAGGCGATGTTAATTTCTCCCGGTTATTCGTAAAAACCATCTGTAAATTTAAAAAGAAAGGTTACCAACATGATATTTTACAGCGCTCTGCAGGCCTGGTGATTAACCCATCTACAGTTGATCATTTTGCTTACCTCTTTGGTTGCACGACGGTGGCAGGGGTTTAAGAGTTTATGAAGGTTTATGGGGAAATCTTTTCTTGAAAGAACCTAGAAGCTCGATTTGTTTCTTTTATCCCTGTCATCGTGTTCTTGCTGATTTTACTCCAGATGCTCTGGTCTCGGTAAGATCATTGAGTACCCGCCCTTTGGCTTTGCAATGCTATTAAATTCTTATGTTTATATGTTTGTATGCTTTTGCATGCAACATTGTTGAGCTGATGGATGGGTTGGAGTTATTTCACCAAGACAATTTGTACTTGTTTTGTAATACGAGAACCTGTTGGGGCAAGTGTGAGGTTGGTGCACCCTAGAACCTGGTTTAAACCCCCAGTGGCATTTTGTTTTGCCACTGACCGTTCCAAGGCGGTATCCCCTCTGGTTCTCACTTTTGTTATTTGTTTGTGGCGTCCATTTTGAAACTAATTATTATAATACAATGCTCTCTATTCCTCTCTACTTTTTGGCTGTGTGGGGAGGCTGTGTATGCTGGATGTGGCCATTCCTGATATGCATATTTCATATTTTTATATCTATATGCATGTATTAAATAATTATGACTGATAATTATTTCTAAAAATTTAAAAACGTAAAA
Organism: Corbicula japonica; assembly: GCA_038501625.1. Lineage (NCBI taxonomy): Eukaryota > Metazoa > Mollusca > Bivalvia > Venerida > Cyrenidae > Corbicula > Corbicula japonica. Next base: position 625,924 of record JAZAYU010000286.1, read on the forward strand.
GAAATTTTGTAAAACTTTAAACACGATTTAACTGCGTAACAGAATCTATTTGAGCAATACCTTTCCATTAATATCTATTATCTTGAGTATAAAGTTTTACAATTAAATTTAAAATGCTCTGGCTTTAGACGAATTATATTAAACACAATTAAGCATTTGATTACTTTTTGGTAAAAAACTAGATCTAATCGTTTCCAGGGGAAAAGTAAGAAATATCAACCACTATATCAAAACAAGTAAAATAGCAACAGGTTAGCACACAGCAGATGATGATTAAAGGTCAATAGGTTCATAAAGAACAACAAACTGTCACATTTTGTAGACAGACAAAAAAGAAAAAGAAACTTCTACCACCCTACCCTAGTTTTTTTTTTCAAGGATATTTCCTGAACCGCACATATTTTGCCTTATTGGCCAACGAAGCTCGTTGAAATATGTAAATCACTATTAAACAGGGCATAATTCCTTTTCTTCTGTCATCTTTTTCTCTCTGATTTACGAGACATCTTTCCGAAGTTAGAAATGCAATATTCTTGTTAGTACGTAAAAATAAGTAGAGAAAACTGCGAGAACTTACTTTCATTGTGTTAAACACTTAAATGAATTTCTATAGCTATTTAATACCATTGCTAAGACAAACGTATCTTAAAAAAATACAGCACAAATGGGATATTTTCACAATTTATGTTTTATGTACTTACTTTCTTAGGAACTTGTCTTGTGTCGGAAAAGATGTACAAAATAATAATAATAATAAGTAATAGTTTATTGTTTAAATATAATTCATGAAAAATAATAAGTCCAGAAAATAAATCCATCAACCTTATGTAGGTTTGGATAAGAACTTCATCATTTTATAGTATTTCATTACATTACATTACATGAATTGATCACAAACGTAATATATTCACATAAAAAGTGAAATATGCATATCAGGAAATCGCCGCACTCTCAAAACACATCCTCCCCACGCATCGAAACGAAGAAAGGAAGAGAAGGCATGCATGTTATAAGTATGTCAATTCAAATAAGACGCCACAAACAATTAACGAAAAAGAGAACCTTTGGGGATACCGCCTTGGAACGGTCAGTGACTAAACAAATTGCCACTGGGGGTTTAAACGAGGTTCTAGGGTGCATCAACCTCACACTTGCCCCAACAGGTTCTCAATATCACAAAACAAGTGCAAGTTGTCGTTACGGCAAAACACACCACCAGAGACAAATAAATTGTAGAACGGTCTTTTATCAAAACTTTCTTTGCAAAATTCTCAAATGGCAGTGGTGAGAGGTCTATAAGGAGGTGAAATTTTGTTAATGAAAAATTTGCACCTAATAGCGAACGTTTTAGTATTCCAATATTATCACCTTTTCGATAACTCAAAGGAAATAAAGATAAATGCATTATCATACAGTAGCTAAAGCCGAGATTGTACAATGTACCAGTGAGTGAGCTCCGGAATTCGTACTTTTAAGAGTGGAGAAGTCACTCGTGAAAATACATAATTCCGCAGTGCAGGAGTGAAATATATTTCTATCTTTTACTGGTTAACAGAAATTTTATTTGCATTTTATGTTTTAGTGCACAATTTGTGAGAGTTTGACAGAAAAATTACATGAAATGGCGCAATGACGTCATTTACCCAAATTTGAACCTATTTTCTAAATGTTCTTATTCGGTATGTGTGTTTGGGTACCAACGTAAAAAAATCAGTGAAAATAAAAATGGTATTCCACTTTTTGAAAACAATGAAATACCACTTTTATTTCACCGGCAAAATTCTATAATTCACTGGAAAGCATAAAAAATACTTTCAAATTCATACCCAAATTTCAGTTTGTTAGATCCAAAAGATCTTGTCTGTCTTCAACGACGTTTTAAAATTGAAAACATAGGTTGTCTTAAGAACATCTTTCTTACGGAGGACAAATTCTCAAAATTTAGCTTCCATTTAATAACAGAAAAAGCAAAAGCTTAGAGTAACTTACAAAAGCTAATGATTAAAACATCTAGATATGAAGGAATACAGTTAAATAGACAACACATGACTAGAAGAGGTATCAGATCCTCTTTGTAACATAATGTGCATGTAAAACAAAAAACGTCATGTTTAATTGTAAGCTTTTAGCAGAAGTATGATGGTTCAAGATAAGTCATTATTAAATCTCTTCATGTAAACAACATACATATAATTGTTGACATTGCAAAAATCATCGTTTTATTTTGATAATTAAATCACTGTCATTAATAAGATTTAAGAACATTTCAAACAACTACATGTACATTTAATGTCAAATGATGAATCAATTATTTTAGCATGTCAAAAACTAAAGAATTATGTACATACTGTACTCAACAAACATAAAAAGTATCCACTTTTTATGCTTATATTCTCATTAACATATTTTCATTTAATCAGGAACGCTTTGGATAGTGTTTTGTTAGTTAATCTTAGTTGTTTTTAAGTTAAATTGTTCATGAATAAAAACTTCCTCACCAAAACCTGAGTAATTGCCAATCGAATAACAATTAATCATGGATTACAAAACACTAAATGTTCAATTTAAAGGGAGGTAATTGGAAATGATTGGAATTTCTAGCGTAGTTTATCAAGATCTGACATTTTACTGAAACCTTTATTATTACAAAGGGAAGGATACCTAAGTTGTGGCTTCAGATTTTCAAGAATAATTCATCTCTTTGCAATGATAACAGATAAGCAAATTTGTACACATATAGAAATTTGAATTTTCATTTTAAAATTTTACAAAATTTAAAATAGGAAAGTGGACACTTTATTTTTGTTGAGGTATTAACAGCGTATTTCTAGCGTGCGTCCTGCACAAACAACTTGTATTGTAAAGGTCCGTAAACGAGATCAAACACTTGGAACTTATTTATCTTTGAAATTCATGGAATAATTACAAGGTCACATATTATCACTCTGTGACCCAAATTAAAGTAATCATGGCTCATATATACCCTAAAAGTGTCTCTTACCAAGAGATACATTAACAAACAATGACGAAGGTTTAGTTATATGACAATTTATGTAGTTTCATACTACAGTGTAATGTCGAATAATGTTAACAATCTTTATTGAAGACATCAACAACGTGTCAGTAAATATTGTTTTAACTGTTTGTGTTTTTCTTTTCCTTAGCTGCCAAGAAGACATGATATCGCAGGTGAAAGTTGCAAGCGAGGGTTTACTCCAAGGAATAAAAAATGAATTTGAAAAATATAAAACAAAGATGATAGAAGCTGCAGACAAGGAAGGATATTTGTCGCCAGCACTCAATTTTTTCAACGATATCAACGCTGTCTTGGAAAAGGCGGGAAATTTTATCGATAAATTCGCCGCAAACCAATAACATAAATCCATTTGCCCTCAGGAGACGTTTAGCGTTAATTCACATCCAATCGAAAATTATTTGAATATAATTACTTAAAATTTATCGCTAAACACTCATGATGAAACAATAACATAAAATGTAACGGTATAATTTCAGTTATATTAAACATTCGTTAAGATTATCTAAGAATGATTCTGACAAGATATGTGTAATAAGTGTTCTACCGTGGGTGTTGTTTTGTTTTTGAATCTACTGGGCCAGATTCAGACGTGATGCAATTTTAGGGATGTTTCATAGAACATGTTGAAGAGGCATCTTTTTGAAATACCCACAAAGTTCTACTTGATGTGTCTTATGTGTTTGAATGTTTAGTTTAGTATATATATGAAAGCAAGTTTATATATGAAAGTCTTATTTGTTATCACAAAGGACATGTATTTCTTGGGCGTCAAAAATGTTAAATTCTACTGACAGTTTCAATTATGTCACATACGTCAGGATCAGGCCCACAAAAAACTTGCTTTTATTTTTATGTTCGAATAAAGAACTGAAGTTTTTTTTGTAAATCATTTGTATAAGTATAAAAAAATTACACTTTAATTATCTATAGTTTAAATGAAATAATATCTATTTGTCTCTTCAAAAACATACCAAAACATGCAAACGAATCATTTGACCCAGTACACAGGAAAATGATTGCCAGTTCCTTCTTTATATGATCCAAGAAGAAAACCTGAATTTGTTCTTTATTCCTTATTCGGATTTGATTAAGAAACTATGTTCGCTATAGCTTTACTATATGTTTTATTAGTCAGTTTTGGAATTATCTTCCCTTTGTAAAAAAAAAAATGTTTTTCTTCTAGACAACACATGGGCAAAAGAAGATTTATGACCACACCGAATAAGATTTGCCAAGTCATTGTTCGCTCGAATAAGGAAACAGGAACTTGTTCCTTATTCAGTTTCGAATAAGGCGATAATGTTTTGTATAGATTTTCTATACGCATTTCCATTACTGCCCAAAAACAGCCTCAATCAAATCGAGCCTGCAATATTTTTTATATTTGTCGTTTTCGGTGGCTTTCAAAGTTCCCTTTCATTCCCTTTCATTTATATGTTTTTATGATCAGCCAGTGCTAGAATTAGCGCCCCTTTGTTGAAAACAAGGGGTTTTATAGAGAAAACGCTCGGACAAAACCAATTTTAACTGCAAATTATAGTAATTATACCTTTGTTCCTTAATTGGAATTTATTATGCATTTTAGTATTTTTATACAGATTTTTTTCTAAGTTTTAACTGCAAATTATAGTTATTATACATTTGTTTCTTAATCGGAATTTATTATGCATTTTAGTATTTTTATACAGATTTTTTTCTAAGTTTTATAAAACAGAAAACGCTTGAGCAAAACAATCTTTGAAGTCAGGATAGTAGTTCCCAGTTCATCAGTGGCTTGAATTTTGCTCTGTCAGAGCCATGTCATGAAAGTTAAGCAGTGCTGCTAGACAGGCATTGCCAACAGCCCTTGAGGAGTGCCATAACATTTTTAAGCGATTCTATGAAAAAAAACACTGTCTATTCAAACCGGAACCGGAAAAAGCTTCTTATTGCTAAATCAGATTCGATTAAGGAACTGGGGTTTTATTTAATTAAGCGTTTCTTTATCTTTAATCATTCTGTTGTAATTTGTTCGTAATAGTTTCAAAAAGGGCTCTTCTAGAATTTGCAAAATAAATCTCAAACTTCACATAACAACATTTGCATGAAAGATAGATCCTATTCGGATTTCAGTAAGCACAATATTCGAAATTATCTCCCTTTTGTTAAAAATATATCCTTAAGGCTTGTGTTAAAAACAACAGGTGTCTTAAAGAAAAGAATCGTTTGACTACATAGGATAATAGTTGCCAGTTCTTCATTCATCCGAGTAAGGAAACGGGAACTCGTTCCTTATTCCTCATTCAGTTCAGATTCCAATAAAGAACGGGATTATTGGTACAGCTTTTCTATACATATTATCATTTCGCGTTGGAATTTTCACCCTTTTGTGTAAAACAATTTATGTCTTCTAGAAAGCGCTTTGGTAAAAGAAATCTTTGACCGCATAGAATTAGATTTTTGCCAGTTCCTCATATCATAAGCATAGTTTCGAAATGATCTGAACAAGGCACCGATTTGACCTGATTGTATTTAAAAATCGTAATTTAGTTCATTGTCTGTGCTTTTTTAACTTTAAGAATTGATTGCATTAAAAACATTGATAATACAGATGAAGATGAAGCATTGCTCTTAAAGATAAGTCGGAAAAAACTGGCATATTTTCGTCTCATTTCCGACGTCCCAATCTCTTAATTCGAGAATACAAACATTCGACATGTCGACCTACGTGTCGAATTTGGTTGATCAAAATGTATACCTCATTTGGACTTCACAGTGTGTGAGCTAAACGCGTGTGAATGTAGATAATGTATGACCCAATTCCTTATAATTCCTTATTTAACGATATTCCGGTATTTTATGTAGCAAGTAATGAAAGAATTCTACATAAACACAATGGTAAGATCTTTTTATGATTATTATTTAAACTGTTTATTGAATTACATGAAATTCTGGACGGTGTTATGAATTAGTGGAAAAATGATGATGAGCTTGGAGCTTTTTAAAATGATATCACTTTTGATGTTAAAAGGTTTTTACTTACAAAATTGCTAACTACATTGTATGGTGGCATACCTCTGCCTTAACAGTATTTGCGTAATATTGCGAACAATGATGTCATATGTCTGCCTTAACAGTAATTACTTAACTTTGCTAACTATGTTGGCTATTTCTACCTTTAAGTTAACAATATTTGAGTAATTTTGATTAGCAAGGTGCCATTTATTCTGCCTTAACCGTATTTGCGTAAGTTTGCTTACTATAATGGTGGCATATTTCTGCCATAACAATATTTGCGTAACTTTGCTTACTAAAATGGCAGATTTCTACCTTTACAATATTTGCGTTACTTTGCTTACTAAGGTGGCAGATTTCTACCTTTACAATATTTGCGTAACTTTGCTTACTATGGTGGCATATTTCTGCCATAACAATATTTGCAAAACTTTGCTTAATATGGTGGCATATTTCTGCGATAACAATATTTGCCTAACTTTGCTTACTATGGTGGCATATTTTTGCCATAACAATATTTGCATAACTTTGCTTACAATGATGGCATAGTTCTACCATAACAATATTTGCGTAACTTTGCTTACTATGGTGGCATATTTCTGCCATAAAAATATTTGCATAACTTTGCTTACTATGGTGGCATATTTCTGCCATAACAATATTTGCGTAACTTTGCTGACTATGGTGGCACATTTCTGCCATAACAATATTTGCGTAACTTTGCTTACTTTGGTGGCATATTTCTGCCATAAAAATATTTGCGTAACTTTGCTTACTATGGTGGCATATATTTGCCATAAAATATTTGCGTAACTTTGCTTACTATGGTGGCATATTTCTGCCATAAAAATATTTGCGTAACTTCGCTTACTATGGTGGCATATTTCTGCCATAAAAGTATTTGCGTAACTTTGCTTACTTTGGTGGCATATTTCTGCCATAAAAATATTTGCGTAATTTTGCTTACTTTGGTGACATATTTCTGCCATAAAATATTTGCGTAACTTTGCTTACTATGGTGGCATATTTCTGCCATAAAAATATTTGCGTAACTTCGCTTACTATGGTGGCATATTTCTGCCATAAAATATTTGCGTTACTTTGCTTACTATGGTGGCATATTTCTGCCGTAACACTGTTTAGGTAACTTTGCTTACTATGGTGGCATATTTCTGCCATAACAATGTTTGCGTAATTTTGCTTACCATGGTGGCATATTTCTGTCTTAACAATATTTGTAACTTTTCTTACTATGGTGGCCTATTTCTATCTTAACAGTATTTGCGTAACATTGTTTACTATGGTGGCATATTTCTGCCTTAACAATATCTTTTATCCCTGTCATCGTGTTCTAGCTGATTGTTCTCTAGGAGCTCTGGTCTCGGGAAGATCATTGAGTACCCGCCTTTTGGCTTTGCAATGCTATTAGCTTCTTTTGTTTAATATGTTTGAGTGCTTTTGCATTCAACATTGTTGAGCCAATGTGTGGGTTGGAGTTATTTCACCAAGACAACTTGTACTTTTTTGTGATATGAGAACTTGTTGGGGCAAAGGTGAGGTTGGTGCACCCTAGAACCTATTTTAAACCCCCCTAGTGGCAATTATTTTGCTACGGAACGTTCCAAGGCAGTTTTCATTTTTGTTAATTGTTTGTGGTGTCTTTTTTGAAACTGATCATTTTACTAACCATGATCTCTCCCTTTCTCTTCTTCTTGACAGTGTGGGAGGCAGTTTTGTCTGAATGTGGCGATTCCAGATATCCATATTTCACCCTTTTTAACAGTATTTGCGTAACATTGGTTACTATGGTGGCATATTTCTTACTTAACAGTATTTGCGTAACTTTGCTAACGATAGTGGTATATTTCTTCCCTAACATTATTTGCGTAACTATGGTGCCATAGTTCTGCCTTAATATAACCAGTCCATTCTTATTCAGATAATTGTTTCTTCTTTTTGCAGTTCGTGGCACTAATTTTGACACTTCTGTCTTCCCTGGTGTCCAGCTTCTTGCTGGACAACCAATGCTTTGTCACGCCACCATGCATCTGCGATGTCCTGGCTGTTCAATGTAACTACAGGGCTCTTAACAGGGTACCAGATTTCAAAGCATCTGATTATCACTACCAACGATTAAGCATATACCTTAAAGGCAACAACATCACCAAACTAGAAAATTCTTCATTTGCGAGTTTGAATTCCATAAATGCGTCAGCATTAGTATTAGACCTCTCGGAAAACCGGATTTCGGATGTCGCAATAGGGACATTTGCTGGAGTTGAAGCGAAGGTCAAAGAAATCGATATAGAGAACAACGATCTAACGACAATACCCGACGCGTTCGGAACACTTCCGCTTCTGGAGAGTTTAAAAATTAGAGGAAATCCGATACGGACTCTTGCTTCACCTGTGACATTAAAACTCAGCCGCACGATATCAACTCTCGCTCTCAGTTTAAATCTGTTTCAAACATGGCCACGAGAACTTCATTACTTCCGATTACTCTCCAAGCTTTCCATTGACGGTTACCAGCTTTCGCGACTTCCGCTAAACGCAATGGACGGTTTTGAAACGACGTTGACCTCACTGGATATTACCCATTCCAAGCTGGACCGAATTCCTTCTGTCGTCTGCCACTTGAAAAAGCTACGTCATCTGAGTTTCATCTCGAACCCAGACATCTTTGAGCAATGCAGTCAACCAATTACCTCAGTTTATTTTCTCAGTATCCAAGACAACAACATCTCCCATTTTCCTGACATTTTGAAAACGTTTGTAAACCTCGACTATTTTGATATCAGCGAAAACCGAATCAGTACGATTGACAGCTCCCTTGTTTCGGCTAACTCCGTCACACATCTGAACCTTTCATCCAACTATTTCAACCGTGTACCAAACGCTGTCAACAGTTTTCCGGAATTAAAATCGCTGTATATTACCGGAAATCACATCACTTCCGTTGAAGATTATGACTTGGTTAATCTCACTCACCTCACCGTGTTACAACTTGGGGATAATCCAATAGAATACATTTCTGACAACGCGTTTGTGCGAACTCCCTTGTTTAAAGTTCTAAATTTGGAAAACACGCAACTTAACGGCATACCACGTGCAGTAACAACGTTGACGGACATCAATCGATTCGATATTGAAGGCACGCCGATCGAGTGCTCCTGTAAAATGGATTATATGAAAGTTTGGTCGACCAACGCCAGTCATGTACATGGGACCTGTGAAGGGACGGGAGAATCTTTGGCAGATTTCATAACTAACGTCCTTCCTATGTGTCCGTAAGGTCATGTAGTGATTTGATATAGCTCTTTATTTTATAACCATGAATAATTTTCGCAGTAAACCATGTATCCACGGAAATGATACCATGAGTCAGATTAGCAAATCCGTATCACATATTTCTGATTTTCTGATTTCTTATCACTACAGCTGACTGTGTTCTATGCGACGGCATAACTACATTGTGTATTCTGATCGTAATTTTCCGGTACTCTCCGGCAAATACCCATCTCCAAAATAGGAAATTTCCGTCGCTTTTCTTTAGCTATTGCGATATTCATCTATTAATGTACTATTGCCTTACTTTTGTTATTTCTTTTTTATTGTCATCTGAAATTTCACTGTTTAGTTTTTCAAAAAGTGTTTTGAACAAGAAGTGTATATAAAAGAAACATAATAAAAGTATGGTTATCTAGCTGATAGACTGGAGACTGCTAAGTCTTCAAGAAATTTTACTTGGTTGAGTGGGAGCTATTTCACCAAGACAACGTGTACTTGTGTGTTTTTAAGATAAGCGATGACGTCAAGTTTGAGGTAAATGCAAATGGTTTTTGTCACTGAATGTTCCAAGGCGGTAAACCCCTCAGATGTTCTTTTTCGTAATTTGGTTGTGATATTTTTATTTAAAATTTATCATTTTATAAACTCATCCTGTATTTTCCTCACTGCATTTTCCGGCGAGGCTGTTTTTACTGATTACGGCTATTCCTGGGGACCATACGCTGCTGACTTTTGAAAGGGTTTAACCGCATTCAATCTTCCATGTTCACAACCTCCATATAAACATCGTTGTTGGGGATGGTTAGAAAAATGTTTATTATCTACGTGTGTAAATATTGAGTTGAACCTGGGGCTAGTCGGCATTGGTAGTAATATGCATTTCCATTACTGCCCTCAAACAGGCTCAATCAAACCGAACCCGCCGTATTTTTTTATAATGGTCGTGTTCGATAGCCTCCAAAGCTCAATTTTCATCTGTAACATTTTTTACACATTGGCTTTTACAATTTACTGCTTAAAATCATTTTATATGAGGTGTCACTTGTGCGTTTTATCTGGCTTACTTTGTCCAAACGCCTGATGGTTCCTAAAAAAATCAAATAAAATTTGACCACCTTTTATAAAACGACGAATAATATTATTACTCGTTTGTATAACACGATAATTTAGCTAAAGTACATTTGCTACTAAACATAGAACAGCCTATGTCTTATCTTAAAATTATGATTTCGTACATGTAGGTCACAAATACTTATTTAATCACCGGCCATCATTACTTATCTTCCACAAAAGATAAAATGACAGACATGTTTAGGGGAGGGTCCGGATGGGATTCGGTGGGGTTGCTTGGACCCAGTTTTTGCAGTAATATTTAATAGTGCCAAGAAAGTTGGACATTATAATGTAATATCAGACAGGCGTGCAAATCATCATAAAGTGGTTTAAGAGAAAACAAAAACAAGAGCGCCATGATGGCCCTGAATCGCTCACCTGAGTATGAAACTCAAGTTATTAACCAGAAACTGAATTTTTATTTTTAAACAACAGTGACCTTGACCTTGATCACAGACACGTGGGTAGCAATCCCAATTTGTCTCTTGTTATAAGCTACCCATATACCAAGTTTGGAGTCAATATGCCAAAGCAAACTCAAGTTATTAAGTGGAAACTGAATTTCTATTTTTAGCAACAGTGACCTTGACCTTAATCACAGACATATGGGTAGCAACCCCAAGCTGCCATTTGATATAAGCTACCCATACACCAAGTTTGGAGTCAATAGGCCTAAGCAAACTCAAGTAATTGAGCAAAGACTGAATTTCTTTTTTTAGCAACAGTGACCTTGACCTTGATCACAGACTCCTGGGTAGCAACCCCAAGCTGCCATTTGATATAAGCTACCCATACACCAAGTTTGGAGTCAATAGGCCTAAGCAAACTCAAGTAATTGAGCAAAGACTGAATTTCTATTTTTAGCAACAGTGACCTTGACCTTGATCACAGACACCTGGGTAGCAACCCCAAGCTGCCTTTTGATATAAGCAACCCATACACTAAGTTTAGAGTCAATAGGCCTAAGCAAACTCAAGTAATTGAGCAAAGACTGAATTTCTATTTTTAGCAACAGTGACCTTGACCTTGATCACAGACACCTGGGTAGCAACTACAAGCTTCCTTTTGATATAAGCTACCCATACACCAAGTTTGGAGTCAATAGGCCTAAGCAAACCCAAGTAATTGAGCAAAGACTGAATTTCTATTTTTAGTAACAGTGACCTTGACCTTGATCACAGACACCTGGGTAGCAACCTCAATCTGCCATTTGATATAAGCTACCCATACACCAAGTTTGGAGTCAATAGGCCTAAGCAAACTCAAGTAATTGAGCAAAGACTGAATTTCTATTTTTAGCAGCAGTGACCTTGACCTTGACCCTGTGGTCATGATTTGAACAACATTTGTAGACATAAGTGCCAGGATGCTTCAGGACAAATTTGGTTAAAATCTATCAAGCGGTTTCAGAGGAGATGTTGTTTAAAGGAAATTGTTGACGGACGACGGACGCCGGACGCCGAACGCCGGACAAAGACGGGTCACAAAAGCTCACCATGAGCCTATGGCTCAGGTGAGCTAAAAATTGGATAGGTATGAATAAGATGATAAAGGCCTTTAAGTAATCAATAAAAGGAGAACGAACAACATAAAACTACTTTTTTAAATTTAAATTGTATTTTATAAGAACATTATAAAAATATTTAACAGACTTTTGAAATGTAATATATTTTGATAGATCCTTGAAAACCACAATCGAAAATGTAAATATCAGATAATAATGAACATGTTCTAAAGGTAAATATCAACAGATTACCCTAAAAGACGTAGTTTCCGATTTAACAACATTATGAATATTACGTGAGCACCGTCTGCATATTTAATGTAATTTCGGGCGCGTCACGGGAAAAGAACCTTTGATCATTTTTAGTGATATTTTCGTTTTTCCTAAATTAAGAAAGAACTTACACTTATAAATCATAAAATGGTATTTTTAACACGAAATGCATAATAAATATTGTCGTCTGCTCAAATTTATGACGTCATTTTAAAAGTTGGCGTCAACTGTCCGAAGGTAACTTTTCCCGTGACGCGCCTCATTTTATAGGGTTGTTTTGTTTCAAGGAAATATTATGGACTTTCTTTCTTCAGAATTAACATTTGTGAATCAGCTAATGTTGGTCTTTATTCAACGACTGAGCTAGCCAGTTTCGATTTTATCATGCAAACAGTGAACACGTAATATAATTCACAACATTGAAAACGGAAACTACCAGAAATCGTCTTTAAAGCAGATCATCCACTTGTAATTCAGTTTTGTGACATTCTTTAACTAAATGGTTCAACTCAATAAAATGATGGAAATATTCTTATGCGTAAAAGGCCAGATGTTTTGTCTAGATATCAAAAACATGTTTTACATGGTGTAACAGTCTCCACACAGACTTGTCGTTCCTTGGAATAAGGGGCGACCACTCTGGGTGAAAACGGATGTTGTTAGTCGCGTCATGCTAAGATGTGTCTTCGGTGATAATTTCGACTTTTTCCGTGTTTTCTATTTTTAGAAATTTCCGAAGAAGCATTTTCCCATCACGTGGCTAATTCATCAAACATTCAGAAGTGTGACACCTTTTAAAAAATGAACAAATAAATATCTATAAACAAACGTGTGTTTGTATCAAAAGATAGCAAAACTAAAATAGCAATCTTGCAATTACAATTTGCAAACAAATGAGCTTGACACTGGATCAACAGACTTAAAATGTTCTTACTATTTGAACCAGCACTAACATAATACATCACGAACTTAAAGCGCATCAAAAATATGTCCACGTAATTCTGAAAGAATAAAACGGCATTCAAAAGATGTCAAACTGACATCTTCGAGAAGGAAAAAAAAACATGTATATGAACAATAAAGAAGGCGGACCAAAAAGGCACTAACAAGCGATAAATAGAACAAGAGGTCTGAAGTATCTTAAAACATATTATCCCGTTTTACCCGAAAATAACCCCTAAAATATGGATCTTGTAATTTATAAAATACAAGGAATCGTATCTTAATAAAGTACACACTTAAGCTGTTGGGACATATACAACTTTGATATGAACCAGCACCGTAGCCTTGAGCTCAACCAGTTGGTGGATTCGTAGTTCAATCATGCTACACTAAAATATTGCATCTAAGCAACGTGACCTTGGCATATTGTTTCCTAGCAACAAGTGACATTGGCATATTTTATCTAAGCAACATGTGACATTGACACATTATATTCTAAAAAATGTGATAAACCATCTAAAACAACGGCATATTGTATCTTATAAAATTGAAGACTTCATATTGTATCCTAGCAATGTATGACCTTTGCATATTGTATCCTAGCAACATGTGACCTTGGTATTTTGTATCTTAGCAATGTTGAACATTTGCATATTGTTTCCCAGTATCATCAGGCCTAGTAATATCGTGTCCCAGAAACATGTGACATAGCCAAATTGTATTCTACCAACGTGTGAACTTAGTTTATTGAAACCTTGCAACATATTCTCGGCAAACTGTATCTTAGCAACATGTGACAGTGGCATATTTTAATCTAGCAACAAGGCTAAATTAGGGTGACATGCTATACAGGTATCTTAAACCATTTTGCGAAAGAGCAGCGTTGAATAATCCGTACACACTGCGACAACAGCTACACTGATTAAAATCTGAACAACATTGTATAAATACAATATTTAGAAAAAATATTTATACGAGTACTTAGTACTCAATAATGGTATGACATTATGGCTTGAGTTGGTCAACAGAACATGACTTTGCAATGCAAGACAGACGAAGGTGTTAAAACTGTCAAAATAAGCCTTAAAATAGCATTACGTAGATTGAGGGCTATTTCAGGAAAAAATAAACGTTTGTTTGGAATGCTAGTACTAATCTGACAAATTTTCTTGGTTTAAACTGCTACATGTATTAAAATTTGAGTCAAAAGCAGTTAAGAGTTTTTCTTGTTCTCGCCTTACTTTAGATTGTTGTTCCCCTCCCCCACCCCGCACCCTCGTCTCGATATTTGTTTTCCCGGAACAGCCCTGAGCTCCGCAAGAGTTAAGGTTTAAAGCTGCCAATTGAATGTTCAGTGTGGAATACTTTAATGTCTCTCTTATGATAAATATGAACTGTGCCACAATATAATCCTTATAAATGACTAAAAAGTAGGAATTCCGCCAAAAATGGATCTTATCAGTACATAGCTGGATCTGTAATTTTTACTGCTTTAGTAAATCTTTACATATATTCACATAATGCTGTGTAAGTATATGACATCACATTTACTGTGGTATCATGATATTTCGCGGTGGTTTAATTTTCGCGTATTTCGCGGTAGGGTAAATGCGCGAAATCAAACCCTAGCGAAATCAAACCACTGAATATATATTCTTATCAAAATAATGTCAAGGGAACATGTGTCTGCTGAAAGCTGACGTCACTCCTTGAAATGACGTCATAAACATAAAGTTGAAAAGACAAGTATTAGTTATCGTTCATATTTTTAAAAATACGGAATATATTGCAAGCGAGCCGAAGGCGAGCGCAGCAATATGTTCTGTATTTTTAAAAATATGAACGATAACTTGCTTACAGTTTGTCACGTCCGCACATTGTAGAAAAGTCACGTAGGCCAAATATCTCTGTATTTTCTCTGTATCGGAGTTCATATCGAGGACGAAATGCAGAATATGGGAAATATTTTTCAAATTTAAAACGAAATGCAGCAATCTCATTGGCTTTCAAAGTAGGAAAAACTGTAAGATTGCTTATAATGCGTTTAAAAAAATCTGTCAAAATAATATTTGATATTTGTTACACATTTTGATTCCCTTTTATATTTTCCGTGTCATTTCAGGAACCGACGTCGACTGTCCGATTCTTCCAAAACGACTAACAAACTGATGAAAACTGAAAAAAAATCTTATGATTTTTGTTCCATTGAACCTTTGAAATGTTGGGACATAACGAAAAAATGTGTCATTAGTAAATTTACGTTGAAATGACGTCATAACTTTGAGCAGACGACATTGCTATTAATGCATTTCTCAATAACAAATACTCTATAGTCATAAGAGTAATAAAATCGCTAATTAGTTTTGAGAAAAATTTTAGAAAGTTGTTAATTTTTCCAAATATAATTATAACTAAACTATCACAGAAACCTATTTTCTATTTTCAAGTGACGTAACCCAATTATGATTACAAATTAAAAACATACAGTATAGCACCTTAAATTTTCATTATAGGCCATTGTCATCTAAATTAAGATGCATATATACAATGGAGGTAAATAACTAGCAATAATATCATCAAAGCAACAACTCTGTTATATATAATTTGTTCAAAGCTTTGAGAGTTTGATTGCATTGTTGAGCTTCAAGTTAATAAATATTTCACCATCCACTCCCTGCAGTAATTAACAGCTATTAACACACCAATTAACAGTCTTTCTAATTAACAGTAAAGTACTTCAAAGGAACCGCTGAACACACAGGTAGTTAATTAAGTGATCAAACCTCTTGTATGATGTTTCACCACTCTGTTTGAAGTAGATGTTCCGACATTTGAACACAAACTCATTTTTGTTTTCTTTACTTTAAACACCTTTATTGAACATTATATCCTCGTTTTGTACATTTAAGCACAAAATAATCATTGATTCCTTTTTTCATCTAAATTTACTATCATAGCACATTAATATTTATGCATAAACTAATTACGGTACATGTAACTAGCGCAACATCCGGATGCGCAACATCCGAATGCGCAACATCCGGAACCAAGTGGAGGCACGTCGTGAAATCGGAATCATGAAGAATTTCATATCACATATGCTTTTTTTTGTGTCCACAGTCACAATACGGAGAAATATTTCCCCTCAAGTAGCTTTGGCTTCGCCATTTGCAACAGCTCCGTTGTCTTTAGTTTCATTGTCACACGTGAACTTCACTTCCGGAGCCGGTGTTGTTACCTGATCACTGTTGTTGTTTGACATCGCTTTCAGGTTAACACTTGAATGTTTTTTCTGGAAATTAAATTCACTCCAATTTAATAATCAAATATTAACTTATGCTCTCTTTTGTTATCTTTTTGACTTTTGAGTTGGGAGGCTGTGTTTTCCAAATGTGGACATTCTATAAATGCCTATTTCACCATATTTTCAAAACTTTTGATTCGGATCTTAATTTTAAAACAAGTTTGCATTAATTATCCTTGCAAATATTTGGCAATAAGTAGCTTAAAATTCATATAAAAAGGTGGCAAATTGGCCGACAAAAGCGTAACAACAAAAGTTATAGTTCCCATGCAGTTACCCCTAAATATAAGCTACAATCAAATGAAAACAATGCAATTTCGCGAGGAAATCTTCTTTTATTTTCTTTTATTTTAAACATTTGTTGACTCATTAGTTGTAATGTTTAAGTTGAATTTTCGTTAGAACTGATTAAAATTAATATATCGCATTTAGCGTATCCTAAAATAATAAACAACTTCGCGAATTAAAACCCGTTCAAATACTTGATTTGCAGCAGTTTTTGGCGAACTTACATGAACCCATTATCTTTTATAAGGTGTAGTTGTCTTTCTGATAAAACTAAATAATCATTGAAAGATATCAAAATCTACAATTGTTGAAAAATCTATAGCAATCTATATTCGGAAATATTTTCTCGGATGTATAACGCGCCCTCAGTATCCGTGCTCTTTTCGGGTGCGCGGTATACACAACGGAATATGGTATGTGGAAAACGTGCGCACTGCAGAGATGTATATGAGTATTAATCACCTTTTTCATAAAAACTATCTGCACCAAATAAATTAATTTGTTTCAATGTGCATGTGTGTGTAAGTCAGAGAGACAGCGAATGTTTTCCACAATGTCATAATTTTATTATTCATAGGAAGGCTTGGTAATTGTTTAAAATACGCCCTTAATGAATCTAAATAGATTTTCTAAAGATAACACTTTAAAGTGAAATGTTTATATCACAAGTTATAAACGAAACAAATTCTTGATTCTTCAGAATAATATGTTAATTTAATTCCATGTTTATTTATTTTATTCAATATAAGGTTTGTTTACAATGAAAAATACAGGCCAACTTAAAGTGTAGATTTACACAGAGACTAAAAGATTGCCTTAAAAAATCAAATGTTTAAATTGCCTTTACATCACGGAGAGTTTACTGTTTATAATTCATTAATGTTGTTGTAATCATCATCATCATCATCATCATCATCATCATCATCATCATCATCATCATCATCATTATCATCATTATTATTTTTATTATTATTATTTTTATTATTATTATTATTATTATTATTATTATTATTATTATTATTATTATTATTATTATCATCGCCATACCTCAAACGTTCTCTCTAGGTAGATGTTTGGATCATCAACCCTCATGTTCTTGAAGTCTGGAGCATAAGTCAGTGTAAAGGTCAGTATAGAAAGAGCCAGCAGCCACTCTGTGATTGTCGACGTGAGATATATACCACGTAACTCGTCCTAAAAATCAGATAACATTTTTTAATATTTTGAACCTAATGGGAGGCAACCATGATTAATAAAATTGTGATGGATTGCAGATTACCCTCCCTTGAATCATAATAGAATTTCTAAGATTGATCTAAATAGGACTAGGATGCATTTCCATTCATACTCATGAACAGGCTCAATCAAACTGTTGATACCGGTATTTTTCGTTTTGGCTTTTTGTCTATTCTACTCGATCAATTAAAACCCAATAGAGTCCCATTATAGCTGTATATCTGATTCTGAATTTACGTTTAAAGCAATGACTTGAAATCTATTTTTAACAGAAATTACCTAGAGACATTATAAATACACACCAAATATAGCATAAACCTTTCTGCCAGAAGCTCAACTTTGCGGCACTTTCGGCCTATATTTTGACAAAAATATCACCCATATTAAAAATAAAAAAATCATTCACCCAAAATATAGATGCAAAAAAATGCATTTTCAAACAATCTTTTCATTTTATATCTGCTTTTGCATTTCACCCGATCACTGTGTTACACTGATTTTAGCTTCTCACAAACCCTAGACAAAATTGACTGGTCCCCGAGACACTTGAATTACAAGAGAGTAACATGATAATGCGATAACAAAAGTGCGAAGTTTACGTACCCATTTGGTGCCTTTACCCCTATGATGCTGGACTTTGTAAATGGCTTTAGTCGTGCCGACTTTAAACTGTCAAGGAATTTAAAACAATTTTGAAAAAAGGCGAATTGTACATCCAGAAGTGCCACAATTGGTAAGCACATTCAAACGAGCAAGGAAATGACAGCATGTGCTTCCAACAAATGTATTGTTATCAACATTACACGGTCTTCCAAGGAAATAGGACAAATAATTTATTTTAACTTCTGACCACTTCATTTGGTGTTTGTTGAAATTTCAGAAACTTCATTTACTGAAATTCAGTAAAAAGAATAAACTCAACATAATGTCGTCACGTGATATCACGTGATTAATATCACACGTGACTTATATCCTTGCGACAAGGATATACCCTAGATGACGAGTTCACAAAATGGAGAAAAACATTTAGAACATCAAACATGACGTCATCAAGTGATATCACGTGAATTTATGACACGTGAGGACAGAGATGACGAGAAACAAATTGGAAAAAACTGTAAAAAATCAACCCTAACGTAATCACGTGAAATCACGTAATTGATGTGGCACGTGACTTATAAGTAAAAGGATACAGATAACGAGTAACATTGACATCACGAGGCTGTTGACGAACTGTGTCAGCAGTAACAGGATTTTCTTCTTGTTATAGCGGTACCGCACCTGGTAGGTGAGCGCGGTTTGAAACCAGCAGTAAATCATACCCAAACCGAACGCCAGACCGGCGCCGAAGTAATGAGGACCTCGCTGCACCTCGGTCTGAAAAGATAAAAAAAAATACGAAATGAAAACTCGAATATTATTTGGATATTTTTGTATTTGTCGACCAATTTGCTCGAATTTCTATACAAAATATTATATTTGAAAATGATAAAATAATAAGTCTATTGATTTTCCATGAAATGGTTAAATAATTTTAAAACAACACACAGCTTTATAAATATCTATGTAGAATAATAAAATACAGACTACCATAACATTTTGAAACTGAGGTCTGTGTTTGATTAATAATTTTTTCTCGCGTCAGCCTTTTTAAGGGATTGGCGTCAAACTTTCGAAGTCAGATTTTCCCATGACGTTCCCGTCACAGAATAAGCTGTAGACGTACCTGGAAGTTTGCGACCATACTAAGCCCAAAGGCGGACAGAATGCCCAGCACGAGCCCCGCAAGATTGATTTTATACCAGCGATTTTCCGGCGGGGTGTTCTTGATTAAGAGGTACTTCTTGCAGAACAGGTATCTCAGAATCACGTTCATCCCCACTGCAAAAACAACAACAACAACAACGGTTAATCGTTTATTTTTAAAGCCGCATATTCTTAGATCAGGGTGGAATAATTTTTAGATAAGGTCAACAGTCATTATTCTAGTAACACCATCATATCTCAATGTCTATAAACAATGTACTGTGGTATAATTTTCGCGTAGGGAGTGCGATATCAAACCATTGAATATCTAGTCTTATGAAAATAATACAAGTGCGCGAATTTATGCCCAAACGAAAATGTCACTTTTGTATTTTGCGTGAAATCTGATCCCCGCGAAATTTAACGATACCACAGTATGATTTCGTAGAATTGTACTAATATACCAATTAACAAATTACGTATAATATATCTATTTATTGCAATTATGTCAGCGGATACTTATAGATGCGGAAATGAATATAAGCTTGTATACATATCACACTTCCTTGTCTGATTGTTATGTGTACTTCACATAAGTGTTTGCCATCATCAACAATTATTAATGACTTTAAATCAATACTTCACGTATTTGCATGTCACCAGGAACAAGTATGAATGACTTCAAGTACTTAACTTAAAGTACCATATTATAATCATTAAATAACAACATTAAGTATGTTCAAAGTTCAAGAAAAGATTTGAAAATAAACTTAAAAAAAAACGACTCCATCACCATGTCGTGATTTACAAGTATTACATTTTAGTTAGCTCAATAGGTAGCGAAATTGGCCGGCAAGGATAGGCGATTTCGCCGTACGGGTTCGCTCCCAAGTAGGGGCAATCATTTGAGAATTGAATTTCGTTTTTCTGCGTTTCATCGATGTATGAATCTAAACCTAATTTGCATAAAACCCATTTTTTATGTTAAATTAGATTTTAGCTTTCTGACATTTCATACATCGATTAAACGCAAAAAACGGAATTCAATTCTTATAATGACAAGCTTCGACAAACGCGTTTGGCCTGTCACCACACAAAGAATTATCTTTCGTGTTTCAACAATTTGTTTAGTTATCAGTTTCAATTACCTCCCTTGATGGTAATATGCTAATTTCAAACCATGTAGAATGACAATCATTGTGGGTAACTGTATATAGGGAAACTTAAAAAATCATTTTTGGAGATACGGATGGTATGTACTGTGTCGGTCTCTTGCATGGTTGGCTAGGCGCCTCTGGCGCTTTTGTATAGCTTTAGGGTTATCTATACATTTTAAGTATTATTTATCTCTTAGAAATCCTACTTACACATGACGGCACCAATGTTGACCATCTGGCCAAATACGCATCTCTCGGGAGCTTCAATGGCCGTGTGACTGAAAATATATATACAGAATATAAAACACGCGTTCGACACGATGAATCTCAGCAAATATTAGAATTTCGAGGGATGAAATCGAAAGAGTTCGAAATGATATTATATGAAGAAGGAGATAGAACATATTCGGTTACACTCGTCGATATGAACTAAGATAAAACAACAATATACAGGAGCAGATCCAGTAAGTGTTCAGTGGGGTCACTCGAACATGCTTTTTAGGAAGCAGTATTAACTTTTCATATTATTCTGGCAAGAAAGATGGAAATTATTATGTAACTACCGTAGACTGGTCCAAACGATTGCCTTTTCTGGAAATCTTTCTTCCAACCCCGCATACAGTGAAATTGTTTTTATTTAAACATAATTCAAGCTGTTTAAAACAGCTATCTGTGTGCCAGGCAGGCTAGGTGGAACGTTTTACTGAATTCTCGGGTCACGTGATCAATTCGCGAGCAAAAACAATCGAGACGTTGTTTTTCATTTAGTGGTAACCATTAATCAATTACAAGAACATTCATATAGAAACTAAATCAACTCTGCGTATTTTGTTTACAAAATGATTTGAGACCTGTTAGCTTTTAGTTATCTAGACTATGATTCAGAACGTACTAGACCAGGCCCCATGTTCATAATTATATTATCCGAATGTCAGCCGCTGACATTGAAATTTCATTTTTGTCATCATTTTTTTTATTTTTAGTCACTGAATTATCAAAATTTAAACATTATTGTTAGAATTTGTTGATTTTCACCGTCCGTTGACATTAAAATGTCTATCTTGACATCGGTTTCCATTATCACTGATATGAAATATTACAATATTTGTAAAATTTGACATTCGATGTCAACAACTGATAAAAATTAGTGTAAAAGTTGACAATCAATGTAAGCTGAGTATAAAAATCGATGTAAAAGTTGACATTCAATGTAAGCAGAGTATAAAAATGGATGTAAAAGTTGACATTCAATGTAAACTGACTATTAAAATCGATGTAAAAGTTGACATTCAATGTAAGCTGAGTATAAAAATCGATGTAAAAGTTGACATTCAATGTAAGCTGAGTATAAAATTCGATGCAAAAGTTGACATTCAATGTAAACTGAGCATTAAAATCGATGTAAAAGTTGACATTCAATGTATGCTGAGTATAAAAATCGATGTAAAAGTTGACATTCAATGTAAGCTGAGTATAAAATTCTATGTAAAAGTTGACATTCAATGTAAACTGAGTATTAAAATCGATGTAAAAGTTGACATTCAATGTATGCTGAGTATAAAAATCGATGTAAAAGTTGACATTCAATGTAAGCTGAGGATGAAAATAAATGTCGCATTTAACACTCACTGTCCGATCACGTTTAAAATCAAGGTAAAAGTTGACGTTCAATGTCAGCTGACAATGAAAATCAATGTCAAAGTTGATATTCAATAAATTTTGAGGATGAAATTCACTGTACAAGTTGACAGTCAATGTCGGCTACGTTGAAAATCACGGTAAATGTTGATATTCTATGTCAGATGATCAATATCAAAGTTGACATCCAATAAGCCTATATCATAAATAACTAAATAAAAATTAAAAATGTATACCTGATGTAAGGGAAATCTGCCTCGGTGTGGTTGTAGGAAACGGCTATCGCATATCTGGAAGTAAGAAAATAAACATATTTTCTACAGTAAACATATTTTCTACAGCAGATTACGAGTATGTTATTACATTCAAACATATCTAATTTTAAATTAAAATTGGCATGGCGATTGTTTGCATGTTTTCTTGTTTTCGCCAACGTCTGCACGCTGTGAGATACATTCAAAACGATTTGATAAATAGCTTTAAAATAATGTATTATCATAACGTATTAGATAACCGCACGTGTCTGCTTCTCATCTGTTTAAATGGAAAATTAAAATAGGAGATTGAAGAGTTATTTGCATAAATCACGACGGAAATAGATATTTGTTACAATTTGATCATGCGGTGTATTTAGAATATAATTCGCCTTAGGATTTCTCATTTTTGTAAATTCGTTAATTTCATCTTAGAAACTTATCTGTTCTTTTTCTGTTATCGCAACTTTACAGGTAAGAAGGCTCGAAATACATTTGTAAAGTAAAAAATCAAAGCACTGAAAGTACTGATGGGTTTCGTTTTCGAGTAATTGACATAATGTCACATCAATGTGACATCATCTATAGATTTTGTGAGTTTCCTATTGGAGGAGTGTGAAGGAACTTTCGGATGGCAGAGCAAACGTTTGCGTGCCTGGCTTCTGCTTGATCAAGTTTTATCTACCACGGACATTCGAGAGGATGCTAATATCCAAGACTGAAGTCATATTGTGGCAGAAAAAAAATAAATAATACGTCTACATTTGATTTGAAACTTTTAATTAATAAAAAAGAAATGAAACACATGGTAAAATCAAAAATACTTTAACTATGAAATAGTTGCTATTTGCACTATAATTTGAAACAATATTTATTCACCAGAAAGAAATAAAAGATATGCACAAATAAAAGTAATATAACTATGTATGGACATTTATTATAAGCATTTAAGGATGTACAGTTGGCACTTTTATTACATTGAATTACTTTAAAATTGTCTTCATTTTTGTTTATAATCTGTTATAAGTAACCTTCTGTAAGGCAATAGAAAATTAATTCCTAGATTCTCATCCGAATTTTGGAAAAAATGGGGCGGGTGGGCAGGTTTTATTTTTTATTAATTATTCTTGCTGTTTCTAATGACACTTGTGTGGTGAAAAGATAAATAATCATCAAGCCGACTATGAATTGCCAATTCGCACTGAAATGTTACATACTGCGTTTTCGTACTCTACTGATATGTACTCGTAAATGTAAATTTTGATGCACACATTTTTTCAGAATAAAAAACGTTGGGGCTGAGTGATTTTCGAGGGGCGGGCGGGGAATCTAGGAATTAATTTTCTTTTGCCTAATCACCTGTTTATAAAAGTGACAAGATTATCAATTATCCTAACACTTTCATGCTCACAACTCTTTACAATTAGCAGGTCATCAAAGAACAATATACCAATTATAATCTCAGTTAGGCCATCATAAATGCTGAGATAATCTGTTCTTAATTGGCTGATTTACGACCGTCTTCTCTGTACTCAACAAACACTTATCCAACTATTCGACATCTGAGACACAACAGATGCTCATTAAATATTGTAAGAAGTGATCTTGTACAGTAGACGCTTAATAATATCAGAGAAACACTTGAAATTGGCGAGGAAGTTTCATAACTTGACATGTTTACTCTGGACAGATTAACAATCGAGCAGCGCCGTCTACCGTCTCATAACCTCTGTGACCTACATATACTGTATAAGTTATTCAAGGGCGTAATTCTCTGGAGGTAAAATGATCGAATTTCACTTTTGGTAACCGCGTTCGACTATATAAGTAGATAGAGACCGAGGTACCATTTTGATCATGTGACCAAAATTCACATGTAAAATCACTGGGTGGCGTAAAAAACGCCACCCAAAAACGGATCTAAAACTTTATAGTTATTTTTTCTGTATTTATTTTGCAATTACAAGATTTGAACACTGGTCAAATTAAACAAAATAAAACTTTAACATTAGCTTTATAATTATTTTTTTCTGTTTCATATGGGGAACGTCACGAGGAAAGATGTCATCGTTTTGTTGTTGTTATTATTGTTGTTGTTGTTGTTGTTGCTTTTTTTCTTCTTTTTTTGGGGCGGGGGGGGGGGGGGATTTTAATTGTTACTATATTTGGAAAGAACTTACAAGTATCTATTTTTTTCTAATAACTGATTGGTGATGTTATTACACATTTTGGCAATATAACAATTTTGACTATAACTGATATAAACTCAATTTTGACTCGATAACGTTAGATTTACTGGAAATGCATACTAAGCAATTTCGTCTGCTCAACTTTTCACA
>JAZAYU010000287.1:0-222035 GCA_038501625.1 Corbicula japonica
CGTTCTTCAACGTTTAAATTTAAACGTTGAAGAACGCTGGTCTCAGTGAAAATTTTTGTTCATGTTCAACAAAAATTCCGGACCAGCGCTCTCCGCCGATTCCCGGCTATCATTGACTTTCACCGACGTTCACTAGCGTTCACATAACGCTTTCCGGTGCTATCCCAGCAACCACGGACGACTAACAACGTTTCCTCAAACGCCGTAGAACGCTGGCCAAAACGTCATAGTGTTACGGCCACATTAGTTAACGATCGGAAACCAAATTTCAATTAAAACTCACTGTGACCTTGACCCTTGACCTATTTACCCCAAAAGGCAACATGGGTCACCTACTCCCTACTTGGTCAGACAGTTTTAATTACTTATCGGTTAACAGAAACAGTTTACGGACAGACATAGTCTTGTCCACGACAAAGTACAAACGTTTTGCAGAAGGATGTATAAATATCGATATGTCCCCCTTGAGGATTTACTCAGGACTTTCCACGCGTTACGCCGATTAGATCATCACTAAATCACGGAGGTACTTGAAGTTGGGGGTAAATTTACAATCCGCATCAAATATGTGCTAAAGGCATTAACTTCTGATGAAAAGTTCAAAACTTTACATAGAAAGTAGCCTTTGATGCGAACTGCACCAGGTCGAGATAAGCGGACAAGCTTCCCGGCACTTATTTTAGAAGCTCAGTTAAACGTGTCTTGAAAGTTTAATAATTTTCGTGGATTGCTAGGCTGATCGATCCTTAAATTTAAAAAAAAAACACTAAGAAATTAGGAATTTAACGTATTTTATTTTGAGATCTACGTATTTAAGTACTTAAGTACCCACGAAATTGGAGTCAGTATCCTTCTATGCCTTGCTTTTCCTTGGTAGTTACAGGATGACCAAGAGTTTAAAACATTGCAACGGGCATAATAAACTTTGTTGACAATAAAATTCAGAAAAAATATTGGGGAAAATCCTCATTTTACCATGCAAACGGTAAAACAAAAGAGAATGCCGTAGGTTCCAGAACTCACAAATTTATGTACTCTATATCTACGAAATAAATCAAGTAAATTTAATTAAATCTCATTATCATGTGGAGATCATTCTATTATGAAAAGGTTTTATGCAATATGTAAACGTCCCTTCGAGTACAGGTTTCAAGGCATATTGACAACACTGTTGAGTGCAGGGGAGATAACTCGTGTAGGTATATAAGCGCGACGGGGGAGAGCAAATTTGTGGGCAATCTAAAAACAAATCTTTTATTAGCCTCCCTTTAATCATTCTTATTTTTTCCATTAACTTTTTGATTTAGTGTTCTATTTTTCTAATAAAAATATCACCGAATTAGATCGACACATTTTATTTTTGACTGCTAAAATTTCCCCCTACAAAAAGCACGTGCTGCTTTGTTACATCGTGGCCATGAGATCGGCAAGTGGCATTTGGTTGTATGGAATCGAACTGTGGTCCCTAGATTTAGGGTCAGACCGGTTCACCACCAAACTACGAGCATTGATTCGGCTTAAGTATTTAGGCACTGATTTGCGGAAGAATAACAACTGTAAGTCAAAGCTCTTAACAAACGTCAATAAGATTCTAAAACTTCTAATTCATGATTAAACGCGTCAGGTGGCGATCAACTGGCAACAGTGATTTGCCATTGTTCCATAAAGCTAGAACTCGCTGTAAACCGGTCTCCTTCAGATTGTTAGTCATAAGGTGACTCTTCATTTTCGTAATCGTCGCTGGTTCTTTCGTTGGCACTGTGCCAACTGCATCACTACACCGGACTTCGATTTCAAGTCTCTTCCGAAAGACTGTAAGTAATTTAGTTGGAAGAGCGGGAATCGAACTGCGGTCCCTGGACTCAGAGTCAGACCGGCTCACCACCAAACCACGAGCATTGATTCGGCTTTAGGCACTGATTTGCGGAAGAATAACAATTGGAAATTCCAAATCACATTTAAGCATTAAACAATAAAATGTCATGGAATAACTTGTGTGACATAATTTGGAAATCTCAACTAAAACTGTCCATTCAAATATGTTGCTAAGGTCATCTTGGATACCAAATACTTTACAACTTGACAATTTTACAACATCTTAAGATTTAGATACTGCTTCTTTGTTTGTCTAAATGTTATATCTATATGCTAGGTTTAAATGATTATTCCACTGATAACTATTGTAAATGTTTAACAACATAATGGAAATTTTGCAAAATTTTAAAAATCGATTTTTATTGCGTAACATTTTATAACCTTTCTCTATGACGGCGAAACCCTGCTATTCAGACCACCTTGGTCTTAATAGTGGGCTGGTCTTTATTTAAGAATGGAAAATAGTGGAAAACTGTAAAATGGGACATTGGAATAGTGGTCTTGTTATCAAGGTGGTCCTAAGTTTTGAGTGGTCTTTATAAGGGGTTTTACTGTATTTATGAGCTGCCCTGTGTTATATGAAACTCTTATAGTAAACTCTTTTTTAAATTGGTGAGTCCTAAAAGAAGACAAAGAGCAGGGGTAATTCTAAGGAGGTTCAGTGGGTTGTTTGAATCACGTTTTTTATTTTGTTTTTTTTTTGTTTTTTTTTTGGGGGGGGGGCAGCAGTATTGAATTTTCATGGGAATTTGGGACAGAAAATTGATTATTAATAATATTATAATGTACCCACCCTAAGACTGCCCCGAACTTACACCCCGGCATCCGACCCGGAAGTGTTCCTATCCTATATCAGAATTTAAAGTGATTCCTTCTGGAAAAGAACTGGCTATTTTATTGTTGCGCTGCAACTAATAACAAATCCAAAAAAAATAATGTATGGAAAATACCCAGATTTCAATCATAAATAAGTGTGTGTGTGGGGGGGGGGGGGGGGGTTGCCGCGAATTCATGTGCTGCGAGCTTTTAAAACCCAGCATTGTGTCATAATCGCGTCTTAAGATAATATAGTTGGCTTCAAAGGGTGAAATCTTCATGTATGCGATCAAGTAATGAGATTATCTAGCAATCTATTTGTCTAACATTTTAAAAGTCAATGGTCAATAAAAGCTTATGCTGCTTTGTTTCTGTGTGCCACTTGCTAAAACTTTCCATAAATTCTGTCAACAAAACTCCCTATTTTGTACCTTTGCAAAACATCAAAAAATGAAATTCTTTAAAGTTTATTTATTAAACCTAAACCCAAAATAGGATCTAAATTGATAATAAAGAAAGCTTAAAGGTCAGTGCAGATCAACTCTTTGTAAAATTTTCCTTGAAATTGATCGGCACAACTCCATATATACATTAACAACATTCGAAATTTGAAAATCAAAAAATCAAATTAGGTTAATTTTTTAACATAAACCCAAAATACATTTTATAATGATAAACAAAGATGCCTAAATTTCAGCGCAGAACAATTGCCTAAATAAAAAGGCCAATAAATAAATCATATATCAGTAGACATCTTTAGAGCTCTAGTCGAAGCAATATTGAGGGAAATCAAATGTTAAGGAAAGAAAAAGGTATACAATTACGGAGAAGTCCTTAAAGATAAAATGATCAAAAACAAACTAAGTTTGATTAAAAATTACGTGTGATAAACGAACGCAACATGACTTGTGAAAACTGAAGAGTGTAGATCCTGATCAGATTATGCGGTTGTGCAGGCTTCTTCACTGGTTGCGCAGGCCGTAAACCTAGCTCACATTTAATCATGACTGACATGACTCTGATCAGTAAATTTTACTGAACAATTTGAAACTTCTGCTACTAAAATGTCGAATGCAAAAAGTACGTAGTATTTAGACCCTGACTCATAGATGTATCATAGATAACCGACGCCATTTCTATCAAGGTCGGGCCTAGATTTTGGACTACCACGGTTCGTCATCAGGTCAAGGGACGACAACTGTCAAGTTTTCGCAGTGTAATGAAAATTCTACAAGCTAGCCTCATTGAAACCCACGAACCTCAGTCGGTTGCCGGTTCATCTGACCACCGTTTCAAGACAAACTGCACGTTTGTGAGTTCGTCATATCATAATTTATTTTATTTTTATTTTATTTTTACAAAATATAGATAAGGAAATTAGTTTTCGGACAGAACGATTTCGTTTATACCAAATTTTGAACTCATTTTGATTGTACCGTCAATAACATAAGGACGTTATGGTTCCATAACAAGTCTTGCAAACATTTGCCTAGAGAATTACCAACTTATGAGCTTTTGTTTCTAAAACAAAAGGTTGTGATCAAGGTATCCAATAGCTAAAGCATGCGGTGCCTGTATGCTTGCGTGCGTGTGAGCGTGCGTGCCGATGGCTCGATGTCGCTACAAGTCGCGGTGCGTGCGTGGATTGAATCCTGGCTCTTTAGAGATCAGCATAACATCAGACTTCACGGTTATAATACTGCGTAAGGAAACCAGTCACGGATTTGATGGTTCCTATTGGTCACTTCTGAGAATGTTCTTAATTTCATCCACAAACATATATCACACAGACAGGATTTACAGTTACAACTCTGGTAACGTCTTTGCTCCGCCGGACTTCCTGTTTGCGACCTGATCGTTGAAATAACAAGTGACAGTTGAAAAATTACATGTTTATCAAAGTGCATGTGGGTTATTTTTTTATCAACACCTCGACGACATATGTTATAAATTCATGACCGTGACATCGTATTTTCTAGTACTTAAATATCTTATGAAATTACCAAGTATACTCACCTTGCCACACCAAAGAGTGCGCGTTTAGTAGACTTATCATCCAAATCATCTGATGTTTTCGTTTTTCGGTTACGGTGCATATTAATAAGACCGTGGTTAGCGCGTATGATTCTAAGCCCAGGGATTTCCACGTTCGATCTCGCGCTTCAACAACCAACCAGGGGCGATTCTAAATTCGATAGTCATGCACTTCTCTTCATGAAATCTAAAGTGACGAGTCTTTCGGAGCCGTCGCTCACATGGGTTACAGACTTACAGTGGCGGTTTCCAGAGGGTTCAGTGGGTTGCTCGAAACCATTTTTTGGCAGCAATATTTGATATTTATGGTATTTTGACCATAAAATTGGAAACCATCATGTTACTGAGATAAAATTGTACAATACGAAACTTTGCATCCAATTTCTTTGACTAGATCTATTTGGTATTTGTTTGCGTTCAGAGACTAACATGTTTACCGACTGTAAGAGATACACACACGCTAGTCAGAACTGATCAAAGTCTTGTTACACAGATACAAGGCACACTGCTTGAGTAGAACGAATACCTAAAAAAAATCTTGACTAAAATGTTGAAAAATATTTTGTTTTTACATTAATATATCTTGACACACATGTGGATTTTTGTGAACCGCGTCAGACAGTAGGAACAGATGTAAAACAATTATTTCGGACTTTTCAGTCAATGTCATTTCACAATCACGGGCATCGACCCCAGCATTATCTGTTTTCTAAGGAATATAAGTTGTGTTTATTGCAGACCGAATTATTACAAAATTCGTTCATCGCATATTTTGGTGACCGTGCATATAAAGTACTCGATGCAAAAATTCGAACACACGTAAACATCAAGAATTATCGTTTTGCGAAAACAAGTAAACAAAGTTCATTTAAGCGACCGAGATAGCTTAATACATATTGCTACCTTGACATAAAGCCGAGCGTCTCAGCTGTTTTCGTGACCTTGGTCTTTTTTATAGACAAGGTATGAAAAACAGCTGTTAAATCAGCTGATACTTAGACAATAGTAAATTATTTGTTCTTAATTCGGCCTTCATACTACGTGCAGTTCTTGTATTTATTTAAATAGAAGGTATTTGGTACAAACCGATTTTAAGCTTATTAAACAATATGTTTGTTTAAACCCGTCCGCGAAGTGTGACAAATTGTGCGGATCGCCATATTTCGGTACGATCACATAAATTTTTATGTTGTTTTCCCCTTTGAAGCATAAATGTGTGCATTCGGTCTTTGATCAAAAGGGTTGTAATCCGTTGCATCACTTTAGAAGTTGGCCGCAAAATCAAATTTCATCACTCGATGCGTTGCAAAAGGCGTTGTCCCTAACATCCAATCGGATTGCTTGTATCTGTGGGCGATGTCCCGATAAACCAATAAAAACAGCGCAATTTGACACACCTCCTAACCAAATTGTAAATGTCAAGGCAGTTAGTTGTACCTACTGTAATATTTCATCATCAACAATATACGAGTACATGTATGTTACTTTTCATCCAACTGTCTTACAACTGGTTCCTCACTGTATTACCTTAACACCAGGTTCTATAGATCCTATTTAGTGTTACCACTAACCCCCAACCTTAACTACCCTGCCATGAACCACTGCCTAACCTCAACAACTGGGTCTATTAATGTCTGTACCCTGTTAACACTAAGCCCCGACCGTAACCCTACCCTGTCATAGACAACTTGTTTGTCACTGTCCAACCTTCACACCAAGGTCTATCAATGTGTAGACCATATTACACCACTAACCATGGCCTGTCATAAACAAATCAAACCCTACCCTTCATAAACAAATCACAGGTGGAAGGATCATACCTTGGTAACCCCTCTCCCTCAGGTCCCCCGAAATTCTTCCCTGGACATATATTTTTCCAGACAGACAAAAATGTCATCTGTCAGGGGGTCACCTGAGGGCGGGGTACCAATGTATTATCCTTAAGGGGTTGCCACACTCCTCCCAACTTTATTCATCGATAAAAGGAAAATTATTAAAATCTCAATAATGGCAAAATGCCGTTCAATAAAACTTTGCACAATTGAATGTTACTACTGAATCTTTATTTTGCATACAGTAGGACTCGTTAGAAAAGTAAAGAAAAAAGGCTTGACCTAAAAATTCCTTAAAATTCTATTTACATAAATTCACAATAACTAAGCGATACAAAACATAATTTTAAATGCCCACGTGAGCGCAATTATACTGACAAGAAAATGTTGTATACTTTATAAAAAAAATTCAACTACTAAAAGAGAAATCAGTGATTGTCATCGGTTTACGCGACCAGGAAGCGACCAGAACAATGAAGGTCAAACACACTTTTACTAATATCTCCTAAAGTTTACATATGTAAGTCACGAGGACACAATAAATTGTTGTCAGTATCATATTACTCATGTGGGCATTTAAAATGATGTTTTGTGTTGTTTAGTTTTTGTGAATTTATGTAAATAGAAATTTAGGGAATTTTCAGATCTCGCTATTTTCCTTGACTTTTCTAACGTGTCTTACCACCTGCAAAATACAGATACATTAATAACATACATTTGTGCAAAGTTTTGTTTAACGGCATTTTGCCGTTATTGAGATTTTGATAATTTTCTTTTTATCGATGAACAAAGTTGGGAGGAGTGTGGCAATTCCTTAACCTGAGAGACAAATGTCGCAAGTAAAACTTTATTGAGCAGTCATAACATTACGTAACTATGCAATAAAACAGTCTACTTAATTAATCAGGTGTATTCAGATTATTGGTATCAAAGACAGTGTAAGTGTTCAAATTCACGGTGTATTTTGCGGTACGTTTACGACTTGAAAAGACACATTTTACCCCCCCCCCCCCCCCCCCCCAACCCACAAGCACTGTTAACAGAATCAGTGATCTAACTCAAAAGATATATATCTATTTTATACATTTATTTTTTATTCGGATAAGATTGAACAATAAAGAAATCATGGTCACTCCGCTACGCTTCGTTCCTTTGGGAATTCTTATATTATTTAAACTTCTAACTATAACATAAAGTTATTGAAGAGCTCACTATTTATAAGCAATTTAAATTAAAGTTGAAATTTGGGAGCTAAGTTAGTGTTGGCTTTTCGACACTTCACTTAATAATACCTGGAAATTTCGCTTAGTTTCAGACAATATACATTCCCGGGCCGTAGGTTAAAGCGTAGGAAATTTTCGATCGCTCGTGGCCTAGCTTTCACCGAGGTAAATTAGCATAGTACAATGGTGGTAGAAAAAAACTGTTAAGCGATATAACAATGCATTTCTTTTGTGAATAGTCTCCTTGTAAAAAACAAATACCTATAAATAATACATATACATTGAAATTGACACCTATATAAAAGGAAAGCTAACGCTGGCTTCAATCATGGGGCGCATTGTGCATTTTTCTGAAGTGACGCTATCTGGCTATGGAAAAAACCCTCCGAAGCCCTTCAGGTGTGGACCAGGTGTAAAAACGATTACCTGGCTTTCCAGTTAATCTTATTCTTAAATATATAAGGGAATTAACGATTTTTCAGCAATTGATCTTTACAATGGCATTATTAGTTGATATAGAATAATTGATTTTTGATAAAGTTTCTAAAATCAAGAAATCAAACTATAAAAGGGAATTCTTAAATTTTACTTCATAACATAAACTCTACACGTTGGCCTTCAGCGATACAAATCCTTCTTGGACAAAATGCTTATTAGCCGTTAGTATATATACGTCAAAAAGCACCATTGCAATTTACCCTTAAAATGGCGAGGACGCTCGTCCCAGGACCCCCACCCCACTTAGTTTCGTGGTGCCTGCACATTATATATGCTCTATGTACGTCCCTGGGCTAAGTCGTTGCCTAGCTTTATAATCGAACGATAATTTAAACCTACATTGATTTATCCGGTTTTATTTGATTCTGGTCAGTTTTTTGTGTCCAACTGCAAAAACTGGTTTTTACAACCAGTTCCATTAAAAAAAAGTCCATATAGATCTACACGCTCTCAAAACCATGGGGCCAGCTTAAAGGGGTAATTAACTTTTTAACAAAGCTTTTTTGCTCGTATTGAAATAAATTTTGGTTGCATTATGGAAATTTAAAGAGAACCACCAAACCATATTACCAGCTTAATAATCATTATGCTGATCGCGATCCTGGGTCACTGACCTGCTGACCGGTGACCAGCTTATCAAGCAACCGAGCGATCATCGGTATGAGGTTAGTTTAGACTGTACAATGTTTCACCTGTTTATTTTATTTTGCCGAAATTTTAAACGTCCCCAAAAGCAGTCCACAATATTTCAACATAGAATGACTTGTAAACTTATAAATATAAATAGTTGCTAAGTGGAAATAACCTTCTTTGTGTTCCACTTCATGTACTTTGTTCCCGTTGCACCCCACAAATAAATTTTCCTGTTTGCGATATTAAGGACGATGAAATTAGTTAATGGTTTCTCCGCACCTACCGAGTCGCCTCCAAAATCATATACAGACACTATTATAGTACATATCTGCATAAATTTGAGCATGCATATATTTCGGATTGTCTATTCGCTTATAATAGCAACATTAAACTTAGTGAATTTATTCAAACTTTTGCATTTAATTAAATATCGTTGTCTCGATAATTTCAAAAACCAAACATACATACAATAAACCATTTTTAAAGAGAATTACACGTTTTTTCGTCTATTTTGCTATTAAACGTTGTTAAACTGACTATTCTTTATCTAATTACTAAATCAGAGGGAAAAGGGTTGATTGTTTATTTATCAATTTTGGCGATATTACCGAATTTATCCCCAAAGTATCTCACGTAGCAAATAACAATAATATTGACTTGGCCTACTTATCGCTCATTCGCAAACTAACCGATTAAAACCGGTCACTGCGCAGAATCGTAAAATTTCTGTATAAATATCGCGCAGCAGCGATATCTAGTCATTCAGCGGCAGTTTGAAAATCAATGAGTATCAGAGATATTGTCTTATCTATAGAAAAATTGTAACTAAGATACATTATGGGAGTTGATCATATAGAAAGAGTTCAGGAGGTGGACATGTAAGTAATATTTTCTACTTGTATTCGATTTAATTTTTTTTAAAATTGCTTTGGCTTTAGTAACATTTTAGGCTTTATACCTTGTAAGATGTACAAAGTTGTTAAGATGGCAATAGCAGAAAAACATAAAAGATACTCAAAACACTAGATTGTCATTCTTCAGTTTTAAGAATTATCTCAATTTCAACCGTTCACCTGTTCGAGATTTTAAAATTTGTCTTTTGAAGCTAGATCTATTCATAATGAGGCATTAAAGCTATGTGTCACGGACGGGTCTATGACACAAACCACGGGTCTATAACTAAAGCTATGGTTCTATAACTAAAAAGGGTGATGCCGTGAGAAACCAAACGGGTGTATATACAGTATAGGATATGAATCTTCTTACGTTTTTGAACTTAATGTAAAGAATTTTGTGTGTTTAGTATATAGACACCAGGGGCGGATTTAGAGGGGGTGCAGTGGTTTTTGTCGAATTCTTTTTAGGAGGAGAAATATTTAATTTTCATAGTGATTTTGGCCAGAAAGTTGAAAACGATTTTTGACTGCTCCAAACGACCGCTCCAGGCTGGAAATCTTACATCCGGCCCCCGGACACAAAACTTTTCCATATCTGCCCATGGTATGAAAATTTTCCATTATGCTATTATCTAGCGGAAATGCCTTTGTGCATCTGTTTGTTTGTCCACTCTCCCCATTAACTGATTAAGCGACAGAGTTTATTATCGAGATCGTTGACCCCCGGTTTGATCCAGTTCTTGCCCGACTGGCCATGATCATGATCCAGTTTCTACCAAAATCAGCTGTTTATGCGTAATGATAAGTAGTAGGCGTCAGTCTATCAACCAATCG
Organism: Corbicula japonica; assembly: GCA_038501625.1. Taxonomy (NCBI): domain Eukaryota; kingdom Metazoa; phylum Mollusca; class Bivalvia; order Venerida; family Cyrenidae; genus Corbicula; species Corbicula japonica. Next base: position 10,642 of record JAZAYU010000287.1, read on the forward strand.
GATTGCTTCAAAACTGACACACCTCCATGAGAAATGACATTCACCTTGAATAGGTTATCCAATCAGATTGCGATATGAAACACACCTCTGGCCTTGACTTTCTAAGCTGAAGCCTTGAAGGCGAACCATATTTCATCATCATTGTCGTCTCGGGTAGACAGAGTTAGCTGTAGACTTTGTTGGAAAAAGATAGCAATGGCTGTCACGACAACTGGGTGATTTATTAATCATTTGTGGATAAATTATCTTAGATATTTTATTGTTTCACTGATATTTTATTGAATATATCAACTTAATAATTAAAATACTCTTAGGAGATGATTTGAAGTTAGCAACCTAATAAATCAGGTAATAGCTTTATAAGTCATTCATTGCTTAGTGGGATTGATTAATGAATAGGACGAGTGTCCTGAAAATATTTACACATCTCAAAAATCCGTACACAAATCACCAAATTCTTTAATATTACCGGTATACTTATAATGTAAGAGCAACACGTTTCGGACTTGAAATATAAACAGTGACGTCACAATAAAGTATATTGACGTTAACAACGTTTTATAAGTCGACAAATATATTTTGCGATGTGTTCATAAACTGAACAACTTGCTCAAGCTAATAAGGTTACTGTTTTTAGAATGATTTTTTTCTTTTGTTCATCTTCGACTTGTGCTTTTCCGTGGAGTTATTTAATACTGTTTTTGTTTTTACTTGCAGGTTTGCTTCACATTTTCTAAAGGAGGCGGCGTCCTCCGGCAAGTACGCCAGCCAGATGGAAGCGGCGAGAAGCTACAGTGTACTGTACGGGAACTTGAACAGACTTCCGCCTAAAGTTAGGCGGTTTGTGGAGGAGAATGCTAAAGTCTGTCAGCCGGACTCGATCCACATATGTGACGGATCTGAGAGAGAAAGAGAGCTGTTGTATTACATTCTTCAGAGGGATGGCACCATCAAGCCTCTACCTAAATACCAGAACTGGTAAGATTTTTATGTTTCACGTATAAAAGGAAATTCTCACATCTAAATGTGTCTTTAAATGTGTCACATTTATATGCAATAAAATGCAAACTTAATATACTTTTTGTAATAATTTCGCCTATGAAGGGGCGGATCCAAAGGGAGTTCAGTGGATTTGCTCGAACCGACTGTTCTGGGCACCAATATTTAAATTTCATGTAGATTTTTTAGCCAGCAAGAAGCTGTCATTTAACTTCCTCAAGGATATCCCCAAAGGAACCCCTCCCTGGAAATCTTATACCCGACCTTGCAACGCAATATCATTTATGGCATTTGCAAAGTGGAAGAAAGATATCTAAGTCCGGGTCTCGAGTTATGGATTTTAAAATGAATTTTGAATTTGTTTTTTCAGTTGGCTAGCCATAACAGATCCCTCGGATGTTGCTAGAGTAGAATCTCGAACCTTTATCTCCACACAAGAGAAGAACGACACAGTGCCCCGGATAAAGGACGGAGTGAAGGGAACTCTGGGTAACTGGATGTCCCCTGAAGAACTGGAGAAATCCCTCGGCTCCAAATTCCCTGGCTGCATGAGAGGTAAACAAACATGCCTGAATATTAGATTTGACAGTAAAAAACTTGAGTTTAAGAAAATTGACTGTTACATGCATGATAGCTAGTGCAATATTAAGCGGTCACTGTGAACGTTATTTTTTCTTTGGGGTAAAAATAATAACGTTAATGCAACAGTTTCAGGAAAATATAAAGTTTTCATTTAGACATTTGCTTACCGTAACTAAAGTAGGCGGTCCTCAGCCAGGATTCAAACCTTTGACCTCCGGCTTACTCTGACGACGCTCTGTCACTTGAGCCACCGAAAGCGACAGAAACAAGAAACTTTTACATTAAAAATTTACAAGTTGATCTTTCTTGGTTATGAATTAGGTCCGGATACCACTTGCAAAATAAGTTGGTGATAAAATTTCCTTATTTCTTTACCAGGACGTACCATGTACGTGATTCCATTTAGCATGGGTCCAGTCGGCTCTCCACTTGCCAAGTACGGTGTGGAGATCACTGACTCTGCCTACGTAGTAGCGAGCATGCGCGTCATGACCAGAATAGGGACACAAGTGATGGACGCTTTGAAAGATGGCGAATTTATCAAATGTCTGCACTCAGTCGGACAACCCATTACCCCAGAATCAAGTGGTAAGCCATCAAAAATCTTCTTCAAACTATGACTCGAAATTCTACGCCCATGGAATGAGCATTATTGTCATACATAATACCGGTATTTTATATTTAATAAAAATTAAAAGTTAACTTTTGTAATAAAAAAATGATTTTCTTGAAAAAAGGCATCATGTGCATGTATAATTCTTTTGAGATTTTTATGGGCGAGCTTATCAAAGACCGATACAAACTAAGCAGTAATTAGACATAATTTATACAAGTTAATAAAAGTAATTTGCAAGAGATGACAGTGAACCAGTTAAGGTGCAAGATTTCCAGAAGGGTTGTTAGAGCAACCCCACTGAATAACCTCTGGATCCGCCCCTGGAAATTATTTTAATTATGATTTATGCTTTTTGCAGCTCAAAACGCCATGACATCCTGGCCGTGTAATCCAAAAGAGACCATAATAGCCCACCTACCCGAGAGGAACGAAATCTGCTCCTTCGGCAGCGGTTATGGTGGCAACTCGTTACTGGGCAAGAAATGCTTCGCCCTGAGACTCGGATCTATCCTGGCCAGACGTGAGGGATGGTTTGCAGAGCATATGCTGGTGAGTATTTGCTAGGTTTGAGTCTCTCACTTAATTTTGAACAAGTTGAGAATATTTGCGAAAAATTTTGCACGTTTCGCTTATTAAAGCATGTTTTAAGTAATGGTAATTATATTCATTTGGTTAAATGATATTCAATGAAAACGAATTGGGCTTCAATATTTCATAAATATTTAAATATTAATTTGTTTGTTTAAATAATATTACCAAAGGTGCTATCAGTTATTTGTTAAAATACAAAAAAGAATGTTGTTTGCATACATTGTTTACTTAAGGCATTCACAGTAAATGTAAATTAGTTTTGTTGATCTAAGAACAAGTATCACATTATTTTAATCTATTTTACAGATTATGGGAGTAGAGAATCCCAAGGGAGAGAAGAAATACTTCGCCGCTGCCTTCCCAAGCGCGTGCGGCAAAACAAACCTCGCCATGATGGAACCTAGTCTGCCGGGATACAAAGTCACGTGCGTCGGTGACGACATCGCCTGGATGCGATTTGATAAAGCTGGCCAACTGCGTGCAATCAACCCCGAAGCCGGTTTCTTTGGTGTAGCCCCTGGAACTTCGATGAAAACCAATCCAAATGCTATGCGAACAATCATGAAAAACACGATTTTCACCAACGTTGGGGAGACCAGCGAAGGTGGCATATTCTGGGAAGGAATGGAAGACGAGATTTCAGATAACATCACAATAAAGTCTTGGACGGGAGTGGAGAACTGGACGAAGAAAAGCGGCAAACCGGCAGCACACCCCAATTCCCGCTTCTGTACACCCGCCGGACAGTGCCCAATCATTGACGAAAACTGGGAGGACCCAGAAGGGGTACCAATTGAGGGAATCATCTTCGGTGGAAGGCGCCCAGAGGGAGTTCCTTTGATCTACGAGGCCTTTGACTGGCAACATGGCGTGTTCATCGGTGCTGCGTTAAAATCTGAGGCCACCGCAGCCGCAGAACACACAGGTGAATATTCTTCAGACCTTTGTTAAAACTTTCCGCTTTCGTACCAAGAAACTTACACTAATATGCCACGTGCTTGTAATCTGCTTAGTTTTAATAGCGGACTTTTTCACGTTCAAGTTATACCACAAATATACTTAGTTTCTCCCTGTAATGTATGTAAAGCTAAATAATTCAAGCATGTATGATCATTTTAGCTATTTACCGCACAGCTCCGCCTCCTACGAGTCGCTTAATTTAAGACGAATTCGGACATGTATGAAATGTTGCACTTATTAAAAACGCCATCTTTTTATCTTCGCAGGCAAGGTCATTATGCATGATCCCTTTGCAATGAGGCCATTCTTTGGCTACAACTTCGGACACTATCTTGACCACTGGTTGAGTTTCCAGGACAACAAGAAACTTCAGTTGCCAAAGATCTTCCATGTGAACTGGTTCAGGAAGGGACAAGAGGGGTTCTTGTGGCCAGGCTTTGGTGAAAACGCCCGTGTTTTAGACTGGATCTTTCGACGTGTGGATGGTGAGGACTGTGCAATGAAATCCGCCGTCGGGTACATTCCGAAGCCGGGAGCCATCGATCTGAAAGGACTGAATGAGAAAGTTGATATGGAAGAGCTTTTCAAACTTCCCAAAGCATTCTGGACGGAAGAAGTGAAGGAGCTCGGGAAATACTTTGAAGATCAGGTCGGCGAAGACTTACCGGTGAAAATCAAGCAGGAACTTTTGAAATTGGAACAGAGGGTTGAATCTGAACTTTAACTGTCGTCATAGTTACTTGTGCTTATCCATGAACTACATTTCCATTAGTTGTTGATATTAAAACATTTTCAGACTGTCCGTCGAATCTCTTAGATTGTCAACATTAACGCAGTTTTCTCCCTTTTATGATACATTATCTGTAAGGGAAGTAACCGCTGAAGGGCAGTGTTGTGATCTTGCTATGTATATAGGTTTAGTCATAAAATATATTTGAATCTTTAACTTAATTTTTATAGTCGTATTATATCGTGCATTTCTAGACTGTGATATGTCTGCTACGCAATATTACATGCGTGACGTCACATTATGTGTTCGATTCTCGAAACCTCAATTTCATTATTTTTTATTTTCATAAACATGCTATTTGTTTTACGAAAGATTTCATTCTGTTTTCAAGTTCACAAGAACTCGTTCACGGGTTCAATAATGGAGGAAACTGGTAGTTCTTTTAAAAGATTATACTTATTAATTTTATACTTATTAATTTAGAAACGGTCATCTCACGATGATAATTATCACGAATAATGATCTGAATTTTATTTATGCTCCTTACACCTTATATCAGTCTTTTTTTAAGTTTAAAATTACATAACTTTTGATAATATTTAAATGCATATTATAGCTTTTATTGTGCATATTATAGCTTAAACGTAAACACGGCCCTTTTTGTAGGCTGTTCGTATTACGTACAATGTCGGTACACAATGATAATATATTTGTCTTTATGAAATAATCTAATTAGCACTTGCGTTTTATGGAAGCTTGTGTTAATTTTCAAACTATTTTACTTCTGCATGTGCAGAAAAAAAAAGAGTGCTACTTAGGTTAAAACACAATATTCTTCAATGTTTACTAATTGGGGAATCAACATTTATATTTGTTATTAAGTAAACGTAACATAAATTTGCTTGCAATTCCTTATCTGCCGTTAAGTTTTAACCGTATTGCTTGAAACGTTAAAGTAGCAAGCTTAAGCTTAATTAATATTGTATTTATTTTTTATGCACAGGGGTTTTACTAACACCTGAAATCCGGGGGGTTAAGTTGATGTACCGCAGTTTTTAAGAGACAAAACTACTTTTTGCTTGTATATGATACTAGCAATGTAACTTAACATTGAACGGGTTAAAAGTCTCGTGGGTTAAATGAGATTTTCTTGGAAATTCAAGGGTCTAGTGGAACCCCTGATGCATAATTACAATATACAGTTAACCATAATGTTTATGGTTAAACTGTAGTCTAGGTTATCTAGACAATTATCACTGTGTGATATGAATAGTAGTCTGGTTCCCGATCTTACTATAGTAGGAGTGTCTCCTACTGGTAGGATCGGAAACCAGACTAATAATGGATGGTTCCCGATATTATCGCAGTTGGAGTGTCTCCTTCAGTGATAGGATCGGGAACCAGACTAAATGAATACTGGTTTAGTTGATCTCATGTTGGTAGGAAACATTTTGAAATCTTGACTTGTCTGTTTGTACATAATGATCGGCTGTCAAGTTGGGATTTGAACATGTTAGTTTTAATGCTGTAAATATTAAATGCTTTGAAATATATCTTGACATGCTGTAAATATCTCCATGTGTAAATAATATATGAAACGTGTAAATAATAAATGATGTTAACTGTTACAAAATAAACATAAATAAATATGAAATAAAACGTGGTGTTTCTTTTATAACTTAACTATAACATTTGTCTTGTTAACCTGTTTCTAGGGTTATAAAACTGTGACTAGAGAGTAATCTCAGAACTGGGCAATATAACTGGTTGAAACTGAGAGCAGTCTCATAACTAAATGGAACCTTGAGATCTGAGACTGGTTTCCATTCTCAGTTTAAAAAACAGGAATTTGACTAAGATCAATGGCAAATCCAGAACAAGCGTTGAAGGGAATGTCTCGCTATGATTAAGGACGGATAGTTGAAACCTGTAAAGCCCCCTTCACCGCATCCGTATAGTGACTTAACGTGCAGGGCGGCATTCTAATTTATCTGTTTCCAACAAACTCTCAGCGACGATCCTAACAAGTGCAGCATGTACCTGTAATCAAGCCACCGTTCACCCTTGTTGCATGAATCTGATAATAAAAACGAACCATCCATGGCCAATAATTTTCAGAGCGTCAATTAATCTTAAGAAAATCGAACTATTGTCTCAAGTCTGCAAGGCTGTAAAACTAATTAAGGGGACCAGTATCAAATTCTTTATTCAATTTTAAGACTGCTCAATTTTTCTGATAAAGAACAAATGCCTTTATATAAACATCGGGTTAGCACGAGTTCTGACGTCACTTCCTGGTAAACTATTCCAGTACATGTATCGCCCTGCAGTTTTCTTTGCTTTCTCTGATAGCGGGATCGTAATCCTAATAAGTCATCGGGTTCTACTTATGAAACAAAAAGAAATTCTTGCACTATGTGCAATAATTTGTATTACTGAGTTTCGATAAAAACTAACTCTCCCTTGTTATTTGAGACAAACTTGCAAAATGACAGGTGTGTACATGTAATCTTTAAAATCAGTAATAAAACTTCGGAAAACCTGATGGTGAAGTGCCATTCGTACATCGGATCAAAGCTGTGTGCTTTATATTGCTACCGATGTTTTAGCCTGGCATTTTCATATGCGTGGCAGTTATTGAAAACATGTTCACAGCAATATACATGTAATCATTGTAATAATCGAAAGGGTTTCATTTAGTTTTTGTGTTCGATACTTAAAGTTTGACCCAGCATGGCACCCATTCCGAGTCTTGTGCATATACATGTACATAGTGTTTCATTAAAATGAATGTCTTAAAGATTTTCATTACCTAGCGCTTCGTTTTGTGTAATGTAAAACCAAGTATATATTGATGGGAAGGCCTCATCGTTTACGTCATGGTGTCATATTTTCGGTCACAGCTTGTATTTTTATATATTTTATCGCCAAATCATCAGAATATTATACATTTATCTTAATTGTCTGCTGTAGTTTTGCACTCAATTTTCCAAGTACAAATCTAACTTGTATCGATCTTTTCTCGGTCATAGGGTAGAGTTTGCATCATCTCGATCACATAGCAACTGTGCCTACCACATACTAACGCCCACGGCGCCCGCTTAATTGGAACTATAGACGTGTAGAGAATCCTAATTTAGTATAACACGAAACCAGATTAAATCATTTTCTGATACAGAAATTTCACTGACTAATATCAAACTGACTGGTCAGAACATCCACTAAGTTCAGAAAATCCACTGACTGATATCAGAAAATCCAATGACTGAAATCAGAAAAATTCACTCGCTGATATCAGAAAATTCACTCGCTGAAATCATAAAATTCATTCGCTGATATCAGTAAAATTTACCCAAAAGTGGTCTTTAAAGACAGGTGGTCTTTGTTCACATGTAAATTTGTTCTTTAAATTACATTGTAGTCTGTGGGACAAATAAAGCGTGGTCTTTGTCAACAAGCAGTCTTTGTTAACAGGCGGTAACAGGTTAGTAAATACCATATTAACACCTTGTTTTGACAGTAGAAGTAGTAGTGAAGTAAACAGACTAAAGCTGTATAAATAAATCATCAACTCGCACCACTGGATGACTCATGTGCACGGTATGAAATATCGTAAAAAAGAGCTCAGGGTGCAAATTGCACCAGAAATAGATATGTTTTTACATTGTCAACATAACAAGCAGAATTCGAGCTGTTTATCTTCCTGCAACGATCACAAAGGTTACGCAAACTTGTTCCTTTGGTGGGGTAATATGCATTCATTGAAGGGCCTTTTCTAAGAAAGTTGAGTTAATGTCAGAATATCCATGTGTTTATCTTTTAAGTTGTGTACTATTTTCAATATATGCAACAATTTATTTAGTTTAAAGCTTGTAATAATATGGTCTAATTTTAATTTTGAAAATAACTTTCTCATAGAAAAACTCCTTCAAATGTGAGCATTCCCCCATCCAATGAGCAAGTTTGCATTTCTTTAAGAATCAGTTAATATGGAACCGATAGCCAGCGACGAGGCGGTATGCGTATTTGTGGCGCTGTGTGTCGCGGCCATATGCACTAATCAAGCTTTCTTCATGGTCATACAGTATAATATATTTCAGTACAAATTGGTCTCTGACAAAGTAAAACCTATAAATAAATATCCAGTGCGAATATAACGTCACTCATGAAAGGCGATATCTTTTTAACAAGGCGGATATTTACTACCGCCTTGTCAAATTAAGTATCCAAACCCAATGGAATTTTACTTCAAGAAATTAAACGTTTATAATTTTAAGGATATTAAATCGAGCTAGAAAGTTGCTAAAAGTATTTTAAACAAAATAGCTGTGTGTAACCCACCAGGTCCTATATAAACCAGGTCGCTGGTTTCCGTACAAGTTATTCAAGTTCTCGCCTTCATTGGGATTCGAACAAACTGTGGTACTCGAATGCTCGAAACTTTTCAAACCTTACAAAGCGCGATCCTCACCCCCCACTCCCTCCCGCGCGTTTTAGACGAGTCACCCGCTGTAACTTTTCGGTGCTATTACGATTAACTATGTATAATTTCGCTATTCTACAAACAAAACGTAAGCTCGGAAATAATGGTAAAATAGTTATATTCTATATTCAAGCAAAGTAAGTTATCAAGAACGTTCAGAATGAATGGGTAAGCCGGCCCTCGTGAAACTGATGTCTGGCAATGCCTCACAGCCGCAATAAGAACAGTTTCCAGGGACCAGATTTTTCCATACGAACTTCGCATACGTGAAAATATGCCTCTATAGTAACATCATAACGATGTTACGTTTTTAACAGTTTTATTGCGATAAAACGGTAATTATGAACACTGTACAATGAAACCCCACTATTAAGACCACCTTTAGAACTGAACAAAAGTGGTCTCAATATATGGATGGTCTTAATTTCGTAGTTGAAAATAATGCAACCCATTAAAAAGGGACGGAAATACTGGTTTTATTTTAAAGAAGTGGTCTTTGTTCAGAGGTGGTCTTAATTTTGGAGTTACTATATTCTGAAATTCCGATGTTCCACCAAGTTCGTCTATGTCATAGATAAGAGATGTCATGGTCAGGACTTCGTATTATAATAATTTGATAATAAAAACCATGGCTTTTAGATACGTATTACTCTCGGTGTTTGTTACCGGATGGTTCGGTAAGACAAGACATTTATTATTATTTTAAATATCATTAATTACTATGTAATAACTTTACCTTCAAATGTGCCGCAATCTGCACGGACGTTTGTTTGAGATTTTATCTCTCAAAACTTATTGCAAAATATTACCAAATAGTTTCGGTGGACTAGGTGTCCCGGAGACTGCGCCGTTAGTGACAGCTTCTATCTCGACTTGCTATAGTAATCTGCAACTCCTGTGCCAAATGTTTAAAACTGAGTTCAAATCTCAAGCATCTGAAATTCACATGTTCCACTACTGACAAGTCTCCATTTCAGCCTATCAGATTCTTGAAATTTGAGTCCGCACTCCATTCTCAGATTTATAATCCAGGGATCAGGAGTACGAAACGGTATGTAGCACGTGCTACTGGAAACAGTTCTCAACGAAGTAGCTAAGGAAGAAATTCACAAATAACGTATTGTATGACACTGCAATTATCTTAAATCACTTATACAAAAACTTGTTTTTGTTTTCTGTAGTTATTTCAGCTCTACCGGGCCCATGCGTGATACAGTGCGACCCAGACGGCCGATTTCTTGGCCTCGGGTTGACCGGGTGCCCACCAAACCACGAATGTAGAAGTACCGGATGTGGAACCTTGTGTTTCTCTACACACCAGAACATTACAAGTATGTTTTTGCATGTATATTTCCGGAAACCAACTCTACGGTCACTACTCACTGGCACTTACCAACCGCCCCATCACTTGCGAACACTTACTCATGCACCCTTAAATGATGTCAAGTCAGAAATATTACTTCATTCTATCAAAATAATAGTATGCGAAAATACACCGTTAAAATCGTAGTTTTAAAAATTCCATATTCTTCTCAATTATATACATAGAATAATGCCAGACATATGGGCTGAAGGTTGTAAAACTGAGGTAGAAAACCAGTCTCAAATCTCAAGCATCTGATTGGCCGAAATGGCGACTGGTCTGAGATTTGGTTTCCATGCTCAGTTTTATAACATTGAGCAATTATAATGGTGCAGTCACGACTAACGAGGCGCTGTCCATATTGAATCTCTAGAAAGACTACGAACACTATAAACAGAATTGTTGTTTTTCACTTTAGACTTGCGAGGATCTTGCATCATGTTGTGTGGTGAGTCAATCAACAAGGCATGTGGACTGAACGGATATGACTGCCTTTCTAACGGATGCGGTAGAGAGTGCAAACTGAACGCAGCCTATGTACAACCGGATCGTAAGTCTATTGTATACTACTCAGTAAAGAAATATAACTGAAACTAGGGAAGTATATGGTGTCTATTGACACTGTCAACAGGAAAAAAAAACTTTGCAATCACTTCATTTGGATAGGATTTTCAGGCAGTCTCAATCATGATTCAGTCTGGCTGTAAAATAGCTTTAGCAAATTTTGAATTAAGCGATTTTGGGGTTATGCGCGAAAATGTGTACCCGCATAATTAAATAACACCAAGCTAGTATGATTATGCCGCTATAATGCTGGCTAGAAATAAAAAGTGCCGTGTGTCTCCTCACCGCAGAGCAGCTTCTGGTCAGAAAAAAATAAACACTTCTTGCTGGGATGAGTTACTGTTATTTTACTGATATTGAAGAATCGGCAAAATGCTAGAAGCTGTTGATTCTGGGAATAGTTAACAATAAACACATATGCCAGGTTTGCATTGGATCATTGTCACCAACATAACTTAAACTTTTCGGGAAGGGATATCATTAACGTTGTCAGAACTTGTTGCGCGACCATTTGCTATTTCTGCTTTCTTTTGGAAATTTATCTTTGTGATTGTAATAGGCTTTCTGGAAATCTCCCTGGTCAAATGGAATCCATGATAGGAAGACTATCACGTGACAAACGTGACCTGTCCGGAATTTTTATTGACCATCAAGTGTTCAGAAGCAGATGCTTGCGATTTGAGACTGGTTCCAAATCTCAGTTTTATTACCTTCAGCCCATGTAAAAATGTTCAATTTTCAGACTGTCCTAGTTTCCAGTGTGACCTCCACTGCCCTACAGGCTTTCTGAGGGATGAACAAGGATGCGACCATTGCCAGTGTGCCTGGACAATTGTTGATACCAGCCACAATGTTTAGAAAACAATTAAAAGATATCCATTCCTCTTGTGCACTTGTTTTCATTTATCATACAATGTGATACCGAATCCCTACTAAAATGTTATCATTCCAGATATGGAAAGGCCAATATCAGGGGTTCCATTTGACCCTGGAGATGACCCTTTAACTCTTGAAATTTCCAAAAAGCCTCTTTCTGACCCCTATGATTTTTAGTTGAAGGGTAATTTTTCCTTAAATTAGGGGTATTTTGGCTATTAATTGCCAGATTCCCCCCAAATTATCAGCAGCTAGTGGAACTCCTGAATATGAATGAATTTCATAATCATAGATTCCCTATATTCAATATTAAATGTTGTAAACCTGTTTTAAAAAATTCTCTTAAAACTTTGATAAAATCAACTTTTGTCAACTTGTTAACTGTTGTAATAGACACAGGTGATGTTTATATCAGTGCAATTTCCAGCGTAATGAATTTAATTTCATAATTCAAACTTTAGGTTTTATCCAAACATCAAATTGACTATGATTTAAACAATGATCAAAGGGAGGTAACCTTAAATGTATATATAATTGTACTGTTCGGATCCAAGGGAGGTAACTTAAAACATGTGTAATAAATATAAATTGTACAATGAAAAACATTTAAGCACTTTATATTCATATCACAATTTTATGGATTGAATGAACAGTTCCGAGAAAATGAGTGATGATAATGCAGAAGTACACTGTAGTTCTCTTTAACACTATGCATAGAATTTTAGTCATTTTTCAAGTTGGAATCAATTTTGCAATACAGCATTAATAAAGAAGTCACCAATTTCTTTGAATTAAATCATGTATCACTTCACTTTAAAGTTGAGTTAAACATCACCACTGCTATGTCCATAAATTCTTTAAAAAAATCAGAAACAACTGTCCTATGAAGTCTGGATGAAGGTATGAGATGGTCCAATGGAGTTGATTATTCATAACCCCTGTGGAAAAGAAAGAAATCAATTCAATTATAAGTTAACAAGAATGAAGTTTTTTACCAGCAAAATGAATTTAATTCTATATCCGTTTTATCAATTTCTGTTTTGAATGAAAAAACAATTACACCAATTAAAATTTCATAAAGTACTGTGGACGCACTTAGCAGGCACAAAATTTCAATTTCATGGTATTCTTTTACATACCCATTTTTGTTGACACTTAAATTTATGGATCTCAATTTTCTAAACTGTTTTAGTACAATTTCGAATTTCATTATGGTTTAAAGAATGATTCTCATTTTGGTGCGGTTCATGCAGATTGGACGTGCACGCGAGAGCTGGCAAATCCATAAAGCGCGCTAGCGCTTTACGGTAAATTTGCCAGCTCTCGCGTGCACGTCCAATCTGCATGAACCGCACCAAAATAAGAATCATTACTTATATTTACATTTTATTCATTTTTTTCTTTAAATAAACTTAAGTTGAACGCTTTCAAAAATTAGTATTAAGTGAAAAGGGGGAGTAATACGTAGGAGTTTTCAATAGTAACAGCCATGACGTTACTGACGTCATTACAGGTCATGCAGTTCATGCAAAATGAACCGAATTTTTTTAAACGAAGAAATCAATAGGAATGTAAATATTTAAGTTTGTGGACACAAAATCCATGAGAATGAGTACTCCACGAATATTAATGATTTCGCTGTAAGTGTTAACCCTTTCCACCATAGATACACCTTTGTTGTGTGGACGAACAGTTTAGATCCAGAACAGCCGGCACATCCGTGCCATCTGATCAGGATCTAAACTGTTCCCTTTTTGATTTGTTAGGTTATTACTGACCAAAATGCGACTGGTGCAGATCCTGATCAGAAGGCACAGATGTGCCGGCTGATCTGAATCTACACTGGTCGCACACACGTAAAAAGGCATATAGATGGAGGAAAGGGTTAAGTGTCAATGCAATTTCTTCCGCAGTATGTTACCATCTATTACCAGAATACAGATATGTCAATCCTAGGCACCCAGCTAATATCCTCCTAACACCCCAAATTATTCCATTAAATAATAAACTGCTGGAGTGTTCAATTATTCCAACATTTTACAGACAATATTAGTATTCTTTTTATCCCAGAAACATCATTTCATTGAAAAAATGTTGAGCAGAAACAACCAGGATTTCAAATAAACAAGAATTCATATAAATTGATGATGATGGGGGCAATCATTCACAAAGCAGAATTAAACTTAAATTTTTAAAATCACGAGTATTAGAGCCGGAAATTCTTAAGTATACCAATAATAGCTAAAAGTCAGAAAACATTGCTTACTTGATGAGATGTGCGATTTCCCAGTTTGGCTGTGACACTATCGGAGATTTTATATCCACACCATCCTTTGTTACAACAGCCACCTCATACTGTAACCAGAATATAGCAAAAATTGTTTACTTGCTTCAATATGATAAAGATTTGCTTGGGTATAATCCCAGTGTAAATCAGAAGTTGTCACATTTGTTGGTACAGATTAAAATATTCCAAGTTTTCTGTCAATAGGGCATGTACTTTTAAAGTTGTAAGCAACATTAAGTTACAGATTGACCCTTTACTCCATGGGATATGGCAGTTATCCCTCGGCCAACAGTGATGATCCAGATCAGCCAGCACACCTGATCAGGATCAAATAACAACCAGTGTAGATCCAGATCAAACAGGACAGATACGCCAGCTAATCTAAATCTACACTGGTTGCAAATCTGATAAAACCAGTATATAATGACTAAGGAGTAAAGGGTTAAATTTGTGTGACTATAAGAGGAGGCACTCTGGATCTCTAACAACTCAACCAGATTCCCTGACAAACAAATGATAAACAAGCAAATTTGTTGAATTGATATCCCCCGCCGAGTACTGGGCTGAAGGTTATAAAGCTGAGATTGGAAACCAGTCTCAAATCTCAAGCATCTGATTGGCTGAAATGGCGCCTGGTCGCCATTTCAGCCAATCAGATGCTTGAAATTTGAGACTGGTTTCCATGCTCAGTTTTATAACCTTGGACACTGGTTATTTCTAACACAACAACTGGAGAAGTAAGGCTTTACTTATTTATTCATGAAGGCATTTGCATAATGCATAAGTTATTAAAGGGCCATAACTCTTTGCTAAACGGGCTGACCAGAACAAGATGATGATATGCGCACCTCCTCTTGATATTGATGTTTCCCAGAATGTTCCATTGAAATAAATCCAGTAGTTGCAGAGAAATAGCGCGGAAACAAAATTTGGACGAACGGACGGATAACGCCAAAACAATATCCCCTCCGGATTTCATCGGCTGGGGATAATTACTCACCTTATTTAATGATCTGGCGTCCCTGTAGTAGAGGACTTTCATACATTTATCTATGACGTCTAGAGCTTGCTTCGTGGTCATGTTGGGGTTCTTTTCTAGTGCTTCTCGTAATAATGGCTGCAAAATAATGTGTAGTTAACAGCATGGGACAGATTGTATTGGATCTTTTAACATGGAACCGATTGATTGGAAATTTAAACATGGAACAAATTATATTGGATCTTTGAACATGGAACAGATTGTATTGGATCTTTAATGATACACAGAAGTGTGGATAACCCAGTACCAGTATTTCAATAATAATCAGTAGCACAAATACAAGTATCAATTTCAGTATAAATTTAGTATTTTATAAAAGATCTGGGGGTGAAAAGAAGGGCACATGATAACCCATGCAGAAATGTGTATTTATTAAGATGACATCACTCAGTGAAATGTGTATTTTTTTTAAATCATGTTTTTTTTGCTTTAATTCTTTGTACATGTTTCATCCACTGACTGAATTTCTTTTATTAAATACTGTAGAATCTCGAAAATAAGCGCATATTCGAAAGTAAGGGCATACCGAATATAAGCGCATATGTGTCTTACAGAAAACTAATACTGAAAACTAAGCGCATACCCGTCCCTTAAGATAAAATCTATCATGAAAATAACAGTTAAAATATACCCCAAATATAAGCGCATATATGCCTACCTAACTTGCTCATTGGTTTAAGTTTCATTAAGCTGGGAGCTAAATCGGCCTTTCAATTAAAGATAATTACAGTATATCTGTATCGTTTACAATGATCAATAAACGGTATTAGCCATGAAGGTGTGAACAACTCGCATTGCTATTGCTAAAGTGAACCATTTATTCTTTTGTTCAAGTACAATGAAATAGAGTATTATAGTTTTCAATGTTTGTTTGGTAATATTTACGTGACTTGAAGTATCAATAATTTTGTGCATGGGCAGTTTTGTGTATTAAATAAAAAATGGATGAAACTACAAATATATCTAAAAAAAAACTCGGAAATCTTACAGCAGAGAAAAAAAGGAAATTATACAATTTTACAAAGAATGTCAAAACCAATATTTTTTTTATTTTTTATTTTATTTATTTTTTTTTTATTTTTTTATTTTTTGGCGTTCACCTTATCGGCGTGTAAGCGTGGTGCTGCGCTTTTGGATAGGAGACCGCCATATTGCAGGCTCAGCACCTCCGACTTCGGATCTCCTTGCGGGTCCTCCTATACCGACACCCGCCGAATCGGTCGTAATGCTAACCCTTACACCCTGAGCGCCAAGGAGGGAAGCCATTACTACCATTTTTAAAGTCTTTGGTAAGACCCGGCCGGGGATCGAACCCACGACCTCCCAGTCCGGAAGCGGACGCTCTACCTACTGAGCTAACCGGGCTGGTAAAACCAGTATAAAACTTGTAAAGAGTAAATTTGTAAATAAACATGCATTTTCAAACAACTCTTTCCTCTTCAAAGACAATAAAGTGTTTTGATAATCTGTGGTGCGTGCGTGTCTTTTAGTGTTATTTTGTTTCAAAAGTAAGCGTATACTCAGCCAATCTAAGCTATAAGCGCATATCAAATATAAGCGCATATTCAGCGGCTTAAATATAAGCGCATATCAAATATAAGCCCATATTCTGTGTCCTAAATATAAGCGAATATTCAAATATAAGCGCATAAAAGCGTCTCAAAATCAAAAGTAAGCGTATATGCTTATTTTCGAGATTCTACAGTAAGATTTTTGTGTTTTGAACCTTTAATATAAGACTACAGTGAAACCTCTCTATAACGGACACCTAAAGGACTGAGGGAAAGTGTCCTTAATAGCGAGTTGTCCTTAATTGTGGGTTTTAATCAAGAAGAGAACATGTCAGTCTTGCCCATAATACATATTGCGTGTCTGTAATGAGGGGTTTTACTGTACTTCCTTGAATCTTTGCTCTTACATCACATAGGGAGGTTCTAGGGGTCAGGGGTTCCATTTGACCCCAAAAATGACATGCTGACTTGAAATTTCTCATAAATATCTAGTACAAGAGTAGCTTATCTATCAACCACAGAGCATTGCCAAGGCAAGACAAACTGTTAATTGCTTGAATTCAAGTCAAAGCTTTGTATTTTCACCTGAGCTGCTACACATGTAAATTTGAAATAAAACTGAGACAAGAGCTGAAGTCATCAAGTTATTTCCTTGGCAATAGGAGCTGGCATTTGACCAGAGGCTCCAGTTATAAAACTGTGCATTTCTGAATTGTCATAAACACTGATTTTCTAGCTATCAGTAACAGTATTAAAACACCAAAACCACTAATATTTCCGGTTCAGCCGATGTCAAGGAGTTTAGAGATTTATGGAGGAAGGCTTTACATAAACAATTAACTCTTTACTCCATAGATACATCTTTATTGCATTTGTATTAAGAGTAGATCCATACCAGGTGGCATATCCATGCCATCTGATCAGGATCTACACTGTTCGCTTTTAGATTCATTAGGATATTTTTTTTACCAAGATGAAACCTCTAAAGATGCAGATCAAACATTAGAAATCATCACTTTTATGTGAAATTATTTCAATGGTTCTTATACTGTTTTTGCACTAAGGTGATGATTTGGATCTATACTGATTGCACACATGTTAAAATGCATATTATAATAAATAAAGGGTTAAACATAATTGACAGAATCTACTCACCTGTGCAATATAAGCTCCATAGCCATTGGAGACAGAGGGTGCCTCATAAGCCACTCCTATCTTGTCTACATAACCTAGGAATCTGAAAATATAGTTAGTACATTATCAGCTAAAAGTTGTGATTTTGTTTGTTCACATTACCTTAACATATTTAAAATGGATCTGTAATTTACTAATTAGGCATAAGGGCAAAAAGCTGACAATAATAAGCGCCTTACTATCACACATGAAGGTTGGGGAAAACTATATTCAGTGGTGAGATATTCACTAGGCACACCTGTGACAAATGTGATAAGGAAGAAACAGTGGAAAAGCTTATAGTCACACTGCTTTGAGATGCCTTTGTCTCTTACATGTACCATCACAATTATTTCAATAACAGTGAGTAAATATGATATATTCTGTCAAATAAAAATTACAAAAAAGACATAACAGAAAACCAGTTTTTTTGCAACTCAGAGTATGAAAATTTCAGCTTAGTCACATTTAAAACCAGTGTAGAATATTATCAGTCTTCACATTTATGCAGTATAAACTTGATTATACACTTATCACTGTTCTGTCATGGAAATTTTTTATAACATCCCTATGACCAATGATTATACTGGGTGGACATTTTACCCTTTACTCCATATATACACCTTTATTGCATGTGCTACATGACCAAGATCTTCACTGTTTGCTTCTTGGTCAGAATTATTTGAATGACTCTACACTGTTCACTTCTTGGTCAGAATAAACCAAATGACTCTAAAAGCAAAGAGTTTAGATCCTGTTCAGATGTGCCATCTGGGTTGAAGGTTATAAAACTGAGTTTGGAAACCAGTCTCAAATCTCAAGCATCTGATTGGCTGAAATGGCGACTGGTCGCCATTTCAGCCAATCAGATGCTTGAGATTTGAGACTGGTTTCCATGCTCAGTTTTATAACCTTGGGCACTGATCTGGATCTACACTGTTTCACCATGTGATAAAAGATGTATATGTTGAGCAAAGGGTTAAGAAAGATAAGTGCCCAAGGTTATAAAACTGAGCATGGAAACCAGTCTCAAATCTCAAGCATCTGATTGGCTGAAATGGCGACTGGTCGCAATTTCAGCCAATCAGATGCTTGAGATTTGAGACTGGTTTCCAAACTCAGTTTTATAACCTCCAACCAAGGATTTGAATTAATCTTGAGACACACATCTACACTTCATGATGTTCAAAGTTTCAAGTAGTATCTTGAAAACTGTAAAAGTAGCTGTAATAACAAACTTTCTGCAACAGACCAGGTTCTGACAAGACTTACGGTCTATCCTCCTGCCATCCAGCCACTATATATGTATTCCAGAGTGGGTTTATGTTGGACCGTCTGTTGTACATGACCCGTGTTAACCATGAGAACAAACTGTTAGGTGTGTAGCCAAAACCATCATTCAAACACTCCTCCTCAATTCTGCAATGTAAACAAACTGTTAGGTGTGTAGCCAAAACCATCATTCAAACACTCCTCCTCAATTCTGCAATGTTAACATAACAATATTTTATCAGAATACTTGAAACAATATTTTATTCACAGATTTACTGTTCTGCTAGATAAATTACTTTTGTTGGAGAAGATAAATTGTTCTGTGTGGCAAGAGCTCCATGATAGAAACATTAAATTTTATCAATCATAGACTAATCCATGGAGGATACATAAGCAGTATCTTAATTAACAACAGTTAAAGGAGGTCGCTACAGTTTTTTAAAACGAGTATTAAACTACTGTACCACCGCCTAAATGCAATGATTAGAACACAGTTTACGGTCCAATCTGGGTTTTAAACTAAATGCGTAATATTCACAACTAAAATCTTTTTACACGTGGATAAAGTGAACCATTTGTTGAAGATATTTTACTCTTTTTGCAATAATAAATGAATAATGCTAGCCAAAAAGGATAGGTTTATATCGAAAAAGGCTTGTGTAAAGACTTCTGTCTTCTGCGTGTTTGCCAGTGAAAAACTTGAATGTTTCGTCCGACAAAAATGATACAAGTTTCGGGTTATGAACTGGAAGTGGGAGAAATTGTGACAGATAGCGCTGTCCCCAATGTAGGGTCTGATGTTAATTATGTCCCTGAAGATGTTTTGAAAGACCAAAGAATCATTGAACTCGGTCACTTGTCAAATTAATTAAAAATGTGTACTAATTGTTAACACGAACTTGCCCTGTCATACTCTGTATGAAACCCTTGATCAATGTGCTTACTGCCTCTCAAGCTTACAGATAAATTCTCTGCAGAATTTGCATAGAACTTAAAATGCTTAGAGCTTTATTATGGTCAAACAAAATAATAGGTGTGCAAGTTAATATTCAATATAAAATGCTTATATATACAGGAATTTTGATCGACTTCTGTATATCGTACTAACTGTAAGCAGATTCTCTCATTTCAATGCCAGATAAAAAAACTGACATTGAACATTTGTATTATGATTTTTATCTATTATTTTCATTAAATTTATGTCATAAATTGTCATCATAATACTTAGAATGCCAAACATTTAATCATAAATGATGTACACAATACACCTTTAAGTATTTGTGTGTATACATAATTACCACCCCCCCCCTTTGAAATTGCAATTTAGTAAAAAATTAACATGGTAACCTACATTTTTCTTTTTTATTTTATGTTTGTTATACATTGGTGAATATACTGGTAGTATTTGGTGAAATTCTATTATGTTAAATTCTAGTAAACTTAAAAACTTCCCTTAGAATGAAAAGATTTGCAGCAAAATCCTTTGTCGTAAATTAGGTAATACTTAATTATTTTATGTGTTTCATTATTTATATTGCAATATTTACCAATTTATTTGTAATATAGAATGATTTTAACTGAAAAATAGAATTATTTATGATATTCTTGTGATGCATTCTATGATTTCATGCCGACAAAGAAGTCTATGAAAATCGTAAAAATTGTTCAATCTTTGGTATCTAATAAACAAGAGGGCCATGATGGCCCTTTATCGCTCACCTGAGTACAACAAAGTTATTTTTAGTAACAGTGACCTAGACCCAGATGACAAGTATTCGAACTCGTCCGAGAAATCATTGGGACAAACATCCTGATCAAGTTTCATGACAATCTGAGCAAAAATGTGACCGCTAGAGTGTTAACAAGAAAATTCTATTTTTAGTAACAGTGACCTAGTTTTTGGACCCAGATGACCCATATTCGAACTCTTCCAAGAAATCATAGGGACAAACATCCTGACCTAGTTTCATGACAATCGGAGCAAAAATGTGACCGCTAGAGTGTTAACAAGAAAATTCTATTTTTAGCAACAGTGACCTAGTTTTTGAACCCAAATGACCCATATTCGGAATTGTCCAAGAAATCATTGGGACAAACATCCTGACCAAGTTTCATGACAATTGGAGCAAAAATGTGACCGCTAGAGTGTTAACAAGAAAATTCTATTTTTAGTAACAGTGACCTTGTTTCCGGACCAAAATGACCCATATTCGAACTCGTCCGAGAAATCATTGGGACAAACATCCTGACCAAGTTTCATGACAATCGGAGTAAAAATGTGGCCGCTAGAGTGTTAACAAGAAAATTCTATTTTTAGTAACAGTGACCTAGTTTTTGGACCCAGATGACCCATATTCGAACTCATCTGAGAAATCATTGGGACAAACATCCTGACCAAGTTTCAAGACAATCAGAGCAAAAATGTGACCGCTAGAGTGTCAACAAGAAAATTCTATTTTAAGTAACAGTGACCTAGTTTTTGGACCCAGATGGCCCATATTCAAACTTGTCCGAGAAATCATTGGGACAATCATCCTGACCAAGTTTCATGACAATCGGAGCAAAAATGTGACCGCTAGAGTGTTGACATAAAAAATTCTATTTTTAGTAACAGTGACCTTGTTTTTGGACCCAGATGACCCATATTCGAACTCGTCCGAGAAATCATTGGGACAAACATCCTGACCAAGTTTCATGACAATCGGAGCAAAAATGTGACTGCCAGAGTGTTAACAAGAAATTTCTATTTTTAGTAACAGTGACCTAGTTTTTGGACCCAGATGACCCATATTCGAACTCGTCTGAGAAATGATTGGGACAAACATCCTGACCAAGTTTCATGACAATCGGAGCAAAAATGTGACCGCTAGAGTGTTAACAAGAAAATTCTATTTTTAGTAACAGTGACCTAGTTTTTGGACCCAGATGACCCATATTTGAACTTGTCCGAGAAATCATTGGGACAAACATCGTGACCAAGATTCATGACAATCGGAGCAAAAATGTGACCGCTAGAGTGTAAACAAGAAAATTCTATTTTTAGTAACAGTGACCTAGTTTTTGGACCCAGATGACCCAAATTCAAATTCGTCCTAGAAATAGTTGGGACAAACATCCTGACCAAGTTTCATGACAATCGGAGCAAAAATGTGACCGCTAGAGTGTTAACAAGAAAATTCTATTTTTAGTAACAGTGACCTAGTTTTTGGACCCAGATGACCCATATTCGAACTTGTCCAAGAAATCATTGGGACAAACATCCTGACCAAGTTTCATGACAATCGGAGCAAAAATGTGACAGCTAGAGTGTTAACAAGAAAATTCTATTTTTAGTAACAGTGACCTAGTTTTTGGACCCAGACGACCCATATTCGAACTTGTCCGAGAAATCATTGGGACAAACATCCTGACCAAGTTTCATGACAATCGGAGCAAAAATGTGACCGCTAGAGTGTTAACGAATTAAGTGTGGACGGACGACGGACGACAGACTACGGACGATGGACATTCATCGATCCTAATAGCTCACCCTGAGCCAGCTCAGGTGAGCTAAAAACAAGTTACCCTGGTAAGGTCCCATTTTTATTTGGGTTTTCATTGCATAACATCATGTTCTTGACATACACAAAGTTTGAATGAAATCTATTATTGGGAAAATTTTGATGAAACTGTAGCGACTGCCTTTAAAAGGGGGAAGAAATACAGTAGTGCAACTATTACTTGCTTAAAATTGGCAGAGCAAGCAGTCTGAACAAAAATATAGGTTTTGAGTGAAAATTACAGGTCATTTTAAAGTTTTTTTTCCAGATAATTTAAAGGTTTTAAAGGTTTGCAATGAAATTAAATGTTTTTATTTTAAAGGTTTTAAAGGTTTCACTAGGAGGCCTGAGTAAAGTACCTTTTTAAAATGGTTTTAAATTAAAATAACAGTTAGATCTTTTAAATCACTTACACTCGCTGTTCTATTATCTCTGTAAGAAACTGATAGTCAGCGTAGTCTCCACTTGCCCCAACCACAACTTTATCGTTCACCTGTAATGTAAACCACATCCTTTACATTAAATGTAAACCACAACTTTATTGATGAATCTTATTAAAGATTGTAATTTCTATGCTATTAAATAATTTAATTTCAGTATTTTCACTTCGCCCTTCAATCCATAGGATATGGTTATATCTCAGACTTCCTGAGAAAGTCGCCGGACAGTCGGACCTGTCCGGTAAAATTTGGACTGGTCTGATGTGATTTCCAATGTTGTAGGACCGAGTGTCCAGCAAAAATTTGATCTGCATATTCCAATTTTACTCGCCTAATTACAATTTTACTCGCTGTTTTGATTCGAGACTGTTCCGAGGGAAATGAGTGAGGATATCTGAATGAAATATTTTACATATTCGTCATAATGACAATTTGTACCACTGAAAAAAAAACAAACAAAAACACCCTTAATTTTTTTTTAATGTGTTTAATGTTTCAGTCAGACAGAATTTGTTTCGGTCAGACAGATTTTCACATCTTGTCTTACCACATGTCTGACACTTTTTTACAACTTTCGGGAAGTCTGATATCTATTGACAACATTTGTGTTGTCTGATCAGTACCTACACTGTCCACCTTTTGACTTATACGTTTTTTTCTGACCAAGTAGCAGTGTAGATCCCAATCAGATGGCATGCATGTGCTAGCTTATCCAGCTCTACACTGTTTGCAAATGTGATAAATCCTTTATATATGGAGTAAAGGGTTTAAACTCACCTTCATGATTCTTGAGAGATCTCTGAATTTAGCCATGGATCCATATGAGCCAAGTTTATCAGCTGCAATCACAACTCCATCTATACATTTAATACCAAGTACAGATGTACCAGTAACAGTGGGGTACCTGTAAGCAAACAATGAAAAGACATTGCTAAATGAGTAAGTGCAAAATCTATTTTACAAGTTGTACATGGGACAAACCCCAAATCCATGAAGTGAATATTTAAGGGCTGTCCTCAGTATTTATTGCACTTTCACCTTAAGAACATAAAACTTTTAAAAGCTAAAAAGAGAGATGTAATAATTATGTGAAATTTTATTACTGTCATTGTCAGCCAGCAAAATGCTCTTGCTGCTCTCCGAGATGAAGCATTGGCTTGGATGTTCTTTTGATCAAACCAAAAACATGTTCTATTGGGGTGGCACGAAATACCCAAATCTACCCAAATCTTAGTTGTTTTAGATAAATCTTGATAAATTCTATATATTTTAGCCATCTTTAGTTGAAACTGAATAATAAAACAATCCAGACTTTGGAAAGTTGAAAAAAAGTGTCAGATAATTGGTCAGACAATATGTGAAAATCTGTTTGACCGAAACAAATTCTGTCAGACTGAAACATGTTGAAAAAAATAATAAAAGGAATTAGCAGACCAAACTTTTGTCTGACACTAAGTCTTGTTCTGATAAAACATACAAAATCATGTCAGACTGGCCCAAATTTTACCAGACAGGTCCTTCGGTCTGGCAACTTTTGGCAAGTCTATAATCAACATTTGTTTTAAAATATATGAATTTATCAAAATACTGATTAGTGATGAGAATCGGATGGCTGAAGTGGAATCGATTAATCGGTCCGATTCTGATACCTGTCCGATCTTATTAATCGGAAAGATTCGGAATCAGACGTACTGTAGTGTATATTTTGTACCAAAAGCACACCTGTCTCAATCATATTATTATAGGACTACTTTCATTATTTTATATTAATAACACAACTGCTTTTTGTACTGCATTGACATGTTCTGTTTTTTTGTTCAGGCAATAAGAGCCTTCAAACTTTTTTTCAATTTCGAAGATGTGAACATTATTATTATTTAGCTCGTCAAAATTAAATCCGAAAATTATTCACAATTCTAAAATGTGGGTGGGGTACCTTTGTTGCTGTAATAAGTCTTGAAGCATATTCTACAGGTAGCTTTGGATGTGTCGAGGTTTTCCTTAATGGGTGCCAAACCCTGACACCCTGGTTTCATATAAAAACCAAAATATCGACATGCCTTTGATGTTGTATTACCGGGGCATTTGTAAAGTTGATTATTATTTCGATCACGGACAGGCCAGGTATTCTCCATGTTTAAGAGCAGTTATATTTAAAAGTAACACAAAGACGATTAAAGCGCGAAAAAGATATACACTGGACTGTCGCCCTGTCAGAGATAACGGTCAATTGTCTTCAAAGTGGGGTTTACCTATTTAAAGAATTAGCGACTAGAATCGATTCTTTGTAGTCAGAATCGATGTCGCCGACTTTGAAACTTCAGCGACAATTACTCGATTATCGGCGACAATCGGAACATCACTAATAC
The DNA here is from genome assembly GCA_038501625.1 of Corbicula japonica. NCBI lineage: Eukaryota > Metazoa > Mollusca > Bivalvia > Venerida > Cyrenidae > Corbicula > Corbicula japonica. Next base: position 36,036 of record JAZAYU010000287.1, read on the forward strand.
TGATCCATTTACAATCTTTTAAACTACATTAATATCCCTATAATTATTAAAAGCTTCAAAAATATTATAAGATAATTAATTTATCAATTAATTTTCATACTCAGTTTTATCATCAGTGTATGACTGCTTTGTCATTAATGTTTGGTGATTCATACAGTAGCTTGTTAGGTTTAGAATGAGTTGGGTAAACAAAAAATTGTGTACTTACTTTTCTCATTCACTTTGACATTTTAAATCATGAAATATATTAATTTGAGTGACATATACATATAGCAAATATAAAATTGGAAGATTTGGGTATTTGGGCAGATCTGGGTATTTAAACTTTTTTAGTGTTGCTGGTTCTATTGATCAAACCAGCAACTTCTTTAGATGTCACACATTCTTACCTACAAATTATTCTACAAGGGAATGGGGCATTGTTTTCTTTTACATGGCCTATCTTTATTGCACACCAAACTACATAATTCGAGTATCAACAAATAAAATTGTGCATAGTCACCGCAGGCATGAGAGAGAAATGGGAAAAAAAACAATATACATATCATTAGACTATACAAGTTTCTTACAGTGTTCTTTTCACAGGTTCATTGTGGCTTCCAATTTTGCCGCCAGGAAAGTTATATAGAGCTCCTGGTGCGGGACCATTTCGCCAAAATTCAACCGACAAGTTTTCCATTTTAACCGGAAGTCTGTGTCATAAGGCGCTTGATGAAAAGAGTATGACTATAATCAATTCCATACCGTAAGATTCCGTACTTACTAATTTCTTGCACTTAAACTGAGTTCCTTAAAACTAATCTAAATTCGTATTTTTGTACTACATGCATATTTTTAAATGAGATTGAAATAGCAATGCTTTACGATCTGAGATTCAAAAATACACAACGCGTCATACACAGTGTAAAGTGTCAAGAATTTTGTTTTATGAGTTGTAAACATTCGATTTATATTGTACCAAATGATATGTACGGTCGGTGTATGGCAAAGACATTAACAGGCACCTTATGGTTAGGGAAATCGGTACAATTATTGCGAAAATTATCTTTGGTTTGAGAAAAAAGAACCGAAAACAGTGAACTTCGATTAAAGTGTTATAATCCAAACAATTGAAGTTCTGAGGAGGCGGCATACAGGTCTACTGTCTGTCTGGACATTTTAAATAAGAGCTCCTTTCCGGCTGTTCCTAAGCCTGTACTTTTAAACCGATTGAACCTGTCAAGAATCAGAGAAAACTGTTAACTTTGGGTCTGCGAACCCCCAACAAATTAAAGTATAAATACAAAATAAAAAGGCAAAAATTCTTATTGTACGTGTATTGTCGCATTAAGAAGTTCTTTATTTTAAATTGATTTATACTAATTAATTTTGCATATAAAAGATATTCCCCGCACACTAAATAATTATCCCCACCTCTTTCCACCACAAAAATACCAGTGCATTACTGCACATCATATTTCCATTTCCAGGATCAACATTTTTCAATAAATATACTAGGTATAGTTTTTATTTGACATTTACGTGAAGCCCGACGATGATCGTCCTCCGCAAAGGACATAGGACGGACACTATAAAAAGTCAGTATGATAATGGGTCTGTGCTTGCCGTCGAATTATTGAGACTCACTTCAAGTATAAGAATAATAATCTTAGAATTTACAACAGGAATTATTTTTTTAAATTCTATTTGCACGTACTTATAGTTTCTGCTTGCGCCAGAAGCTGACCTTCAGGATCCGTGCGACAGTTGCATAATTAGTAGTGCCAGTTTAAAAAAAAAAAGCAAAAACCACACACGCACACACACACACACACGCACGCACGCACGCACGCACGCACGCACGCACGCACGCACGCACGCACGCACGCACGCACGCACACACACACACACACACACACACACACACACACACACACACACACACACACACACACACACACACACACACACAACAACAACAACAACAAACCAATAAACAAAACAACAACAAAAAACAAAACTCATGCATATCTTAAAAAAGCCTAAAGATTTAGCAGTTGTTTATTGGTATGGACTTGCCGATTTTCTGTCCCGTCCCTGTTTTATCATCAAACAGGGGAGAGCTTTATAAATTGAAAAAAAAATCGTCAGCAATAACCATTGAAAACATGGGTCGAACTTTGTTTTCCGATTTTGAAAAGAACTCTGGTATGTCGAATTCAAGATGAATTCCGTTCTAATAAATTCAGTTTACTCATGTTTTCTTACTACGGGTCTGAAATGGGAAACGCAGGTTGTACATGCCGATGTTACTAAATAAATAGAACCGAAAACATATCTTTGTTAAACACCCCTCACACTCTCATGTCTTCTTCATGTAACCAATCAATGCTGTTGTCCATTTGGTTAATTACATACATGTATGATTTGAGCTTAGAGTATTAATTAAGAGTGTAAATGGTGTAATCGTTGAAGACACTTAACATGTGGCAGTTTGATTTGCCACTGACCGTTCCAAGGCGGTAACCCCTCGGGTTCTCATTTTTGTTTATTGTTAGTGGTGTCTTTTTTGAAACTGATTATTTTATTAACCATGCTCTCTCCCCCTCTCTTCTTCTTGACTGTGTGGGGAGGCTGTTTTTTCTGAATGTGGCGATTCCTGATATGCATATTTCACCTATGTATACTTGTGCGAATTAAATACAAAATAACTAACTCTCTCTCTCTCCCTCTCTCTCTATCGTTTTGTGAAATATGCAATTTCTTTGTCAGAATTGGAGATTAAAACATTATTTTCATACTCAAATAACGGTCTCATTAACTTTACGAATGGACATTGACCTTTGCCCTAATAAAGTTTTTTGGTCGACCCTCGTGGTTCTAAGTGGCTCCGTCTCTCGGAAGTCTTGAACTAGGTCGGCCAAATAATAGCTAATGGCGCTAGTGCAAATAGTACCAATATTAAATCATATATTTTACACACAGATAGACTGTCATCCAAAGATTCTGCAAATTTAAGATTAAAAACGCATCTATGAACAAATTGGCGACAGGTATTGCACCTATATAATTCGCATAACAAACTTTCTGTTTATCTCTGCGTATTAATATATTATGCTAATGAGATGATAATTGAATATTGCTGACCTAGTGCTGCGCGCAGTGTTATTTATGGAAAAATCAGCGGATGTTCAGCTGTAATTTGTAGATATTTAGGTCGTTTTGGCTGAATTAGGTCAAATGGATGAAACTCCTTCGGCTCCGATGGTTGCAGTTAACAAAGGTAAGGCTTTGTCTATAGCTCATTGTCGTCTATTTTCAACGATTTTACAGCCAGATCTCTACTTGCTTTTGCTACGTGGAAAGGAAAATGGCGCTAAACCGCCATGCGCGAAATGGGTCGGGGTATTTAATCGCCCGTTTAACCCACTTTCCATGTTTACATGCTGAAATTGTGTCAGGCACATGTTTCTTAAATTTCTTACTAATTATATGCATCAGATGTCAGATTGAACTGACCATTAAACTGAACGATATTTTCGCTGTAAAAATCGCCTACTTCGACGATTGTCGAAGTTCTGCTGCGCATATTTTACAAAAGTCGGGTCTACGCCGAAATGCAGTATGGTGTTTAAAATCAGTTTCTTTCAAATGAAATGAGTGACAGTTGCACAGTTGGAACATGCTAGCATGCGTATTTGTATACGTAGAAATTAAGGAATGCATGGTGTTCACCAATTTTTATTGGAGGAGTTTATGTGATCATGCAGAGGGTTGTTACAAAAGTTACATGGAAATTGCACATATTTACACTAGGGTAAGGTAGCATATATTGTTCAAGAGTTCTGTAGTTTGAGTCTCGTTGAAATAAAATTCTAGTCCTAATTTACACTATAAACCAAAAATGGACCTGTCACTTAGGAAGATGAATTTTACCTGTTTTAACCCTTTCCTGCGTATATAACTTTATTTATAAGCCTTTATGGTATGGGCAAACAGTGTAGATCTGTACATCCGTGCTATCTGATCAGGATCTACACTGCTTTTTAATTTTTAAGGTTATTTCTGACCGAAGTGCGACTAATGCAGATGATCAGACAGCATGGATTGGATGTACTGGCTGATCTGGATCTACACTTGATGCACATGCAATCAAGAGTGTACATAATTATAGAAGAAAGGGTTAATATCCCACTACCATTCAGATATAATGATGACAATACCAAGATGGTAATTTTTTGTTAATTTTCATTTCAGCTGCAGCGTCGTCGTCAACATTTTCGCCTGCAAAAAGTAAGAATTGGTCATAATACTTAGAATTTATTTTAAGAGCACTGCTTTAGATATGTGTTTTAGAGTTTCAGTACTATGCTGAAAGATGAGAACATATTTTAATAATAAGATAATTTGATACTTTGTAAGGAACTCGTACAAATGAACAGATACACGACATATGCAGCTGCCGCTAACAGTTTTTTCTTTTTTACATGCCGATATAATGCCATTATGATGCCGATTCTCTAACATTACAAACAAACAAACATTCATTCAAATATTTTTAATTAAATGGTTACATATGATACTGATTACCTTTTAATATTATTATTGTTTATAAATACAAAAAACATTAAATAAATACCCAATGCTTAAATAAATATAATTATGATAAATATAAAAAACCAAGTGCTTCCTTACCGACTTTAATCTGATCTCAAGTGCCTATTGTGTAAACAAGCAAATGCTGGCAGGGTGGAAGTGACGTAAGACGTCCAATTTGCGCACTGCCTTCACTTTTTATTTGATGCAAAATACATGTTATTAGAAATAAAGAAAATTAGAACAGTAACGTTCTTACAAAACTTAGATCTTTTTTCTCAATCTTGCAGTTTCTACACATCAGCCTTATCAAAAGTCAGAGCTACAAACATGGAAAACCGCAATTTCATTAGGGGTTTGCCAAAATTACTAAAACACAAGTTCATGGCTTGAACCAGCATTATGTGAAACACTTTTTAACTTTGTCCGGACATTTGCTACTAAATATTGGAGATATAGGTGAAAAAAGTGGGATTTTTCTTGCTATCAGTCAAGCACTGCTTATCTAAGTTGTTATCAACAAGATAATTACACTTGTCTGCGAAAAGTGTTTTTGTGTCGTCAGATGATTGGAAAATCCAATTTTTTTATGAGTGGGAGGCATATAGAATTGCACTTGTCCATACATACGTCTGTCCGTCCGTACATTCCCAAAATCTTGTGACATCTTCTCCTCATTAACTATTGGGTGGATTCCTTTCAAACTTGCACAGATGATCAAGCAGGATGTGTAGATGATCATTAAGAAAAAATGTTTTTCCTGCGTCCATTTTTACCAGTTATCTCCCTTCATTACAAATGTTGTTGTAGCAGTGGGGGAATCGGTAGAATCAAGGGAATTAGGACCCTTATAAAAACTTTAGGCCTGAAGCAAGCCTTGAAATTATTTGTACTTTTACTAAGACTTAGTCGTCTTTTCAATAACATCTGGCCTATAGCTTGTTTGGAAATTATTTGTACTTTGTATCTTCAGAACCGATAATTGGTCTTGAAGCAAGAAGAACAGTAACCAGTTATTTATGTATGTTTGTGTTATGCTTATTTTAGGAACCTTTAATCAAAAGTTGATCTGGTTACAACATAGAAGCATAGATAGTCCTTAGATTGTTTATATGCTGTTCTCGTGTAATGAGATCTCCTGTGGTGTGAGGAAGGGATTCACAAAAGCTGTCTGCTCTCTAAATTGGGCAGTAAAAAAAAATATATATATATATATATCCAGTCTTAACCAAACGTGGTCTGAATGATTATTTTACGACAAGGTTTCTTGTCTGTCGGGAGTTATGGCCCTTTTATTTCTGGTAAGCACTGTCTACTCTCAAACTTGGAAAGCCTTGTAATCCAGTCTTCCCCAGACTTGGTTAGAATGCTTATGGGCATATATCGACCAAGTTTGAATATAAGTCATCAGGACTTATGAGCATTTAATTGCTGATACTTGGTCAAATTATCACGCGTATACTCTAACTTAAAAAGCCTTTATCCAATTTTCACTTAAATTGGTTTGACTGTTTATAGATTAGTTAAAAAACTGGCCAGATAGCAGCAGGAGCTCCAGAGTTGCAACCCTTTTCATCATATTAGAATTGTCCCCTTTCCCACACAGAATGCCATTTTTCAAAGTACTAAAGAGTGTTAATCATTAATGCAGTTTTAATGATTATGCCCTTAATTCAGAATTTTATGTGTCTAAAAATGGTTGATTTTCTTTATTTGCCCTATATAAATTGACAGATTATATAATCCTAACTTAGGTCAAGGTTAATGCACATACAGTCCACACTCGTTGTGTCAAACTCGCTTAAGTCGAAACATCGGTTATCTCGAATTAATTTCTCGGTCCCGTCAAAATTTGTCCTTTTTACATATAATATTTCGCCGTTTAAGTCGAATTCGACTTAAACAATGTTTTGATAAGTCGAACTAAATTTTAAACCCGCCGGCTCAATTATCCTATGTAAAGACATCGGATAAGTCGAAGTGTGAAAATCGACGCGGTCGAACATTGCGCGCGGTATCATCAAAGTGATAGCTTGTCAGGTGGGCAAACTGTCATGATTATTTAATAATCAATAATGATCGTGTGTTTTGTAAAATATTCACTCAATTAATGCATTTAGATATTTTTAATGGCAATTAAAGACAAACAGCGATTAATTACGATAATGATGTGACCATCTTGCCCTTAAAATATGCGAGCATCCCTTTACGAAAACACATGCAAAAATGACTGATCCAAATGTAGTCAATACTCCTCATAATTTCATAATTTGTTTCATTGTTTTGTTTTGATATATACAAACAATGTTTGGTTTAAATACTATTAGAATAATGCATTGAGTTGTTATGTTGGTATTGGACTTACACACGCATATTCATGATAGATAAGAAGCATATACGGTATACTATACGTTCATTGGCGTCAATTCGGATGTGTCGAACTACGGATAACTCGAATTAAAATCGATGGTCCCGGCGAGTTCGACACAACGAGTGTCGACTGTATTTATATCGCAGCCAAGTTTAATAACAGGTCACTTTAATATTTTGATTAATAATCCTTTAAATGCAAGTTTTTGACAAAATTGTCTGTGTCAACTCTCGATGTTCTTGCTTACTACTTACTTGAACTACATTTTGTATTCACTTAATTTAGTTGGAATGAGCGAAGTTGGGTAAACAGACAGATGGCCTTAAGTCATTCTAGAATTATGGCCCTTTAAATGCTTTAAACTGTTATCTTTTTATTTAAGTCATTTGAAATTTCATGATAAGAGATAAGCAAGTACTGAAAAATACAAGTTATCTTTGCTCACTAAAGTGCTTTGTAATGTACCTGCTTTGCTTAGCAGTTTTATGATAAAATGAGTGTTCAACATTGATTTTCTTCACTGCTGTGCCACAAACTACTGGTATTATAAACTTAATTGTCACCAGCTGCTGTAACAGTTTATATCGGTTGACTTTGTGCACCCGCTTAAACAACATATTTAAGTGCAACTCAAAACATGTTTTGGTTTTAATGATTTTATCATATGATAAGATGTGATTTTAGCTTTTCATGGTGAAACTGTGGTTTTCCTTTGTTTGATAATATATCACAATATTTTGAAACAGGTTCTTGTACATTTAGAATTTACTGGTGCGAAATGAAACATTTATTATACCAGTTTTCAATCATAAAAAGACACCCAAAGGCAAGAATTATTAATTTCTTTGTTTGTATATTGGCATTTTCCCCCAAAAGCGCTGGCATCAATAAAGATTCATCTAAACTATTTCTCCAAATAAATGCCTTATGGCTTGGGTGAACATTGTAGATCCTGATTTATTAGCTTATGACCAAAAAGCAAACAGTGCAGATCCAGATCAGATGGCATGGATATGCTGGCTGATCTGGATCTACACAGTTCCCCACCCCATAAATGCGTATGAATATATGAAGGAAAGGGTTAAATTGTAACCAGATAATGTAACAGTTTGATCTAATATTTCAGCTCAGATAGAAGTTATACCATGTAAAATATGCGGGGACAAGTCTTCAGGAGTTCACTACGGTGTCATAACCTGCGAAGGCTGTAAAGGGTTCTTCCGACGCAGTCAGTCGGGACCTGTCAACTACCAGTGTCCAAGAAATAAACAGTGTGTGATTGATCGTGTGAATAGAAACCGATGCCAGTACTGTCGGCTGCAGAAATGTCTAGCATTGGGGATGTCCAGAGATGGTAAATAGATCATTCAGTCTTAACATGCAGTTAACCGGGTCCAGTAGATAGACATCAGCTCAGAAACTAGTTGACTCTGGTTGTTTCTAAAACTGTTTTTCAATTTTTTCCTTGTAAATATTTCATCAAAAGTGGCAAAGGGTGGGAAAAATATGCTGCTAGATGGAGACCGCATGCTTTCTGGGCGAGCGCTCTCATTTTCTACCCACATAGTCACTTGATTCATACTGCGACATACACTTCCTCTAATTTTGAACTTTATCCTTGAATTCTGAAGAGTTATGTGTAATTATTTTCAGGCCAATGCTGAACGTGCTAGCTATTATGGTCCTGCATTTGAAACAAAATAACACATGGTAGAAAATATGTCGCCAGACCGGGACTTGAACTCTGAACCCCAGTCATCACCTTAGTGCAAAAACAGTATAAGTACCATTAAAATTAGTATGCATTTAGTTGACAATGTGCACTCTAGGCCTTGAAAAACCCTCTAACCCGTGTGTCTTTGCAAGTAAATATTGGGGTTGGACCAGTAGAAATTTGGTCAAGATCACTTGCCTGTCTGACCTGGCCAAGTAGCTTTCTTTTGATCCAATATTAATCTACCTTATTTCCCAAAATGAAATGATTGGGAAGATACATTCTAAATCTCAAAGGAAAACTGCCATAACTTAACCAGAAAGCATTAAAGGCATGATGGGTATTGCAGTGATATTTTTTATAGAACCAGTTGAGTCCAAACTACTTTATCAATTACCACATAATGGAACTTTGTTGTGAATTGTAAGCTGTCAATCATTATATTTCAGCTGTCAAGTTTGGGAGAATGTCGAAGAAGCAGCGAGAGAAGGTGGAAGGCGAGGCTCAATTAATCAAGGCGGGCGTGTCCCCAGGAGTTAACGGGTATGCTGACGGAGATTTCAGTGTGCACTCGCCTAATAACAACTCTTACTTCACGTAAGCTTTTGCTCACTGCCCATTGCCCACCAGTATGTTAACCAGAATATATACTGAAATATATACCTGCCTCTTGCCCATACCTGATGCCTGATGTTCCTAATGTTTGGTAATGACGTACACATAGGCACCTCAACATGGTGGAACTCCCAACATTCCCGTCTCCCTAACTAGAAATTCTTTCCTGTTCTGTAAGTCTGCATACTGAATTTAAATGTTTTCTGGTGGAAAGGAAGAAACTATCCTGCCAAAATCATAAGAAATCATCCATGATCCTAGGAACAGAAAAAATTTCCCTTTTTACACTTGCCTTTCATTAATATAAAAATTGATAACAAGGTTTATGGAATCTTTCATTAGTAGAGTGCCGATGCAGAATTTTGTTTTTTCAAAACTAAATAGGCAGTGCATAAAGTTTAACAATATAAACTGTTACAACAGCTGTTGACAATTAAGTTTAATATTCATTGATACCAGTATTTTGGGACACAGCAGTGAAGAAAATCAATTCAAAACTGATCACAGGACATTTTCAGAAAATAAGTAGAGTTAGTTCATTTTAAATTCTACCCTGATTCCCCTGAAAAATCCTCTTGAAAAATATTTTTTTCTGTAATTTCCACATTATACTTGACCAGTGTTAGTAGACTAAACATATCAGTCGGTGACAATCAATGTCTGTGAGCCTTAACCCTCAACTCCCCCCACCCCCTAAAAGACAGTAGGCTGATAAAAACCAATTCTACTACTTAAATAGTGCATGGTGCTTTTATTGGTGGCGGAATTTAGTTTTATTAGCTAGAATAGATATAGTTCAATTAGTTGAGTTCTATTAGTTGTAACCATTTACTGCATGGAAGATGTGTTATATCCCATGGGCCAACAGTGTAGATCCAGATCAGTCTGCCCACTGGATCAAAATCTACATGGTTCACTTTTACAATCCTGAGGTTATCAATGATTAGTTCAGATCCTCCATGGATGTGAAGGCTGATCTGGATCTAAGCTAAAGGGGTTACAAGTTATAAAAACAATATCCAAGAAGTAAAGGGTTACAGTATGAATGTGTTCACCAATGACGGGGATTCTAGCAAAAAGCATGGTTGGTTTCAGAGGTATGTTTCCAGTGTTCCTTCTGGACACCAGTGTAAATGTTTTTTGTTCAAATCAAAATTTACAGGTTTAATAAAAAATGTAAAAAGTTCCCTAGTAAGAAGTTTCATTACATAATAATACCCTTGTTGCAAAATGTTCATGAAAACAATACCAATGATATGCAAATTTTAATCTGAGATTTTGCTATTTGTTCACATGTCTTAGTGCAATATAATTCCTAATATTCTACAAGTAGATGCTCTGTGCTGAAGGTTATAAAACTGAGCAAGGAAACCAGTCTCAAATTTCAAGCATCTGATTGGCTGAAATGGCGACTGGTCGTTTTTCTTTGTTTGATGTTATTTTGTAGGGATCATATCTTTTGATGATATTATAATTAGTGAAAACTTTGTCTTAGCATTGTCTGTTCCCTGAACAGCAATTTTACCTAGTCTTAGGATTGTTTACAGAAATTGCAAATAAAGCAACAATCAATTCATTTATTTACAAGTATGAGAATTTTCATTGTAACACATGTTGAAAGTTTTGCACCATGCTTGATGATTTATATAGTTGCTTAGCCTGCCATTATAGTTAATATAAGTTTTATTCAAATTATTTATTTAATTTTGCTTTTCGCTTTCATTCAGTTAACTTAAAACTGCATTTGGTGTATATGGACTTGATTTGTATAGAACATGTATAATTGCACTACTCTTATTTTCTGGTTAAGTACTTATTGAACTAAATGGACTGGAAAGACTAGGATAATTTAACCCTTTCCTCCATAGATACACGTTTATTTCGTGGGAGAACAGTTTAGATCCAGATCAGCCGGCACATCTGTGCCGTCTGATCAGGATCTAAACTGTTCGCTTTTTGATTCTGACCAGAATGCGACCAGTGCAGATCCTGATCAGAGGGCACGGCTGTAGGAAAGGGTTAAGAAAGAATCTGTATTAGATTGGAATGCAATAATGAGGTGATAGATAAAAAAGAAACAGAAAGGAATCAGACAATTTAAAAATTATATACTTGTCAGAACTGTTAATCACACATTTTGAAGGCAAAATATTACTTTTACAAATTTCCTTATTTAAATACTTTTTATTTCGTATGGCAATAGAAAATTAATTCCTAGATTCTCATCCCTGCCCGCCACTTGAAAATCACTCCACCCAAACGTGTTTTATTTTGAATTTAAAATGCGTACATCAAAATTTACATTATGAGTATGAATCGGTAGAGTATGAAAATGCAGTATGAAACATTTAAGTGCAAATCGGCAATACATAGTTGGCTGGTCTCTTATTTATATTTGCACTACACAAGCGTCATTAGAAACAGTGAGAATGATAAATAAAAAATAAAACCCGCCCACCTGCCCCAGTTTTTTCCCAAAATTAGGATGAGAATCAAGGAATTAATTTTCTATTGCCTAATATGTAAAAGTTCAACTTGGTGATACTTATCCTTTGCTACAATAACATGGATAGGCATGTTATCACATGGTGGAACAGTGTAGATTCATTCAGCCAGTATGTCTGTGCTGTCTTATCAGGATATATACACTGTTCATTTTTATTCAGTGCCCAAGGTTATAAAACTGAGCATGGAAACTAGTCTCAAATCTCAAGCATCTGATTGGCTGAAATGGCGACCAGTCGCCATTTCAGCCAATCAGATGCTTGAGATTTGAGACTGGTTTCCAATCTCAGCTTTATAACCTTCAGCCCAGAATCATTAGGAAATTTCTGACCAAGGAGCTAACTCTGCAGATTCTGATCAAATGGCAGAGATGTGCCAGCTGATCTGGATCTGAACTATTGGCCGATGTGATTGAATGTTAATAATTTTTTTTTTTTTTTCAATAACACGGACAAACAGTATATAAAAATAATTAAATACCATTTCATACCAGTATAGACACATCTGATCAGAATCTAGAGTTAGCTCATTGATCAGAACATCCCTTACAAATTGTGTAAAAAGTGAACATTTTATTGATGAGCAGTCTGATCTGGATCTACACTGGTTGCACCTGTGATGTTAGTGATTGCCCAAGGTCATAAAACTAGAACTGGAGACCAGTCTCAAATATCAAGCATCAGATCTGACCAGTCTTTATTACAGCCAATCAGGTGCTTGAGATTTGAGACTGCTCTCCAATCTCCGTTTTATGATCTTGGGCTCATATGTATGAAGTACAGTTTTAACATGCTTGCTACAGCTACTTGTGTGTGATTTCAGTTACGCGGGCAGTGATAACTACATGTATCAGTCACCAAATGGCTACGGCTATGGAGACTCGTCTCTGAGCCCTACGGGTAGCGGAGGAGTTTACAGTCCAACTGCCTCCCCCACCACCCCTAACCCGGTGACCATTGTGCGAACTGTCGATCTTCTAGATACAGGTTAGTGATTTAATTGACTAATTGATGTTATGTTAACCCTTTCCTCCATATATACACCTGTTAATTGCATGAGCCATCAGACGATAGACAATAGCAAAGACGATAGCAATATACAAATAATAAATACAAATACAAAGCATTTAGATAGGGCAAAACTGTATACAATATTCGGTTGCGCTTTACAATATCAGAACAGAACATCACATACATACAAAATTAGCACTGACATATAAGAAATCGTATTGGCAAAACCATTCAGTAATTTTACCAGGCCGACTGCAATTGTATCGGCAGTTGGGCAATATCTAAATAATAAATTGTATCTAATTAATAAATTGTATCAGCAATAGGGCAATATCATTCCTTATACACAGTTGTCGCAACAACAACTGGCTCGGAATGACAAGAAATCTGTTAAAATGAAGCTTTTGCCACTGGGTTATAACAGGAAGCCTTTTGAGGCTGACACTAAGAATAAATGGAGATGGGAATAGAGCACAATTCTTGCAGCGAAAAATAGGGAGAATGTCTGCAGAAGCCAGACACAATGGACATTGCTTTCTGTCAATTTTTTAACAAGACAATCAATTACAAGTTACAGAGAAAGAAGTCCATTTTCGTCTTCACTTAGAAAAGATCTTAAAGTTTATTAATCAGCAAACAAAATTGAAAATAAATGTTTGTTAAAGATTCAGAAGCAAAATCAAATTAATGACAGAGTATGGAATAGAACACTTCTGAAGATTGTAATGATAATTTAGAACTTGCAAAGAATTGGTGATTATGTTCTTCAAGTATTTTGACTACCAAATTCAAATACTTATTTCACACCACTTGTATAGTAGCTGCTAGTTGCCAGGAGAGGTCATTTCTACACAAAAATTTGCAAGGATGCATTTGCAGGCGCTTCCGCGGGCCTGTGGCCCCCTGGCCAAGGCATTTCTCTGGACCCACCAGAGGCCCTAGTAGCTCCCATGCCCCTAGCTAAAAGTTTTATTGTTCTCAGTTTTACCAACTTTCACCCATGGTATTGTATTTATTTATATTTTCAGTGGCATTTGGAAAAGCGATTCACGAAGCTCATCAGAGGACGTGTTTATACACTGCCGACACAGTCGCTCAGTTAAAGATAAATCCAATCACATCTGATACTATATCACAATACCAGAATATGGTAAATATTCCATTCAATGTTTCACTCCAGAGATGTGACTTCTATGTCATGGGTGGACATGGGTAGATCCAGATCAACTGGCACATCAACATATCTACACTGTTTGCTTTTAAATTCAATAGTTTTTTTTCTGACCAAGAAGCAAACAGTTCATATCCAGAGCAGGTAGTACGAATGTGTCAGCAGATCTGGATCTATACTGGTGGCACTCGTGATAAAACCTGTATTAAATGGTGTAAAAGTTTAATTTATTATCCCCCGCCGATGAAATCGGGAGGGGGATATTGTTTTGGCGTTGTCCGTCCGTCACGGTGTCACGTCGTCACGGTGTCCGTCCGAATTTCGTTTCCGGGCTATTTCTCTGCAACCACTGGATGGATTTCAACGAAACTCTGTGGAAAGTATCAGTACCAAGAGGAGATGCGCATATCGTCGTCTTGTTCCGGTCAGACGATTTAACACAGAGTTATGGCCCTTCGATAACTTATGCATTATGTATATAGGGCAGTATTCGTTTCCGGGCTATTTCTCTGCAACCACTGGATGGATTTCAACGAAACTCTGTGGGAAGTATCAGTACTGAGAGGAGATGCGCATATCATCGTCTTGTTCTGGTCAGACCATTTAACACAGAGTTATGGCCCTTTGATATCTTGTGCATTATGTATATAGGGCAGTATTCGTTTCTGCGCTATTTCTCTGCAACTACTGAATGGATTTCAACGAAACTCTGTAGGAAATATCAGTACCAAGAGGAGATGCGCATATCGTTGTCTTGTTCCGGTCAGACCATTTAACACAGAGTTATGGCCCTTTGATAACCTATGCATTATGTATATAGGGCAGTATTCGTTTCCACGTTATTTCTCTGCAACTACTGAATGGATTTCAATGAAACTTGCTGCAAACTATCTATACCAAGAGGAGATGCGCATATCGTTGTCTTGTTTTGGTCAGACCATTTAACACAGAGTTATGGCCCTTTGATAACTTATGCATTATGTATATAGGGCAGTATTCGTTTCCGCGCTATTTCTCTGCAACCACTGGATGGATTTTCAACGAATCTTTCTGAGAACCATCAATACCAAGAGGAGATGCGCATATCGTTGTCTTGTTCCAGTCAGACTGTTTAACACAGAGTTATTGCCCTTTGATAACTTATGCATTATGCATATATAGCAGTATTTATTTCCGCGCTATTTCTCTGCAACTTTTGGATGGATTTCAATGAAACTTTCTTGAAACCATCTATACCAAGAGGAAATGTGCATATCTTTGTCTTGTTTCGGTCAGATCATTTAACACAGTTATGGCCCTTTGATAACTCATGCATTATGCATATTATAGAACAGTATTCTTTTCCTCTATTTCTCTGCAACTACTGGATGGATTTCAATTAATCTTTCTGAGAACCATCAATACCAAGAAGAGATGTGTATATTGTTGTCTTGTTCCAGTCAGACTGTTTAACACAGAGTTATTGCCCTTTGATGACTTATGCATAATAGAGCAGTATTTGTTTCCGCTCTATTTCTTTTCAACTTCTCGATGGATTGAAATGAAACTTTCTGGGAAACATCAATACTGAGACGAGATGCCCATTTTGTCATCTTGTTCCGGTCAGACTGTTTAACACAGAGTTATTGCCCTTTGATAACTTATACCTTATGCAAATAGAGCAGAATTTGTTTCCACGCTATTTCTCTGCAACTACTGGATGGATTTTAATGAAACTTTCTGGGAACCATCAATACCAAGAGGAGACGCACATATTGTCATCTTGATTCAGTCAGATCCTTTAACACAGAGTTATAGCCCTTTGATAAGTTATGCATTTTGCTTGTAGAGCAGTATTTGTTTCCTTGCTATTTCTCAGCAGGAATCTATGGAAACCATCAATACCAAGACAAGATGCCCATATTGTTGTCCTGTTCTGGTCTGACCGTTTAACACAGAGTTATGGCCCTTTGATAAGTTATGCACTATGCATATAGAGTAGTATTCGTTTATATGCTACTTCTATGCAACTTCTGCATAGATTTCTTTTAAATACAGCACTATATTTTTACTACTGCATTCTTCATTTCAACAACTTGAAGACTTTTTGTCTCATTTTTATATTCTGGTGAGCTGCCCAACCCTTTTCACCATCTGGGCTGTTCCAAAAAAAATGGCTGGAAAAGTGAAAAAATAGTGAAAAATTAAAGTTTGTTCAAATTCCAAACTTGTTATTCTGAATTTTTTGCTTATTGAAACTGAGTACAAAACTGAAAGATTTTTGAAATCGGTCAACTGGTTGCTGAGATATTGTCATTTGAAAAATGGCAAGTGAAGTGAAAAAAATGTAAAGAATTTAAGTTCATAAAAAGTGCAAACTGGTTGGTCCATATGTTTGTACAGTCTTTACAGTGATCAAAATCAATCAAGTTATACCCATATGTGGCAGAATAAAAATTTTATGGAGCTTTATTGACCTATATTAAAAAAATCAAAGAATTTTAATTTATGTGCTTAAAATACAAGTATAACTGTTTCTTATTATTTAAATGTGTATTTCTGTTAAAATACATGTTGAAGCATCAAATTTAAGTGCTTTAGAACTTGTGGCATCGCATAAAGATAAATAATTCATATTGTTAAAAAAGTGTGTCACACTCCTGACAACCACATAAGTGCAGTGTTCTCAAAAATGTTTCACTAAGGCCATTCCTTTTTGTCACAATTTAACATAACATGACATAGACTTCTAGGAAAAAACATGCTCTTGTTTTCATGTAAAGGATATGTTGACAGAATATTGCAATATGTGCATAATGTCACACTCCTGACAAATTTAGCTGACATTCCCTGAAGGGAGCTGCTGACAAATATAATTTCAATAGAGGTGATAATATTATAATTATTGCTTCTAGAAACATGAAACTAAATGATACACAAAACATTTCTTATGTACTATTAATCTTAAAAGTCCTATAAATTTATAAAGCAAAGAGATATTGATTTTCTTGAGGTATTTTCTAATCTACCACACTTGACTTAATAGCATATATTTTGATTACATTAAGTATAATATGCTTAATTTTATCATTATTTGATGCCTAATTAATGCATCTTTAACTAAAACAACACTAAAACTTGTCTTTACTCAAGCTTTTTGTAAAATAATGGTATGAACAAATGTGATTTTGAAAAGTGTCACACTTTTTTGTCACACTCCTGACATTTTTTGCCCTTTATTTTAGAATATTTTTTTAACCGATGGTGCTATTTTGATGAAACTTTACAAATCTTTAAAGGGCATGATGAGACACCTCTGCAAAGTTTGAAAATGGAAATAGCTGTTTGTTGTACATTTTTATAACAGGAAAACCCAAACCAGCCATTTTTTTTGAAACAGCCCATCTGAAGTTTTTTTTTCACCTTTTTTGCCATCCATAATAAATATCTAAATAAAGCCCTATGACTTCAGCTGTTGTGTTAGTAATAACCAGTACTCGGCGGGGGATATATATTCAACGAATTTGCTTGTTTGGTTTCATTTCAGGGGGGATCACATAAGGTTATTAGATAGCTTTATGCATTAATCTGTTTAAATTTTTCTAATTTAAACACACTAAAACAACTCTTAAGGTTCAAAAGATGTAGAAGTTGAGAAACCTTTCTCCAGGCTCCCTCAGAGCCATTCCTTGACTTGTAGTCTTAGAAAGAAATACCTAAGCCTCAGTGTAGGAAAAGTTGTATTTGATAGTTTTTGCATTTTGATACACAGTACACAAAAATCTGACAATATAAATTTAGTCACAAGGTTATAAACAAAGAATTGTGAAAAATCAAACTATTTTGGAAAAACGGACATCTAGGGGAAACACAGCCAATATCCAGCATTATTATTGGGAAACTTTCACAGACTTGTGTTTTCGTTTTCAGACACACCGCCAAATGTGGACAGAGGTAGCAGAAAAACTTACATTAGCAGTTCAACAAATTATAGAATTTGCCAAAATGGTGCCAGGCTTCATGGACCTCTCTCAGGACGACCAAATCATGTTACTAAAAGCAGGTAATAGATAGTAGTTGACTCATTTATTGTATAGCTTCTTAACATGTGTCATTTTGCTAATTTTGAGAAATGGACAGTGCCCTTTAAATCGTAAAGTTATCAAGGCAATACTGACCTTGAATTACGCTGCAATTATTTAAAATGATGAATTTTTAAATGGTTAGTGTTTTGAATAAATGTCTAAAAAGTGAGACCAAACACATACTTGAGTGTTCCTCTCCAATAGTGTGCATGACATATTTGCACTAAACTGAATATGGGTGTGAACAGATTGCAATTTTAAGTGATGTTTCATTGTTTAGATCAATAAACAAATCTTTATAAAGACAGTAGTTACTCAAGGCTGCTTATTGGTGGATATTTATGATAGTGAACCAGAGTTATTAAATGCATTTACCGTCATTGTTCGAATATAAGCCGCACTCATGTATAAACTGCACTGCCCCCAAACCTGATGGAATAGATGAAAATGGCTTAACAAAGTGTATAAGCAGCCAAACCTGTGTATTACCCACACCCACAACTTTTTACCCTGCTGAATTCTGGGAAAAATGTGCAGCTTATATTCAAACAATGACGGTAAATCTATCAGTATGTAACTTGTGGCGCATCTGTGCCATGACGGTGATTAGGATCTATATTATTGTCTTTTTGATTCATTGCATTACATTATATTGATTCATTATTTCTGACAAAGAAGCAAACAGTACAGATCCTGATAAGATGACACAGATGTGCCTGCTGAACTGGATCTACACTGTTTGCACATTCAATAAAACCCATAAGTATTGAGTAAAGGGTTAAATTTCTCGGAAAATGTCAAGTTATATTCCACTGATGTGTGTAGGTTTATCATTTTACCCTTTACTACATAGATAAGCCTTTGTCATATGGGCGACAGTTTAGATCCTGATCTGACTACACTGTGCTTTTTGATTCATTAGGTTATACCAAGATGCGACCAGTGTAAATCCTGTTCATACGGCAAAGATGTGTTTGCTGATCTGGATCTACACTGTTCACACATGCAATATAACCTGGAGAACAGTAAAAATATATAAAATTCCACAGATGTATGTGGGTGTTTCATTTGAAATCATAAACTGTATTCATTGTGTCATTAATTGGACGTTCTCTATGTTTCAGGTAGCTTTGAGTTGGCCTTGTTACGGTGTACCCAGGTTTATGACGTCACAACTGACAGTGTTATTTTCGGTGATAAATTTGTTCCTCTACAAGCCTTTACTGCATTTAGTAAGTGATTTATTTATTAATGTTTAACTCGTGAGGTATTTGATTAAAAAAAAAACCCTTTCAATTTGATATGTCAGGTACCCTTTAATATTTAAAAATGATGGTGAATTACTCATTTATTATCTCCACCTTCTGAAGAAATGCAATGCCTTAATTAAAGCTTTGTACTCTTGCCATGTTTTGGGCTTTATCATTAGGGAACAGTTGTAAGTTTTCCCAGTACTCTTTCACTTTAAAGTTAGGGATAAAATACCCTTTACAGCCAAAAGCTGTGGGAAGGATAATATTTTGGTGTGAAAGGAATCGTCTTGATTGAGAAAAACACATTTCAAATTTTTATTAAAATCTATAATTTTATTAAGTATTTTGCAAAGTTTATCATCTTTTTAGCTGGATAGGGAAAGCAAAACAGTTTGTCTGTCTGTCAACATGCCCCATTGGCACTAATAAAAACAACATTAAAATACCTTGCTTCACAAAAATAATCTGTATCTCTTGTTACACCAGCATTTCCTTACCTACAAATCTATTTTTTGTTTCACAGTTACGCCCTTTTTACAGTTACAAATTGAAACATTGTTCAGTAACATATAATTTCTTAAAAGACACCATTGAACTTCTCACCAATGGTTTCAACAACTTTAACTTTTAATTCTGAAGTTGTTTTCATTTCAGAGTTTTGTCCCTTTGATACTAATACTTGACTAATTTGAATGATATCAATTTCTTATTTCATGAACACATTATTGCACTATCTTTGATATTGTTTTTGTGTCTTACCTGCATGCAGAGGGGAAATACGCAGTTCGGAATTGAATAAGCGAAATAAATGAAAAACCAACGTTTTATTATTACATTTAGCCTGAAAAAGGCTTTGAAGAATAATAAAACAATTACTTGGTTTCTTGAAAGGGTATGTGAGGATATATTGCCGGACTGGGTGTCATATTACCTCTTTCCTACGACTCGGGTAATATGACACCTAGACCGGCAATATATCCTCACACACCCTGTCAAGAAACCAAATAACTATATAATACATGGGTATCACTGTACATTAGTACATTTTCATCATACTTTAGGTCATTGATGAAGCCAATTCTGATGGTCATGGTCACACTAAAGTATAACCTGGACATATACTACTCACAATTTGATAAGAGCCACTTTAATAGTCCGTAACTATGAATGTTCGGGTTAACATTAATATATTAATTTTTGTATTGTTTACTTGGTAAAACTGATGAATTAGTCATCTGAGTTGAATTATTGAACTGAAACAGGAGTTTAAAATTATTTAAGTGGGAGAACTTACAGACAACAAAAGTGGCCCTTATCATAATTTGAGTAGTAGAAATTATTGTCTAAAACAAAGAGTGTAACTAGTTGTTTGTTGTTATATATATAAAGTTTCTAACCTGAACATGTATGTGTTGTAGATGAAGAAGAAAGGCTGTTACAGAACCAGATCTTTGATCTAGTGAAGACTATTCAGGCTATAAACTTAACTGAAGCAGAATTAGCAATATTCAGTTCTACACTTCTAGTTAGACCAGGTTAGTGTTTCTATTGTAACAGGTCATATGTGGTATTCCATGTAACTTGTCCGGTGGGGCTATTATCTACCAGTGATCACAGTAAATAAGTTTTGCATCCAAATTTTATCTGTAGCTCTGTATAATGGTGATCCTGTGCCCAATACTGAAAAGTATGGAAAAGAGCCTGTGGCTGTCTGAAATTAATTAAGCATAAAGGTGTAACAGGATAAACAAGAATAAACATTTGATCTTGTTATATGTGCACCAGAAAGCAGTCGTGACAGTGAGTGAGTTGAATTTAATGTTTGCTTATTTTTGTTAGGATGATGGGAATACAACCAAATTATACCAAACTAAAAGTTTGGCTGTCAGAGACCACTGTCATCATGCAGACACCATATAGAAGTTGAATTATTGTTTGCCATCCTGGTTCTATGGTGTAAATGAATGTTTTTTATCATGCTTACGTTTTTATATATTTTTTCAGATCGACCTGGTTTAAAGGACCTCACAGATATCCAAAAACTGTACGAGAAAATTTCCTCAGCGTTGAAATTGGAACTTGGTAAAAATAATCGTGAAGATGACAATATGATAACAAAGTTAAATCAGATCACGTGGATTGTGAGAAATTTGAACTCTCAGCATATAGCAGTGCTTAATAAATTTAAACAGAGTCAACCTGACGTTGAATTCCCTGCCCTTCATAAAGAACTCTTCAGTATTGAAGGTTTGGAGAATTCTTGAGGCAGTTTTGAGCTCTTCTTTTTTGAAGGGTAAACATGTTAACATTCAGGAAGTGGAGAATGAGAAACTTAAAAAAAGTATTTTTGAAAGGTTGTCTTTAAAAGTTCCGCAGTATTCCAATACCTCTGAATGGGAACTGGTTAGACTGGTGTACCGGTGTTACGGGATGGAATAGTAGCAAAGCTATGATGCCAGTCTTGTTCTCCATAAAATGGTCCCTTCCAGTGAAACCTGGACATCTTCTCACATTGATCAGGGAAATATTTCTCCAGCTCCCTGGAGCTGACTTCAGAAGGAGGCTTGTGAAATACTGGATATGTAATGGACTGTGTCAAGGGGAAATGTGTCTTTGGTCGTCTTGATGACATTTTAGGTTCTTGTCATGGAATTTTTAAAACAGAAATCATATTCATCTTAAACAGTAGACTCCATAGATACATCTTTATTACATTGGCGAAAAGATCCAGATCAACCTCTGTGCTGTCTGATGAGGATCTGTACTGTTTGGTTTTTCAGTTATTTGGTTTTTCTGACTAAAATTTTAAAAACAGTTCAGATCCTGATAGACCTTACAGAGGTGCTGGCTGATCTAGATCTACACAGTTCACACATGCGATTAAATGCCTCTATATGGAGGAGATGCTTAGTCTCCTAGACAAATAGATAATATGTGATTTAATAATGTTTTGGGATTAATTAAAAATCAGTTGTGTAAAATACATTATAGACAAAGTCTTCCAATTTTGTGATGTCCTTTCAATTTTTGATTAAGACACATTTTCATGTGATGCACTTTAATCCTTGATTGACTTTGTCAAATGTTCCCAGAATTGAAGATAGAGCCTGGGAGAGGATCTTTGTACTTCTTATCATGTCCTAATGTTAACCCTATCCTCCATAGATACACCTTTATTGCATGGGCAAACAGTTGATCCGTGCCGTCTGATCAGGATCTGAACTATTCGCTTTTTGATTCATTAGATTATTTCTGACCAAAATGTGACCAGTACAGATCCTGATCAGATGACATGGATGTGCCGGCTGATCTGGATCTACACTGGTCGCACATGCGTAAAAATATGTATATATGGAGGAAAGGGTTAAGAGACTTATCATGGAAACTTCAAATTGGTCAGTTATGAAACTGCTCAAATTCAACCAATTACATTGCTGAGATTTGAGAATTGTCTTCATTCAGAGCAGAGTTTCCTCCTTCCTTTGACTATAAAATCTTACCATGGACATTAAAGCATGTATTGTAATGTATATTAATTTGTATAATCAGAAATATCATTAACTCCATATTTATGACTATCGAATGGACAGACAGTGTAGATCCAGATCATACAGGGTGGGGGGTGGGGTATGCTGTCTGATCAGGATCTGCACTGTTTGCTTTGGGTTATTTTCTGACCAAAAAGTGACCAGTGCAGATCCTGATCAGACGGCTGATCTACACTATTTGCCCATGCTGATAAAGGGTGTATATGAGGAGTTAAGGGTTAAAAAAAAAAAAGCCTAGAATTTTAAATTTCCCTCAGAGGAGTTATATCTGTGTCCAAGGTTATAAAACTGAGCATGGAAACCAGTCTCAAATCTCAAGCATCTGATTGGCTGAAATGGCGACCAGTCACCATTTCAGCCAATCAGATCCTTGAGATTTAAGACTGGTTTCCAATCTCAGTTTTATAACCTCCAAACCTGATCTATTTAGTATCATGTAGCTGGTAATAATTGTGCAACAGGTATTTTTTAGTTGCTGCTCTAAAAAGCCTAAATAAGTGACGCTTTCTGTTACCTGTTGTCCCTTTGTTGTGAAGACCTGAACTTTTTTAAAGTAAAAATCAATCCTGAACTGCATAGACTGGATCGTAACTGTTAGAATTGTCAACAAAAGCAACTCAAAAATGGCATCAAGACATACATAATCATTAAAGAAAACCCATTAGTAATATGGTATTACCTCTTCTTAACATAAATTTGGCCTATTATTTCTACAAGCAACTGTTTTTCAAGAGAAATAGTACACATATAAAAAATTTTGACCCAACATCCTTACTGTTGGGATCTAGAACAGGAGACATCACTCTTCAGTTAGGCCTTAGTAGTGCAGAACTTAATTCTGCTATGGTAAATGTCCGTAGAAGTTTAACCCTCTCCTCTTAGGTCAGAAATAACCTAATGAATAAAAAACGAACAGTTCAGATCTGATCAGACGGCACTGCTGATGTGGATCTAAACTGTTCGCCCTCGCAATAAATGTGTATCTATGGAGGAAAGGGTTAAATCATAAAATAATTGAAATAAAATAATTGAGCACCTGATTATTTCTGTGATGATACATGTGTTGTATTGATCATCTCCAATAGTTCTGTATCTGTTGAGTTTTGTCCACCCTTTTACACTATATATGGGTTTTATCACAAAATTTAATTGTTGAATAAAGCCAGTTTTAAAGGAAAAGTTCCATAAAATGTTACTTACAGGCAGTTTGATTTGTATACGAACTTGCGCATAATAAGTTAGAATCTTAAATATTTTCTTGAGAATGTTGATTGACTTGAGCAGTGATTGGAAAGAGTGTTTACAGTGCGTTGTTTTCCCATTAACCCTTTATTCCATATATACACCTTTTTACTCGTGTGCATCCAGTGTAGATCCAGATCAGCCAGCACATCCGTACTGTTTGGTCAGTATCTTAACTGTTTGCATTTTACATTCTTTGGGTTATTTTATACCAAGAGACAAGCAGTGTAGTTTCTGATTAACTGCCCATTGGTTTTAGCTAGGTGCCCATTAATTTGCCCAAAAGGGGGCTGTTTTCCCATACAATGTAACCTTGCCAATCACTGCTTCAGATTCTGTGTTGCTGGGGTGATGACCTCATATATCATAAAATTAAGTAAAGCATTTTGAGATCACTTCATTAAAAGCATTGAAAAAATATATTGGGAATAAGAGAATTATAAAAAGGAATTTTAAATTAAAAAAAGGAATGTTAATTCCAAAATTTGGTTGAAAGAATTAACCCTTTACTGTATTGGTTCACCTTTTACCACACTGTTGACCAGTGTGATGTCTGATCTTGATCTACACTGTTAATGTAACCTTATGAATTTAAAAAAATTGTAGAACCCTTTCAGATGGCATGGGTGTGTCAGATGATCTGGATCTACACTGTTAGCCCATGGGGTAACAGCCATATAAATGGAGTAAAGGGTTAAGAGCATTTTCAAATTACATTGAATATCCTTTTTTCCTGTCCTCGGTCGATTGGTGTGCTCAGTTGCCCTTATGTTTTTGCCTTAACTATGCTAAAGTTTTTGGCCAATAAACAAATTTATGTTGTTGTTGTACTGATCCTAGATAGAATGTCATCTTGTGCTCCCAAAAGGGACCTTTATCAAAACGAAATTTTTCCAATGTTGGAAATAATATGTAATACGTCACATACACAATGGCACCTTAATAAAGTAACAATATATTTCCAACACCGTATTTGATATGTTAGGCAAGATAATGATCCTGAGAATTTCGTTTTACCATAAACCCATTGAAATTTTGTAAATGGCTGCTTGTTTAAAGTTTAACTATATGATTATCCCTTTCCTCCATATACACGCCTTTATGGCAAGGGCGTACAGTGTAGATCCATTTCAGACAGTACATCTGTGCTGTCTTATCACTATCTGCATTGTTTGCTTTCTGATTTATTAAGGTTATTTCACTAGTTGGGGAGAAATTAGTTGACTATTTAATCCTTTCCTGTACAGAAACACCTTTATTGCTAGGGCAAACAGTTTAGATCCAGATAAGCCGGCACATCCGTGCCGTCTGATCAGGATCTAAACTGTTCGCTTTTTGATTCATTAGGTTATTTCTGACCAAAATGCGACTAGTGCAGATCCGGATCAGACACAGATGTGCTGGCTGATCTGGATCTACACTGGTCGCACATGCGTAAAAATGCGTATATATCCAGGAAAGGGTTAATCTTAAAGTGACATATATAGACCCTAATAAGACTTGACTGTAAAAATGTGCTGGCTGATCTGGATGTGCTATTTTCATACACATGGTAAATAATAAAAGCCATACCAATGGAGTATAAGGCTAATTATAGAAGTTGGGGTGGGGAGCCAACGAGTTTGATAATTAACATTAACTACTAGGCATAGGACAACAGTGGTGGCTATAGGCTAATTGTCTTATTGAGGTCTAAAGTAAGAGATGAGCAGTATTTTAGTTTTGTGATATCTTAAATGAGTTGTAATATGATTTTGTATTAGTTTTAGAAAGAACTATATAGAATTATTTTAAATTGTTAATCAGAAATTAGAATTTAACTAATTAACAATGTATTTCTGTCCACTCTAATCAATACCTCCATAGATATGCCTTTCATAACATGGACAAATAGTGTAGATCCAGATCATCCAGCACATCTATGCCATCTGATCAGTATCTACACTGTTCACTTCTTAGTCAGAAGTAGCCTAACGAGTCTAAAAGCAAATAATGTAGATCCTGATCTGGGTTGAAGGTTATAAAACTGAGTTTGGAAACCAGTCTCAAATCTCAAGCATCTGATTGGCTGAAATGGCGACTTGTCGCCATTTCAGCCAATCAGATGCTTGAGATTTGAGACTGGTTTCCATGCTCAGTTTTATAACCTTGGGCACAGATTACAAAGATGATGTAGATCTGCACTGATTCAGATGGCCAATGAAATAAAAGGTGTACCTATATATGGTGTAATGGGTTAGAAGTTGGAATATTTCTGTGTCTACATTATATTGTTTCTAGAAAATAAAATGTGTGATGCAAGGCTTTTATATAATGGATCTTTTAATGAATAGTGGCAGTTTTTGGAGGTTATATATATTACTGCAACTTGTTGGCATAAAAAGGGTAGGGTGGCATTGTGAAAATTTCCCCTGCTGTATCACTGTTCTAATTTTATTGTTGGAAAAAATGATTTTTTAGCCATAATCCTAATGTTCACTTATCTTGCTATTGCAAAATGTGCTTGAAATGTTTACTTAAACTTACATAAATTTACACTGATGTCATTTTATTGTAAAGATAACACTCGAGCAAAGCGACCTATATATGAACAGAATATTTCAGTGCTAGGATGAATTGATGTTTAGAACCCCAAAATGTATTAAAAGCACCTAGTTTATACAAATTAGGATTGCGATTCCTTAATTGTCAAAGCAATTAATTTGAAGAGGAATATCAATTGTTTTTGCAAAGTGTTTAGAAAAGCTGATCAGGAATTGTGATTAACCCTTTCCTCCATAAATACACATTTTTACACATGTGCAACCACTGTAGATCCAGATCAGCCACCTAATCTGTGCCGTCTGATCAGGATCTGTACTGGTAGCATTTTGGTCAGAAATAACCTAAGGAATCATAAAGCTAACAGTGCAGATCCTAATCAGACGGCACAGAATTGCTGGCTGATCGGGATCTACACTGTTCGCCCACGCAATAAAGGTGTGTCTATGGTGTAAAGGGTTAATCTAAAGTATGATATCAGTCTTAACCCTTTCCTGTACAGACACACCTTTATTGCTAGGGCGAACAGTTTAGATCCAGATCAGCCGGCACATCTGTGCCGTCTGATCAGGATCTAAACTGTTCGCTTTTTGATTCATTAGCTTATCTCTGACGAAAATGCGACCAGTGCAGATCCTGATCAGACGGCACGGATGTGCCGGCTGATCTGGATCTACACTGGTCGTACATGCGTAAAAATGCGTATATATCGAGGAAAGGGTTAAAGCTGTTGACTCTTTAGACCGAGACCAGTGTTTGACTATTAGGTTGTTCTCACACTTGTTCCTTTACATTGTTAATTAAGTCTTGAAGTTTTTTTAATGTTTAGATTGAGACAAGTCTTGAATTTTTAACTTCTTACATTATTTTGATACTTTTTGTTATACTTTTTATCTGTGAACCCATAAAATACACCCAAGTTTCTGCTGTTAAATTTGTTAGAAGAAGTTTGGGCTTCAGAAGCGTTTTAAGTTGATTATTACATGTATTAACATTATAACTTTAGCATGGTTTTAACTCTTTAGGATTTGATAGATATTTGAAATAATTAAGTTGGTATTGCTAAAACAATGTAAGACTTGTTTTACGTCTTAGTAAAACCTGGGCTGAAGGTTATAAAACTGAGATTGGAAACCAGTCTCAAATCTCAAGCTGTGATTGGCTGAAATGGCGACTGGTCTCCATGCTCAGTTTTATAACCTTCAGCACTGGCCTCAAGTTAAAAAAAATGGGTATAGAATTTAGAATTGAGATCAGGGCTGAAGGTTATAAAACTCAGATTGGAAACCAGTTCAGCCAATCAGATGCTCGAGATTTGAGACTGGTTCCCACGCTCAGTTTTATAACCTTGGGCACAGATCTGTCGAACTGGAGGCTATATATCTGAGACTAGTTTCTATTTCCTGTCGAAAAAAAAAACGTGGGCCTGCTGACAACGATACATTTTTTTTTCTTTTAACCCTTTCCAGTACAGACACACCTTTATTGCTAGGGCGAACAGTTTAGATCCAGATCAGCCGGCACATCCGTGATTTTTGATTCATTAGGTTATTCCTGATCAAAATGCGACCAGTGCAGATCCTGATCAGACGGCACGGATGTGCCGGCTGATCTGGATCTACACTGGTTGCACACGCGTAAAAATGCGTATATATCCAGGAAAGGGTTAAAGGAAAGCCCTGCAGGTCCATATTTTTCAAAGATAGCTGTTCATATATTATGGACATTTGCATGAAATAACTCCTAATATAATGATTACTGGGAAGACTTTCTCAATTATTTTAACCATTGTATGTAAAGGATTACAAAAGGATTCCCCTTTCTTTGAATTTAAGTTGGCACATCAACATGGGTGTTTTGCAGGACATAACAAACTGGTGGACAGTGTAGACCATGTAGACTTCACAATCCCAAAGCTGAGACCGGAGACCAGTCTTTGATCTGATCAATTAACCATTACCACATGGAATTGAGATATATTCATTGTTTGACCAGTGTAGATAATTAGCAGCCTACAAAATGATCAGGATCTAAACTGTTTGCTTCTTAGACAGAAATTGTCTGATGAATTTAGAAGTGAATAGTTAGGATTATGATCAGACTGCATGAATGAGATCAGTCTCAAATCTCGAGGATCTGATTGGCTGAAATGGCGACTGGTCGCCATTTCAGCCAATCAGATCGTCGAGATTTGAGACTGATCTCCAGATTTAGTTTTATGATCTTGGGCACTGGATCTACACTGGTTGCATATCGGATGCAATTCATTTCTTTGGAGTTATATGGTTAAAAGTTATCAATGAAGAGATTGATCTCTTTTTCTCAACTGTAAAATCTTTGAGCATATTGATTCAATCGGACCTAAATAGGTTTTAGAATCGGAAAGATTCCTTTTGCTGCCATTTTATGATCTCGTTCACTTCTCAACACTTGTACCATGTGCCAAGATTATTAAGCTTAACCAGAGACCAGTCTCTAATCACAAGCATCTGATTGGCTGAAACAGAGACTAGTTTCCATTTCAGGCAATCAGATGCTTGAGATTTGAGACTTGTCTTCAGCTGAAGTTTTGTGACATGTGCCCAAGGTTATAAAACTTAGCATGGAAACCAGTCTCAAATCTCAAGCATCTGATTGACTGAAATGGCAACCAGTCACCATATCAGCCAATCAGATGCTTGAGATTTGAGACTGGTTTCCAATCTCAGCTTTATAACCTTCAGCCAGGTCTTGAAATCTTGGTGATAAGCATGTTTGATGGGAGTATGTGGAATTCAAACCGGTGTTAATGGGTCTGTTAAACTATGTGGTGGAATACATTTATATATATATATATATATATATATATATATATGAATATTGGTGAATATATATTTGTACTACGAAAATATATTGTAAATAAAAATTTCAACATTGTATATTGAGAAATGTGAATTTTAAAATGTCACTAATACAATAAACATTTGTATGTAAAGCAGAAAAACAAGAGTTATTGTTTCTCCGGAGTTACTTAGTTACACAAATAATCCTGCACATATTGATATGTTGCTTATCTTTTTATCACATGAGGAAACATTGTAGATCCAGATCAGCTGCCATATCAGTGCTGTCTGGTCAGAATCTGCACTGTTTGTTTTTGGTAAGAAATAACCTAATAAATCAAAAAGCGAGAAGTGTAGATCCTTATCAGATGGCATTGATGTGCATGCTTATCTGGATATATACATTGTTTGCCCTTGCCATAAAGGTGTATATATGGAGGAAAGGGTTAAAATGTTGCTAGCCTGAAGTTGTGTGGCTGGTAAACAAAAAGAATGATAAGTCATGATTCACTATTTTTATGCCCCCCTTCGAAGAAGCGGGGGTATATTGCTTTGCACATGTCGGTCGGTCGGTCGGTCGGTCCGTAGACCACATCTTGTCCGATCAATAACTAGACAACGCTTTGTGATACAGTCCTTATATTTGGTGTGGAGGTTGGTCATGACCAGTAGAAGACCCCTATTGATTTTGGGGTCAGTAGGTCAAAGGTCAAGGTCACAGTGGCCTTGACCACAAAAACCTTGTCCGATCAATAACTAGACAACGCTTTGTGATACAGTCCTCATATTTGGTGTGGAGGTTGGTCATGACCAGTAGAAGACCCCTATTGATTTTGGGGTCAGTAGGTCAAAGGTCAAGGTCACAGTGGCCTTGACCACAAAAACCTTGTCCGATCAATAACTAGACAACGCTTTGTGATACAGTCCTCATATTTGGTGTGGAGGTTGGTCATGACCAGTAGAAGACCCCTATTGATTTTGGGGTCAGTAGGTCGAAGGTCAAGGTCACAGTGGCCTTTACCACAAAAACCTTGTCCGATCAATAACTAGACAACGCTTTGTGATACAGTCCTCATATTTGGTGTGGAGGTTGGTCATGACCAATAGAAGAACCCTATTGATTTTAGGATCAGTAGGTCAAAGGTCAAGGTCACAGTGGCCTTTGCATACAAAAACGTTGTCCGATCAATAACTAGACAACGCTTTGTGATACAGACCTCATATTTGGTGTGGAAGTTGGTCGTGACCAGTAGAAGACCCCTATTGGTTTTGGGGTCAGTAGGTCAAAGGTCAAGGTCACGGTGGCCTTGACAACAAAAAACCTTGTTCGATCAATAACTAGACAACGTTTTTATGTTTATTTGTATAATAAAATAAAATACTTCTCAGTGTAAAGTTGTGATTAGTTGTGATGTTAGACTAGGTTAATCTACATGCGCTTATGTTTGTCGAGGTAAATGTAATCCTCTCATTGGATGACCTGGTTATTGATATATAGGAGTTCCACCGTCTTGTAAATTGCTTTCATGACTGGTACCCTTCATTGCTAAAGCTTACAAAAGTCTCTAAATTTCCAAAAAATTATATTCAATGCTAATAGATATCACTTGCACGTCAGGGGGGGGGGGGGGGGGGGCATTTGTGTTTGACAAACACCTC
Organism: Corbicula japonica; assembly: GCA_038501625.1. Classification (NCBI taxonomy): domain Eukaryota; kingdom Metazoa; phylum Mollusca; class Bivalvia; order Venerida; family Cyrenidae; genus Corbicula; species Corbicula japonica. Next base: position 67,126 of record JAZAYU010000287.1, read on the forward strand.
TTGTTGAGCTACACCCTTATAAATGCAATTTTAACATGAAACTTAATATTGCTATAACTTTGAAAGTCCTATTCACTTAATACTTAAAATATAATCTTCATGGACATCCGTGACAACATGAATGACAACCTTTGTTCCACTTTTTCAGTTATGCCCCTTTTCAATGCAACTTTTACACGAAACTTTATGTTGTCTGTAACTGAAATTACTGCTTCGATTCACTTTAAACTTGGAATAAACATCTCCATGAAAAACGCCATCAATCACAAGAAGAGTGACAACTCCAGTTTCACTATTTTTGAGTAATGCCCCTTTCAAATGCTTTTTAGCTCACCTGTCACATAGTGACAGGGTGAGCTTTTGTGATCACCCTCCGTCCGTCGTCCGTCCGTTGTCCGTTCACAATTGTTGTCCGCACTCTAGCGGTCATAATTTTTATCCGATCTTCTTCAAACTTGGTCAGAATGTTTATCTCATTGATATCTAGATCAAGTTCGAAACTGGGTCATGTGACCTTTAAATCTAGGTCACTAGGTCAAATTACAGAAAAATCTTGTCCGCACTCTAGCAGTCTCAATTTTGGTGTGATCTTCTTTAAACTTGGTCAGAATGTTTATCTCAGTGAAATCTAGATCAAGTTCATACCTGGGTCATGTGACCCTTAAAACTAGGTCAGTAGGTCAATTTAAAGAAAAAGCTTGTCTGCACTGTAGAGGTCTTAGTTTTGGTCTGATCTTTCAGAAACTTTGTCAGAATGTTTATCTCATTGATATCTAGGTCAAGTTTGAAACTAGGTCATGTGACCTTGAAATCTAGGTCACTAGGTCAAATTATATAAAAATCTTGTCTGCACTCTAGTGGTCTTCATTTTGGTGCAATCTTCTTTAAACTTGGTCAGAATGTTTATCTGAATGATATCTAGATCAAGTTCGTAACTGGGTCATGTGACCCTTAAAACTAGGTCAGTAGGTCAAATTAAGGAAAAAGCTTTTCTGCACTCTAGCGGTTGTAATTTTGGTTGGATCTTCTTCAAGCTTGGTCAGAAAGTATATTTCGATGATATCTAGGTCAAGTTTGAAACTGGGTTATGTGACCTTGAAATCTAGGTCACTAGGTCAAATTATATAAAAATCTTGTCTGCACTCTAGCTGTCTTAATTTTGGTCCGATCTTCTTCAAACTTGGTCAGAATGTTTATCTCAATGATATCTAGGTCAAGTTTGACAGGTGAGCGATTTAGGCCAATTGGCCCTCTTGTTAAACATGAAACTTTATATTGACCATAACTTTGAAAGTATTTGTCCCATTTAATATCATTTATACTTGGAATATATCATCTGCGTGAACAACGGCATTGGTGACAACAAGAATGTTTACTTCTGTTTCACCTTTTTAGGTATGCCCCTTTCAATGCAAATTAGGCGACCCATGCCGTGACACTTCAATTTCTAGTTCCGTTACCAAAAATAAATTGCAATTTTAACATGAAACTTAATGTTGCCTATAACTTTGAAATTTTTTGTCCTATTCACTATTTACTTAAAATATATCATCTTCATGAACAACGCCATTGGTGACAAGTATGATAACCCCCGTTTCACTTATTAGCACACCTGAGCACTTGTGCTCATGGTGAGCTTTTAGGATCACCCTGTGTCCGTCGTGCGTCATCAATTTTTGCTTTAAACAACATCTCCTCTTAAACCCCTGGGCCAAAGTTGATGAAACTTGCCACGGATGTTCCTTGCATGAAGCTCTTCCAAAGTTGTTCAAAGAAATCAATTACATGCAGAACTCTGGTTGCCATGGCAACCGAAAGGAAAAACTTTAAAAATCTTATTGTCTGAAACCACAAGGCCTAGAGCTTAGATATTTGGCATTTAGCACCCTCTAGTGAAACTCTACAAATATTGTTCAAATTATTTCCCTGGGGTCAAAATTGGTCCCGCCCCAGGGGTCACTTCATTTTATATAGACTTATATTGGAAAAACTTAAAAAATCTTCTTGTCTGAAACCACAAGGCCTAGAGCTTAGATATTTGGCATTTAGCACCCTCTAGTGGAACTCTACAAAGATTGTTCAAATTATTTCCCTGGGGTCAAAATTGGCCCCGCCCCAGGGGTCACTTCATTTTATATAGACTTATATAGGAAAAACTTTAAAAATCTTCTTGTCTGAAACCACAAGGCCTAGAGCTTAGATATTTGGCATTTAGCACCCTCTAGTGGAACTCTACAAAGATTGTTCAAATTATTTCCCTGGGGTCAAAATTGGCCCCGCCCCAGGGGTCACTTCATTTTACATAGACTTATATAGGAAATCTTTAAAAAGCTTCTTCTCACAAACCACAATGCGTACAGCTTAGATATTATAAGTAGCATTGTCTAATGGATGTCTACTAAATTTGTTCAAATTATGTCCCATGGGCCAAAATCTGCCATGCCCTAGGGTTCTCTTGGTTTACATATAGTTATATAGGAAAAACATGAAAAAGCATTTTTCTCCAAAACTAATAGGACTAGATCTTAGATATTTGGTGCTGAGTATTGTGTAGAGACCCTTTATCAACTTTGTTTAAAAGTTGCCCCTGGGGTCAAAATTGTCCCCGCCCCGGGGGCCCTTAATATGTGAAAAAGGCAAACTTTAAAAATCTTTCTACTTGAAACCTCAATGCCTAAAGCTTAGATATTTGGTATATAGCATTGTCTAGTGGATGTCTACCAAGTCTGTTCAAATTATGTCCCCTGGGCCTAAGTTGGCCACGCCCCAGGGTTCTCTTAGTTTACATTGATTTATAAAGGAAAACGTGAAAATAGGACTAGACCTTAGATATTTGGTGTTGAGTATTGTGAAGAGACCCTTTACCAACATTGTTTAAATGTTGGCCTTAGGGTCAAAATTGGCCCTGTCCTGGGGGCCCTTAATATGTAAAAAAGGAAAACTTTCTACTGGGAACCTTAATGCCTTAAGCTTCCATATTTGGTATGTGGTATTGTCTAGTGGATGCCTTAAGCTTCCATATTTGGTATGTGGTATTGTATGTGGTATTGTCTAGTGGATGTCTACCAAGTTTGTTCAAATTATGTCCCCTGGGCCGAAATTGGCGACGCCCCAGGGTTCTCTTAGTTTACATTGATTTATATAGGAAGACATGAAAAATCATTTTACTCCGACACCAATTGGACTAGACCTTAGATATTTGGTGTTGAGTATTGTGAAGAGACCCTTTATCAACATTGTTTAAATGTTGGCCCCTGGGGTCAATATTGGCCCCGCCCCGGGGGCCCTTTATATGTAAAAAAGGCAATTTTTAAAAATCTTCTAACTGGAAACCTCAATGCCTTAAGCTTAGATATTTGGTATGTAGCGTTGTCTAGTGGATATCTACCAAGTTTGTTCAAATTATGTCCCCTGGGCCAAAATTCGCCACGCCCCAGGGTTCTCTTAGTTTACATTGATTTATATAGGAAAACATAAATAATCATTTTTCTCTGAAACTAATGCGACTAGACCTTAGATATTTCGTGTTGAAGAGACCGTTTACCAGCATTATTTAAATGTAGGCCCTGGGGTAAAGCTGAGAGTACTTTTGTACTCAGGTGAGCGATATAGGGCCATCATGGCCCTCTTGTTTTTTGAGTTACGCCCCTTTCAAATGCAACAAATGAAACTTAATGCTGTATATAACTTTGAAATTACTTATCCTGTTCATTTAAAACTTAGACTATATCATTTGCATGAAAATGTCACCAGTGACAAGAATTATAACTCCTGTTTCCTATATTTAGTTATGACCCTTTCGAATGCAATTGAGGCGACACGTGTTCCGTGGAACACCAATAGCTGGTATCTTTTTTTTTGCATAGTATATGTATGTCCTGAAACCTACTGAAGATGACCGCTAGCAAATCCTTGATAATGAACCATCGGATGGCAGTTAATCTGAATTATCACCCTCTAACCATTTATTCAAGGGATACATCTTATATCCCATGTACGATCAATGTAGATTTAAACAAGCCTGCATATATAAATGCAATCTAACCTGGATCTACACTGTTGATCCACCACATGATAAAGGTCGTGTCCAAGGAGTCACTTGTTAAACGTTTCCTCGTTAGGCAGGGTAGGGTCTTTGCAATATTTCTGTGATTTAGGTGTACCTGACAAACTCGGCTTATTGCCAACGTTCATCAGAGAAAAACGGGCTCAAGTTTGCCTTGTCCCAAAAGATTGCGTGCGCATGCCCCCATACCCCGCCTGGTTAGAAAATGCACTTTTTTTTAAAGAATGATACTAGAAATACTTAAGACAGGTAAGGGTGAATTCTCTTCCCAAATTTTGAAAAATGAAGTGAGAGAAAACTATTAATTCTTAACCGTGGTTGGTCACAATTTTGACAAGTAAAGCCTGAGCACTTCGAGTGTATAAACTTTCCTGAGTTCTTTTGTTGTTGTTATCGCAATCCAATGTACAATTGAATCTGAGCTTTGTTGTTTTCCCATACCAAAAAAACAACAACAAAAGAAACAAACGCTGAACAATCAATATGCATTTGCATAAACTTTATAAAAGTAATACATTAAAAAGGTAACATGAAAGATATCTATTATATCGTCGGGAACCAGCGAGGATGGTGCCTGTTCCTGTCATTTACTGTCTCTTGCCTTTTGGACCTTTTTTTAAATTCAATGTTTCGCTGTATTCGTTCTTAGTTTCGGGCTAAGCATCAGCATCGGTAGCATCATCCATGTCGTTTCCAGTATCTTGCTGCAGCTCGCCATCACCGTCATCTTGTTCAAACATCTCGCTAACATCGAAATCAGCATTCTGCATAAAGGATTCTTCCTGCAGGCGCATGAAGGCATCGACCAACCTCGCCATCAATTCATCGCCATTTTCCGGGTCAGCCGACTCTTCCAGATCTTCTAAGACATCAAATTCCTCGTTGGCTTCATCGGTGTCGACAGACGTTTGTTCGTATCCTTGTAAGATATCTGTGTAGTTAGCAGACTGGTCAGCCGACAGGAAGTCAGAGTCTCCCGGGAGATTTAGAATGGCGTCTGTATCCGCTATTGGTATCCTGAAGCAGCCGATGTTTAATCGGACTCTAAACTTCTTGATCTGAAGTTTGTAAGACAAGAACATTATTTTGAAGTGTTATAACTTAAAAAAAAAAGACTAGCAGTCCATAGCGATATTTTATCCAAAGCAAATGTGCATAAACGAAAGGAAAAACGTGTAAGTCTCCATTTAATTTTGAGATTTGCGACTGGTTTCTAGTTTTAGGCCCTGTTCTTTTGTCTCTTGCTGCTATTTAAAGTTTATTGGTCATGAGCTAAACATGGGAACAATGAAATCTGAGTCGGGGGTTCAAGCTGGTGCGCGGATCATTGTAAGTTAAACAATCAGGTGCCATACAGGTGACAAGGCAGTCACTTTATACCGTGTTTATAAAAAGAGGAACGACAAATTACTGTCTTATAGTGATATTTTTTTTGCATTTAGCATTTTCCAGAGTTAAAGGTTTTGCTAGTTTACCGCATTTTTCATGTGATTACAAAATATTTCTTTATATAAAGACTATGTACGTAATGCGTAATTTTTTAATGAAATAAATCAAAAGTAAATATTAAAATTCAAACCCTGAGGTTCAAAACTCCTGCAATTCTTGCGCAGATTCTTTTTGTCCTCAAGTTGATGTTGTAGAACTCGAGACAAACAGATGCAATCCTTTTCAGTCCAGGAATTCCGTAACAAAGAGATGGGGGTCTCCTCACTAGAAATGACAGATGATAATATTCATTTATGCGACAATCCAATAGGCAACTTCGGCTATCTCCGTTATCCAACGACACGCTTGGCGTAAATAGTCGCCAGATCATAATTAGTTCGAAATATGCAGATTCAGTATGATTGCTTACTGACTGATTTTAATATAATAACTACGGTGTTCCGTTGTGCTCGCTTCGTGTTTCGCGATCTCGCCCAAACAACGATGGTTCGACGGAACGCCGTAAATAACCGACTACAATCGGAACTGATCCGGGGAAATGTTTGTATATATTATATAATAATATTTGGAAAGAACTTACGTGAGATTTCTCTCCTGAAAAGTCGTCGTCCATTTAGTTTGAATTCGATCAAGAACCCCTTGTTCCTTGTTAAATAGGACACGCTGACACAGGCTTTAAAAATCAGAAAATAATAAATGTGTACAATAGCTTTTGACTGTAACTATGAAAAATCAGACTCGCGATAATGTTAAAACTTTAAAGTTATGTAATAGCGAACTGATGTAGTAAACGTTTAAAACACAGTCGGAATAACCAATCGAAGAACATGATCATTTCGTAATTCTCACATACAAAGTCAGAACAAAATGAAAAAGAATTAATAGTAATTTATTACCATTGAGATTAAACTTGACTTTCTTCCAGCCGATCTTAAACTTGAATCTCTTCGAGACACAGCAGCTACAGCTCAGCCTTCGACAGCCGCAACCGCCCAGCACTGGTTGCTGCAGATGACTGCCTTGCAACCCCGAACTCGGCGTAGATTCTGAAATAATATATAGTCAGATGGAGGATTTTCAGTAAGTGGGTTCGTTTGTGGCAGTATTATTGGCCAACTTTCCTACATAAAAATGAAAGAATGCACAGGCTGCTGGGGATGGCTCCCTTGCAATCCCGAACGTAGATTCTGAAATAAGATTAACCAGATTATTATATCATACAGTGTCAGATGTAATATTTTCAGAAAGCGGGTTCGTTTGTGGCAGTATTTGGGTTGTTACACCAGACGTGATTATGTCATATATGACAACTTCTAACTTTCTGACCCAAGGCCTAAACATCTGTATTGTGCTTCAATGGTAGTAACAGGAATATATTGTCAAATTGTAAAGTGACAAATCTTAAAGATATCTTACCTTCTGTTATTAAGAATCCGATTTGGTTTAGTAGATCTACTAGGTCAATCTCCTCATCAGGACTACCGGAGAGTTCGATGACTTGATCTGGCACATCACCGACTACTTCATCGTCATCAATGTCGAATAGATGGCTAATTTCTTCGTTTTCTTTAAAATATAAAGAAGTTGCCAGAACATGAACAGGCCCTATTATCACGAAAAACCATATGGTCAAACTCAAATTTTCAATTCAACATAATTATTCAAATTGTGGCTAAATGTTGGTTGTTTACTTAGAATATTTTATAGAAATAAAATAAAATTTTCCACTTATTATGGAAATATTTAGACTAACACTAAGCCCTCTGTGATATTCTCGAATAAATGTTTGAGTTCAAACTCAGATTCTTTTAGTTTTTACTCAAACAGATTTTTTGGAAAATTTTAATCGGTATATAAAGATAACAAGTTATTAACAATCTATGCATTTCAAACAAAAATAATAATATAAAACTTATGTTTAAAAGCTTAATCACTAAAGTAATATGTGTTTCTTCTGAATGTTAAAATCATCACTGTGAATTGAGTTTAAAATGATATACTGTGATTGGCCCGTTTTAGCATATTTGGACAACTATAGTATCTTTATATTTCGCATCGGTTTCATTTTCGCGTATTTTGCGCTATGGATATTGCACGAATCAAATCCCAGCGAAATAAAACAATTAAATATCTTTTCTTATTACTAATGATGCATTATTTTTAATACAACTGCGCGAATTGATGTACGCGCGAAAATAACATTTGTGATTTCTGCGCGAAAATTTAGCCCAAAAATTTAAGGATACCACATTAACCCAAAATGTGTGTAATACAACAAACGTGAACATATTATAGCTACGGACTCTGATCACTCTATTACAATCGAGAACCTAGACAGATTCGTACAAAACATGGAATGTGCAATTTGAATGTTGGCGGACTCAATACATGCGTTGTTTATATTCAGACTACGGAGCGCATAAAGTGACATTTTTTTCCATACTTTTTAGAGTTATTATTTCGTTTAAACGAAATATTATTTCGTTAATAAATTATTCAACTTAAAAGTATGGAAAATGTCACTTTATGAGCTCCGTATCAGATTCACTTGACGTAAACTATTTAATGGAAGCAATTGAACATGCGGTTTCTTTTCTCTGTCGTTAGCCCGGGTTGAGTGATTTCGCAAATCTTCACTTTTTTACAATTTTACTTCTATTTAGTCGTTAATTTCTCTTTATCGATATTTTTATATCGTCTATATTCTATGTGTGATCGTCAAAATAAAAAGAAGTAAAAATAATACTAAACACGATTAACATTTTCACTTATATGTATTTCACCTCACCAACGTTTCGGCCTTGAAAGCCTTCTTCAGGGTAATTTTTTTCATGTGTGATTGTCCTAATTTCAAAATTTTGCTGAAAAGAATGAACGAGTATATGTATTTTATTCAAATTTTAATTATTGTGTAAACCTCATTTTGCATTAAATGTAAAGATTGTGGTATTAAATGTTGATTGTTGCCAATTTTAGAGCGTCTGGAAGCAAACCAGAGTAAGATATAAAAATCAAAATATAAGAATAAAATATAAAATATAACTTAAACCTAAATTTGTATTAAATTTAAAGATTGTGTAATTAAATGTTGATTCAATGCCAATTCGTAAGTGTCTGAAAGCAAACAGTAAAATATAAAACAATAAACGATACCGCTTATATATTCCTTGACGAGATCATAGAACTCAGCATTGGTCAAACAGGAGACAGCCCGGCTGTATAGAAACAGACAGCAAAGCCCTGCTAACAGCCTCATGTTGAGCACGGACTTTGGATTCAGAACAGAGCGTGCCTGTTTGTGTTATATATAACCTTACTGCACCCATCTACTACGTGATTAAAACTGTTGGTTAAAAATACAGGAAAAAACAACACTCGTTGATTATGATAAGTTTTATCCAATGATCAGTCAATCATGTACCAAAAAGAAACAAAGTTAAAGGTGGATGATCACTCTTTTTCGTATTGATAATTTTATTGAAAAATAATTCAAAATCAACAATTTGTGCCTAGACACAAATTATGAAATTAATATATTTTACCGATGCTTATTTGCAAACAACTTTTCACCGTCGTTTGAGTTCCCTTACTCGCCGGTTGCGCGACTCATTTTTTTTTTTATTTTTCCTTTGCGGGATAATTGCTATTGCATAAGAAATACGTGTTTTTTATTACAGACTTTCCCGCTACCTTTATTTAAAGCTTTAATTTAGCATGACACTCTATAAATGGGATGGGATTCATTTGAAAACAAGCAGTAAAACACTAGCAGAGAAACTTTTTTTTTCTATTTTACTTTCATCTCACATAGAATTGGGATGAGACTCCCACAAATACTGGTTTTGAGGGCATCTTTTTACCGATCGAGAGTATAAAATAGTGATGGGATATCGGTTGCAAATCACAATCGATCATCAGTTGGAATCGGTTGCCATTTCCGATGTGATTTCGCCGATTATAATCGGTTTATAAATCTTATCAGGTTTACATTAACAAACGGTTTCTAATTAATAGCTTACATAATATCCCTTATAAGTGTGTTTTTGCTGCTTCTTTCTTGGTAAAGGTAGGTGTTGCAGGGACAAAAATATATTTTATATTTTATGCACTTAATAGGATGAATGAACAATGCTTAACAGAGAATACACACCCCAAAACATGTTGTAAGTAGCACTAAATGCCTAAAAGGACCTACACTTAATTTCAATTATGACTACTACAATTATTGACCAAGATATGTTTAATTGTTCAGCATTTTACAGCCAGGGGTATACATCGGTTTAAGTCGATTTTGAGAGAATGAAATCGATTATTGGCATCGGGAGGTTCTTATACATGATTAATCGATGTCTTCCGATCATCGGCCAATCACTAATAAAAATATAAATGAAACATTTACTGATAACTGCAAAATGTTTAAACTATGTTTTTTATGAAACGCCATTATGTTAAAATTCATATTAACAAATTGGATAATCTTCAATTCGTAGGAAAACATTACGTGTTTAACTTTTAATTCAAACTCTGCCTACATGTCAATACATGGAAAACTTGTTATGAGGTCATGATTTCCTACGAATCAATTTGCAGAATTGACATTTGACCAATTGTATATTTTATATAATTATTTAGATTTATGATAAACAATAAAACTGTTATCGAGTAATTTTTCGAGTTATTTAATCAAATTTATTGAAAAGGTATTATTCGAGCTATTTTTTTCCGGAATGTTACGTAAAGTCAAGTTATTGTGAGATTAAACGGTATGTTAGGCATTCAATAAGGTGTTAGAAGTGTAAGACACAGCACATACCCATTCGTATCCCACACAAATGTTGTTGTTTATTCACACAAATGATATTTCAACTGTGCCCATATACGCCTTTCCAATAAACAGTTTCGCAGTCCTGTACGAGTTACTTCCCGCGACCGAAAATCAATCCAAAACGAGGCTCTGCAGGATAGCTGAACAATCGGGCTAATGGCTTAAGCACATAATATCTAACCTTATCCGCTATATTGCAGGTCTGGTTCGTTGCCGGCGGTAAAAAAAATAAGTTGCTGGTCTGTTATTCTAGCCAGACTTTTTTATGTTTACTATTTGTTAGATATTTAGATTTTTAATGATTTAAGAACATGTACCATTCTTGTTGATAGTAGGCAGTATGAAACGCAATTTGGACAAACATAAGCATTAATTTTACCAATTATGTACAACAATTTCTTCTTAATATCTTTTCTGCTGAAAATATATTTTACTGGTGTAAATGTTGCAAAGTGCTAAGGCTAGTAATGCACTATTATCCTGAAATCGTGATATGTCAACATCTGGTTACATGATCTGAAGACAAAAAAATACAATCTGAATTTGTTGATACTTACACATACAGAATTGTCCTAAAAATTAAGGCGTTTATGGTCAACGAATAAATAATTTGAATATTTAAAATGTTACGTATACTTCACAGTCACGCAAATATGATTGATTCTGTCTTGAAATAAAACAGGATCGGTAATCTGATTGTTTGTTGTAGAAGTATCATTCGTAGAATAAAATCCAAGGATTTAGATGCCGGCTTCCAAAAAGATGGGAATATTTATATCACAATATGGTTGCATATCCAATTTAGATTTCTTAGGTTTGACAGATTGAAATTTTGGCATAAAAGCCCAAACTCTTAACTAAACATATATAAAATGTTTTGACAAGATTTGTTTCTTATTGACGGCTTTTGTTTTTAAAACGTGTCGTAATGTTGATTAAGAATCCATTTAAGTGCTAAATCAAATACATTTGCTGGCACATCCAGTAGTTAAAGGACTCCGAAATACTTAAGAATTGGGAGGTGTAGATACATTGCAAATAGTAATTACACGATCTCTATTGGTCAATGATATCTGCCCCTTTAAGTAATTGACAGATGACCCCGTGTGCGAGACAGTTTGACATGTTTATGGCATGCCGCCTTCAAAATCAATCGCCGCCGACATTATCACAACATGATGTCAGTAGTTGAATAGACACGCTAATCCGGAAACGAGACTCAATTAAGCCGTGAAGAGAACACTGCGACTGTCTGTTAGTTCAAGTCGTTTAGTGTTTAATGCGAGGAATAATGAATTGACACTTTTAGTCAGAAACCTGATTGTTTTATAAATTATTTTCAAAAATATCATGACACTGATGTATTATTACTAATTCAAAGAGAAAATATATTTTCCAAAAAAGAATTTTATTATAAAAAAAAAGTTGTAGGTACATATTCCCTATTACGTTATTACAGCGAGCAATCATTTTTCCTGTAGAGCAGTCACGTGACTGGACAGGGGAGGTAACCAAATAAATTCATCGAATTATTGGATGATTGACATTCTGCGTTGTTTGAAATTAGCATATTACCACCAAGGGAGGTAATTGAAACTGATTCCTGCATTGAACGAACGTTTCCACACAGTATCTGAACATTACTTTCAAATGTTAAATCTTTATTATATGAATATATAAAGTCATTAAAATTATTAAATATAATTATTATATTCGAATATTGAGTTAAATGTTTCTATTCAGCTGCATTAACCATTTTATGTCTTTACCCATTGTCACCTTTACGATCTTGTCTCTTGTTTGTGAAATTTATCTATAAGTTTGCGATCAGCTTTAATTTGCATTCAATTTGTATTGACTGTGATGTCAAAATATGGCACTGATTTCGTTTAACGTATAAATGCAGTCCTTACCAGAAGCTTATGTATTAATAGCAGATTTGTTTTTAAATTTGGCCAGAGAAAAAAAACTTATTTGAGTCTCATCCGGATTTTTGGGGAAAAAAGGGGCGGTGGACTTTTTTTAATTTTTATTTTTTATTAACGAAATACCTGAGAACCCAAGTAAAAACTAAGATAAAATTTTGAGAATTGGCATTTATATTATAGTTACCAGAACCTTTGGTGTAAAATATTCGGTCATCATTTCAATTTCTTCCAAAATATCATGATAAAAACTTACAAAAGTAGCAGGTTGGTGCCTATTCTTGCTTGAAAAGCCATACCAGTCTTTAATAGTGACACTATCACCTTCTGTAAGCTTTGAAATGATGAACATTTTATTTAATTATTGTCGGCCATGTTTTTTCCATATCCAGGATGGTCTAAAACCCGTTCTGTCCGGAACAGAATATGTTCCGATATTTTTTGCCAATAATTTTTTTGAGGCGGGTGGTTTTGGCAAGGGGCGGGCGGGGATGAGAATCTAAAATATTTTTTTCTATTGCCTTATATTCTATTGCCTTATAATAAAATTCTTCAGAAGTTGGGATCGGTTTTTTGTACATGTATGTGTTTTAAAAAAGCGCTTCAATGACAAAAACCGTAAATTTTGACCTAGTCAACACTTAGCCACATTCAAAATAACAAATTACTTATCGCTGATGTTATAACGATAACGATCTTATCTTTGAACGCACATTTAAAAGTTTTCGTTGGTAAACTTAAGATGATAAACGTTGCTCCGTTTTACTACAGGACATGAAATGTTAATCAATTGATCTAATTAATTGAAAATTTATTAAATATTGTTTTCGAAGAAGACTTCAATAAACAATTGATCCCGTTAGTGTTATAAAAATCCACAGGCGTTTGAAGTCGGATATACTTTTGCAATATTTTCCCTTTTTTCATGTTCCCTTTTTATATTTTTTACTTAATTTGTTGAAAATATTTTTCCACAAAATAAATAATCATATAATTCATTAAAAAGTAAAGTAGCATTGACGACAAGACCTTACTTTGTAAAGGACAAGAATGATATTTGTGTGGGTGTGCTTTAATAGTCATGACCTTTTTAAAGCCCGCTTTACACTGTCCCGTTGTACGTCCCAATGCCTCCCGGTAATTTATAACTGGTGGTCTTGGATGAACCGGGATAAACCGGGAAGATTCTAAGCCTAGTTCACGCTGCTCTGATACACAGCCCCGGTGTGTCACGGTATGGTCACTGGGGCCAATCGGGACCAAACTCGTAGCGACGCCGGGAAGAACCGCATTGAATAGGGGTGAATGAAATTTAATTATAAAATCATGGTTTAAAAACGGCGCTTCTGGATCACACTGTCCCGGTATGCTGCCTAAATGCGCCCCGATTTGGACACCGGGGCTAACCGGGACCACAACCGTATTGACGCCGGGAAGAACCGAATTGAATCGGGATAAACCGTGTGGAGCCGTCGATCACCGGAGAGTGGCCCCGGTGTTTAAAATTTTTATACAACCGGGACTCACCGGGAGCGAAACAAAGCCGGCTTATTCCGGGGAAATCCGTGTCATCACAGTAGATCTTCCGGCATGAAACGTCTCTCCACCGTATAACCACCGGGTGAAACCGTATTAAACCGGCATGTGCTGTATCCAAGGTGAAAATACGGCGATTCAGGGAGGAGAGCCGACGTAGTCCGACCCGTTACGGTTAAATTACGGTTGCCCCGGTAGCAGCCGGTGAATGCCGGAAAGTAACGGTGGAGCCACGATATGGCTACGGCGCAAGCCGGTGGAAGCCGATTCAACTTTGAAAGCCAAAGTCCAAACCTGGACCCACCGGGGCTGTATACCTGGACAATGTGAACTAGGCTTCATGAATCCCCACGGTTCATCCCGGTTTATCCCGGTGCACCGGTTACAAATAACAGGAACTCACCGGGTCAAACACCGGGACAGTGTGAAGCGGACTTAGGCCGCTATTCCATACCACCGTGTACGTGTCCGTTCCGCGTCCGTGTTCGTGTCAGCGACGTGGAACGGACAGGGAGGTATGGAATAAACCCAACGCTATCTTTGGTGAGTGAAAAATCGCGGACACGGACGCAGAACGGACACGGAGGTATGGAATATACCCAACGATATCTTTGGTGAGTGAAAAATCGCGGACACGGACGTGGACGCGGACACGGACACGGATCACGCATCTGGAATAGCGGCCTTAAGTTGAATCGGCGTCCACAGGCTTGCACCGTTGCCATATCGTTGCTCTACCACTACTGTATCGGCATTCATGTTAATCATTCATGGAATTCATATGAAAGTATCGCAGGCTTGGTTTGAGTATACCTTTCATGGACAGTAATGGGCATGTACATCATAACGTGATATATGCTATCTCTAACATCTTTAACCTCTTATCTCTAACAGCAGTTAGTGCTATCTCCACGATTTATCAAATAAAGTTAATGACCACTTTCCACTCTTGTCAATTAAATATACTCTAATGAAATCCATCTTAAATTACTGAAGAAAAGCAAATGTCTTTTCTGTTGAGTTTGATATTGCTCTTGCAATTTCTTACGGTGTCTGCATGTACGACTTTTTTGCTTTATAGAACTTGTAACAATGTCAACGGTTACTGTAAAGGCAACAATTTTATAGCAACCAACACAATCATATACATCCGCAACACAACTCAAGGAAATTCTAGTGAAATGTATATAGACCTGCATTATTTCAAGCTGCATTAAAAAAGCAGTATATTTACTAGGGTTTTCTTAACCAATCGTAAAAGTACTTTAGGGATATTTGATAAAAAGAGAATACCAAACGCCATGCAGCGCTCTGCATGTTTGGTGATTTACTCGTTGAGCTTACCGGTAGGTCTCTGGCTGCGCGACAATCGAGGAATTTAAAAAATTTATAAAACTATGAAGGCTTCTAGGGATATCTTGCAATTAAAAGTTTCTTTTATTCCTTCTATCTTGTTCATACTGATTTAAATTCTGGTGTTCAGCTCTCTGTAAGATCATAAATAATGTACCCAAACTGCCGGTAGTACAAAGTGAAACATGCATATCAGAAATCGCCTAACTCACAAAGCATAGCCTCCCCACACAGCGAAAAAGAAGAAAGGAAAGAGAGCATATGTTTCTAAGTATGTCAAGTGTAAATAGGATACCACAAACAATTAACGAAAAAGAACCCTTGGGATAACCTCCTTAGTAAGTTTTTTTGTACTTTTGCATGATGTCGAGTACTCAGTTGACTTTGATCATCCAAGTAAACTTGTGCATTTACTATGAGATGAAAAACAACAGCGATTGCGAGATCCTTGAACCTGATATATTACCCCATGCTTCAGTGGCAATAATTGCATAGTGTGATTGATTGATTGATTTATTTTGGTAAAATAGAGATCATACATGGAGTAGGATTACATAAACATACAAATGCAAATTATAAATAGAAACATTAATAGTTACTAAAAATTAAAAATACAATGATAATTACATTTTACATAAAACACAAATTTAAATAACTACCCATGTTATGCCTCCCAACCCAGGATAACACGAAAAAGACTACATTACTGTAATTCTTATTTCCATCGTGGTCCTGTATAACAAAATGGGGGCATGACACAGAGAGGCTTGTGTTATTGACTAAATTGAAAAATTATGTAATAAATACAAATGTACTTCATTTCATGTATCTCACAGTAAATTCAATCACATATCGTTGGCAATATCACAGACAAAGTTACTTATATTTACTATTTATGTTTAATAAAACCTCTTATACAGCCTTTTTAAAAACATAATACTTATTGGTTTCAGTTACCTCTGGCAAAAGTTTGTTCCACAATTTGGATCCCATATAACAGAAAGATTTAGAGCCAGAAGATTTAACTTTGGGAACACAATAGCCTCCTTTTGTACTCAGCCTGGTTTTATACCTATGACTAGAAGCTACTGAAGTAAAAAGCTGCTTCAAATATTCTGGAGCCAAGTTCTTATTAATTTTAAAAACATGGCATAGCATAATTTGTTCAACTCTACTCTGCACAGGTAGCCAATTTAGGGACCTAAAATGCTCATATCCAACATGTGACCTGCTATCCAGATTGAGAATAAATCGAACCATCTTGTTCTGAGTTGTTTGAAGTTTGTTTTTGAGGGTTAGAGTAAGACTATGGAACCACACTGAACACGCATAGTCGTAATGACATTGAATTAGAGACATAACTAGTTGTTTTCTTATGTGTTTATTGAGAAAATCCTTCTTTCGGTAGAGAAACTTTAACCTGGCATTGGCTTTTTTCACTGCCTTTGACAGGCGGTTCAAACTTAGGTCTAGTGAATCGGTTCTGTACATCTATCACGAAAAGAATAAGAAACTTTCTGGACTTTGAAATGATATTGCCTCAACCTGGGATCGAACCCGCACCGTCACGGCGACAGGGTGAAGCCCTGCAATTCCGACAACGCAATCAATTGGACAACCCTCCAAAAGGCTGATCGGAAAGCCGTGATATACGTTACCATCACTGAATGACATCGGTAACGGATTATTTTTTTACTGATAAGTGTACTGACTATATGAAAGTTTTCACTATCCCACAAAAAGCTTATGCGTTAGCGTTTCTTACATTGACTTCCGTTAGCGACGGAAAGAAGGCAAACGATTATAACATTTTTTTCATTAAAAGTGAGCTTCAGTAACTTAACGGTAAAGATGTCTGAATAAGGGTCCAGTGGCGGAGGTGTGGGTGTGTGTGCTCTAGAACCTTAGAACCAGGTTTTAATCCCCAGTATTAATTTTTTTGCCATTGACTGTTCCAAGGCGGTAACCCATCGGATTCTCTTTTTCATTAAATGTTTGTGGTGTCTATTTTGAAATTCACAAATTTGATTACCATGCTCCCATTTGCTCTCTACATTTAAGCTGTTCGGGTAGGTACGTTCTTCTGGATGCGGCCATTCCAGATATGCATACTTCACTTCACTAGATACTCTTGCAAGACATTATAGGTGTAGCTTGTCCCAAAGCCAGTGAGGTTGCATATTATGGGAGGTTCAAACACAGTCATAACAAGCAGCTGGAAATTCTGGCTGCTGATTGTATGAAACATGTACCAGCATTATATCCGAAACGGCTAAAAAAAGAGCGTTAATGAGTAAACGAATTTAATCAAATAATGCAAACTCAAAAGGAAGAAGACATATTCAAATTTATTTGAACTGTGGATTTTAAGAAGTATTGCAAGAGCTATATGGAATATTATATCAATATGCAATCTGTAGGTTCGTATTTTTCGAGTTGGGTATGTAAACAATATCAAGCGAGAGCGAAGGTCGAGCGTGATGTGGTTAACATACGCAACGAGAAATAGTACGAACCTACAGACTGCATACTGTCATAATGTTCCTTCTATTATCTACCCTTTTAACTCAAAACAAATTTCAATAAACCAAACAACAAAATTTTAGTAAAAAAAACTTGGTTTACATAATAGTAGAAATAAAAATAGTAACGCGATAGTAAATTTATGAATGGCGTAAAATATCGTAACGATTGTAGAACGGCGACGGAAATTTCCTATTTTGGAGTTCGGTAGGCCTATGCGCCAGAAAATTACGACAACATAGCGTGACGAAGTTATGACGTCACATAGAACAAGGAAGGCTGAAAAATACAGAATTGGAAAACAACATTGTTAAATACGGAAATACTAATCTGACGAGTTGTATCAATCTTCCGGATTTAACCCTGCACTATGCTAAACTCATTCATGTGCATTTAATAAAAGAATTTATTACAAAACTAAATGGTATACAGATACATGATATATTTTCTTTCGCATTTCTCAATATATACGAGACTAAATATAAATCTCGTATTTGTTGTCCCGCGTTACTTTAATTTAAAGTTTGCGGTCGACTGAAAATCAATACTACATTCAACAACATCAGAGTTCGGAGACCCTTCATTTGCAAACGAAAATGTTTCTTTCTCCTCTATTTTGCTTATAAGTAGATAAAACAGTTAAATAACATCTTGTTCAGCATCTTTTTCATCGGGCATCCAATCATCTTCCGCACTGAGTTCAGCTGTCCCAGTCCTGTCCTTCTGAGGCGAAGATTCTTTGATCTCGAGATATTGCACGTGCCTGAACAGAACATGCGCAATCTTGCTGTCCAGATCTTGGCCTTCACGTAACATCACTGATGCTTTTTGTGGACTTGATTCATCTTCCATGATGGGAATACTAAAGCATCCCAGCCCCAAACTGACACTAAATTTCTTGATCTGTTTTAAAGTATATAATATATAATAGAATGGCAATGTATAAAATGGCTATATAACAACTATATATAATGATCCGAGTCAGAAATGACCCAATCTTACTTAAGCATGGGCGAAAGTTTTAGGCATATGCCTGAAATTCAGGTTTCTGTGTGTCTAAAAATTATTGATTTTCTTAATTTTCCCCTACAGAAATCGACAAATTTTCCGCATATCAGGTTTTCCAGAATTCCTAACTTTCACCCTCGCTTAAGTCAGATCTAACAAACTGTAAGATAGCAGTTTTCAGGAGATGATTTTAATCAGATTGGGAATGTCCTCAATACAAATCACGGGTTGAAGGTTATAAACCAGTGATTGGAAACCAGTCTTAAATTCCAAGCATCTGATTCACTGAAATGGCGACTGGTCGCCTGGTTTTCATGCTCATTTTATAACCTTGGGCACTTGTGTCATATGATGATGGCAATCTTTAACTGAGTTACTTCTGCATTTTTAATTTGTATTTATTTTATTTTGTTTTATGATTTTTGGTGGGGTGGAGTGGGGTGTGGATGTGGTTATGGAAGAGGTATTATAAAAGATTTAAACATAAAACGTTAATGAGATTTCGTAACAATTAAAACACCGAACAGTCTGAAAAGAGACTGTCGTATTAATGTAGTGTGCAACGATCAAATGAAGTTAAATGATACCCACCTTTAAGTCAATCACACCGACCAGTTTCGCACAAGCTCTTCTACTTCCAAGGTCAACATTGTAGAACTGCAAGCAGACTCTGGCGAACCCCTTTAACCCAGGAATGCCGTAACACAGTGCTGGCGGGTTTCGAACTGAAACAGTCATTTTCAAAAACTGAAATGTTTATTACCAACGTTGCAAGATATAGATGTCCTACCTCAACACTCGTGTTCTTTTGTTTTTAATATTTTGTAACTGTTTTAGGTGTCTTATTTGAAAAATCGAGTTCGTATAATTTGGGTTCTCTTTTTTGTACTAAATGGCCTTATTTGGAGCCTGTGTTTTTTCATCTTTCTCAACTAACCAAACTAGATGTAGCTCGTTTCTATCGATCTGCATTCTTACAACCGAGATGACAACACGTCGACGGAATTAAGGGGATCGAATTACGTAGTTTAGGTACGTGATAAACATTATATTATACATATTTAATCTAGATTGGTCAATTATTTGCAGTGGTAAGTGCTATTATAAAAAGTAATAAGTTCGTTGACATGTTAAGATGTTTTAACTGACTCCTAGGGTGCAAGTTAGGAATTCTGAAAAACCTAAAATCCTGAAAATTTGTCAATTTAGGAAAATAAAGAAAGTCAACCATTTTTAGGCACAAAAACCTGATTTTTAGCTATATGCCTGAAAACTTTACTCATGTGACTCTCGTAGGTAACTTACGCGATACTTCTTTTCTATAAACCTGGTTTCCGTTGAGGGTGATGGTCACCATAAAGCCCTTGTTACTCTCCAGGTACTCAACGTCGACACACCCTGTAGTAAAAAAGACAAAAACTATACTTATATAATTATTATAGTATTCATCCTCAAGAGTATTACAAAATGTACATTTTCGTTTGTTAATTGGTGCACTAAATGGTATATTCCAACGCCCGGTTTAACTGTCATTCAAACTTAATCAACAGAAAAATGCGTACATTCACTTTAAATGCCGAATCCGGCTATTTGTTATCACTTGCTGTTTATACGTAAGTACTTACCACTGACTGTAGCACTAATTTTTTTGAACCCCAAATTGACAGAGAATGTTTGTGATCCACAACAGTTACAGTTCAACCTCCGACAGCTGCAGCCTCCCAGAAGGTTTTCTTTCACCGGAGTAGCTCCGTCACTGACGTACGGCTTTAACCCGGATGTTTCTAAAAGTAAAATTCAGACACAAATACATCAAACTAATGTTCATGTTCCTTGATTTCCAAAACTAGAAATCATCTAATAAATTAAATAAACTAGTTAATTTTCTTAAATAGATTAATAAAATTTCTAGAAGAAGGTTTTTCCGTTTCTAATTTGCGCTTAATTTGAATAGAGTCCAATGTGGAAAGATGAAAATGTTTTACTTGTACACTGTAAATACTATGATGACATATATATTCTTTTATTTAATGTATAACAATGTTATGATTGTAATTCTCACAAAAAGATGATATTTCATGTGCAGTAATATTGGCCTTATAAAATGGCTATGTTAGTGACACAGCTGTTATTTTGTTTGTTTTGGGCCCAGAATCCTCCATCTACTTAAATTGAACATTATTCTACTAAGATAATGAAACTACTGGTCCCAAGGTTATAAAACTGAGCATGGAAACCAGTCTCAAATCTCAAGCATCGGATTGGCTGAAATGGCGACCAGTCGCCATTTCAGCCAATCAGATACTTGAGATTTGAGACTGGTTTCCAATCTCAGTTTTATAACCTCCAGCACTGGATCATTTAAATTAAAATAATGACTTGACAATTAGAATCTATATGAACCATTAGGCATGGAAAGTTACCAATCCATAAAGTAAGGGGCAATAAAAATTAGTTTAGCCTGGAACGCTGTATTAAAGACGTATTTGTAAAAATCTCTACGGTACCTATGAACTTGAATATAAGCTTAGCTTCGACTTTATAGGTATCGTAGAGATAATTTCTGTGTTTTGATGAAAAGAACTAACATATCAACGTAATATTTATAAAGAAATGACTGAGTTCGGGAAATCTAGGTCAAAACTGTCAAATTTGGTAAAGCATGACTCCATAACTTATATACGACAGTAATAGAGATGCGACGATAATACAGAGTTCGGGTATATAATGATACTCAGATGGGTCGTCCTCTAATATTTGCTAGAGCTAGTTTGTTTGGAAAAGATATAAAATGAATACTATTTTTTGTAACAGTAAAACATAAACAAAATCTAGAGAAATGTATGAAATAAAGCAAAATAACAATTCTATAAGTAAAAGATACAACCTTCGGTGAGCGTAAAGCCAATCTTTCTGAAAAGATACACGAGGTCGATTTCGTCATCTGGTCCACCGGGTAACTCGATGACGTCACTTCCGTCGTAATTCGAAGCACCTATTTCTTGAACCTCCAAATCTAATAAATGAAGTTTAAAATTCTGTTAACTGCTTCTTGGTTTATTATAACATCGTTTGCCTAATCATGCTGACAGCTTTATCTTGACCGCAAAAAACCATATCCTGTTTGTTTGTGGTAATGTAACCAAAAATTGAATAGAAAAGTAAAAAAATAAACATGTGAAAATAAAAAAAAAAAATCTAAACTCCAACGACCCATTTATGCATGCTGCTGATCGCTTAGATACATACACAGCGACAAATGGAACTAATTCCATAAAACTATATGTATTTGGTTTATCCGAGCCGGACATAGCTACGATTTTTGCACACTGTTTTTAAAATATTTTATTTAGCAATCAAAACACTTACCGGTGATGTAATCTTTCAGCTGTTCAAGGAACTCTGCGTTAGTGATGCCTTTGGCGCCAGAGAGCGCCTGGCTTATAACCAGCAGGGAACACAGAGCGTAAAATACCAACGACATCGTGTAGACCGCTTGGAGGACGAAAGATATGGACGATGTCCCCTAAATATATAGTCAAGACCTACCCGGATATGTTTAAATTAGATCAAGGATTGCCGTTGAAGTGGTATACAACGGACACAAATAAATTTCTGTCCTATTTGCGATTGTATTTTCAATGACAATAAGTGTGGTCATTTCCAAGATAAAATCGTAATCAAAAACAAATCCTGATTGAGAAAAAACAACATCACAACATTTAAAATGTCTCATATTATTTTCTCATTCAGAAACATTACATTTTCAACCATTTCTTTGCATAGGCAGACATTCAATATATAATCTTAAGTTTCGACATTTTCCCAAACAACCTTAAGGTAAAATGTACCTTTAAAATATATATGGAAAATGAGATAATGTCTAATCAAATGAAAGTTCATGTTATTCTTGATAGGGATCGGACATTTATTGGACATTTGTTTTGATATTTTTCAATCCCTTAATTATTAATGACGATGTCGCAAACAAGAATATAGAAACATGTTTTGGCAGACCATAAATGTCCGCAGAATCGCAGTGATTTTCATAAATGAATTAAAATAATGGCGCATATAGAAAGGTTGTCCAGACAATTTTTATGGCAATACTCTCAGACTACTGTAGTTTGATGCTGTATACCTTCACCTAACAAAGTATATATATTTATGCTGACGTGTTAAGCAGTCGGTGCCTTAAATATTTAAGAGTTATCGCCTTACCATATTTACTGTTCTTGTCTCTTTGTTACAAAATATCAACTGATCGTACCGTCGTGCTTACTCTACGTCAACTCGAAATTGCAATAAATTATTATATGGGGCGCGTCACGGGAAAAGGTACCTTCGGTCATATTTTGTGACATTTTAGTTGTTACTATTTTTAGAAAGAACTTACAACTATCTATAAATTTCTCATAACTAACAAGTGCTTTTCTGACACTTTTTGACAATAAAATGATATTTTTAACGCGACATGCAAAATAATCAATGTCGTCTGCTCAACTTTATGACGTCATTTCAAGGATTGACGTCAACTGTCCGAAGGTACCTTTTCCCGTGACGCGCCTCAAATAGCAACTGTGACAATTGATATTAACTTTGTGTTTTTTTTTGAAGTTTATATTTTTTCGCTTAAAATACACTAGTCTAATTGCTTGACAATTGACCTTACGCTGGAGCTTCCGTAACCACGCCCACCGATTTACAAGGGGAACTACTCTTCCGAAGTCCGTCAAACAAAATGGCTAATCGAGTAGGTACGCTCGCAAACATACCCGATAATTTTGGAATAGATTTCTTTAAATGTAACTTATTGTCACGAAAGAAACAAAAAGCATACGCTTTTATATCAGGCTGTTACTTGGAAGATTTAAAAATAACTCACGATGACGGAAACACAATGGATTAAGAGGTGTCGACCATTTCAACCCTAATGCATAATTTTCAACCCATCGTTTAAAACGATGACTTTTTAACTCGTAGACTTTTCAACCCCTTAAATGAAGACTGTTCAAACCCTATCCCACTGGACATTTCCACCCATAAATGATGTCATATCAACCGCTCCATTTATATTTCAACTCTTTATATTGAAGACATTTCAACCCTTATTATTAAAAGCAATTCAACCTCTCCCGTGAAAAACAAATTTATAGTATACTCTACCAAATAATTCACTTGAAATTTTATTATTTTTCAATATTTTACTAGTTTTAAGAAATTTATTTGTGATTTAATCATAAGAATTTATACCAAATATGAATAAAGTTTTAGTATAATACTACAGTTAAAGAGTTTTATTTATTTTTCACAAAAAAAAATCAGAATGTATTAGACCAGTGTTTTTACAATGATATACCAAAACTAGATTTAATGATGGCAATTGTGGCCAACCTTTTAATAAATTTCATTACATTAATTAATCATACAACTCTATAATATAATACTAGGGATGGCAACGAATATTCGAACATTTGAATATTCGAATACCGACGGGACATTCGAAAACATTTTAGTGTTTGAATATTAAATTTTGTAAAATTAAATATAAAAAAAAGCAAATTAATTTAAAATTTACAGAACACCTAGTGTGATTAAAAGACATGCCATGATCTATCTACTGGCCCCAACAACAACAACTGACATAATGCAAATGATTTGTAATGTCTTTACCGTATTATAACAATCAGTTGATGCGGCTTTTTAGCTTTATCCAATAATAAAGTTTTCAATTTAAATTAAAACACACCATCATGGTCATTCTGAAATCAGTCAGGTATTTTTAAAGATTGTTGTTTTTTTTTTTTGTTTTATTTTTAACAAACGGGATAAAGATAATGTACATATGTAACATCCAGAATCATTCCAAAAGCAAAAATCGATAATAAAAACTGATAAAGTATGAAAGAAAATTGAAATTTAGAATAAATTATCCTCGTAAATATCTTTTATCTTATTAATTATTTAAAAAAAAGTCCCAAATTTTATCATTTAAACAATATATTTAGCTTTTTTTTATCCAGATTTGTTGATGGTTTAGGAAACGGAATGAACCTAATTCCATTCTCTTGCATCTTTGGATATCTAGTGTCAGAACTGCATGGACCGTAGCAGCACCTTTTCACAATTATTTATGAAAATCTTTTAATAATTTTGAAACTTTGATGTCAGACAAGCTGGTCAGTTTGACGGACAAAATGGCGGATAGTAACAAGCCTTATCAACGCGATACACTGATTGGTTAATTGCACTGTCAGTCAGACGGCCAGCGTAAGGCCAATTCTATTAGCTTCTTATGTTTTATATGAATGCGTGATATTTCATGCAAAATATGTCAACGAATGGGTGGGGTTGAGCTTATTCACCAAGACATATTGAACTTGTTTGTTCATGTATGAAACTGTTGGGACAAGTGTGAGGTTGGTGTCACCCAGAACCTGTTTTAAACACTCGTGGTCAAATTGTTTTGCCACTGACGGTTGCACGGCGATAACCCCTCGAGTTCTCATTTTCTCATTGTTTGTGGTACACGTCTATTCTAAAAATGATCATTTGAGGCGCGTCAAGGGAAAAGGTACCTTCGGGCAGTTGACGTCAATCTTTGAAACGACGTAATAAAGTTGAGCAGACGACATTTATTATTATGCAATTCGCGATAAAAATACCATTTTATTTACAAAATGTGTAACAAAATCATTGTTTAGTTATGAGAAAAAAATGTATTATTTTAGTTTTTTCTAAAAATAGTAATATCTTAGATGTCACAAAATATGACATGGCGTGCCTCATTTTATAACTTCAAGTAACAATTCAATGTTGATGTTTATCCATAAAAGGGTCGTCATACTATGACGTTCTGGTCAACCTTCTCTGAACGTTTCAGTCGTTCATTTTTTGAGCGTTCTAGAATGAGGATGACAGATCTGGCCACAGGTGCTTGGAAGACGGATCCCGTTTTCTCCATTGGCTAGGAAATTAAGAACATAACATCCATTTTTTTCATTTTTTCCGATGCCATACTGAAAATATGGCCGAGGTAAAGAGTTTGGTTACAATGCAGGTACATGAGTGAATTTTGATTGGACGAGCGATAATAAAGTAGTTATTTTGATTGGACGAGTATAAAAAAATTTGATTGAACCGCTGCAAGAATATGTGACGCGATAGACTGCGGCTATAAAAAGCTCGCTCGTCCAATCAGAATTCACGCATATTACCGGTATACTTTG
This sequence comes from Corbicula japonica, assembly GCA_038501625.1. Lineage (NCBI taxonomy): Eukaryota > Metazoa > Mollusca > Bivalvia > Venerida > Cyrenidae > Corbicula > Corbicula japonica. The sequence goes on from JAZAYU010000287.1 coordinate 93,040, forward strand.
TAACCAAACTCTTTACCTCGGACATATTTGTTAGTGTGGCATCGGCAAAATGAAAAAATGGATGTTATGTTCTTAATTTTCTAGCCAGTGCTCAGCGGAATTCAACAGAGGACGGGTAAAATTTTCAAAGGATACCAGATTTGGAAAGATTAGTGCAATATTTGTTGAGATGCTGATTTTTTAAAACTGTGTTTATATGTCGGCTTTACAAAATGGAGGTTTTCTTATTTACCTTGCTTCCGCTTATATAGTCGGGACACGAATTTTCAGAGAACTTGGTATTTGATAGTAAATTCGGTGTGGATAGACTGATAACGATCCCAATATATCAAAACTAAACAAAAACAAGATGAGTTTATGTTGTGTAGACCCTATGTAGACCCTCTTTTTTTTGGGGGGGGGGGGGGTCGGGGCGGCCAGTTTAGTTATTAACGTTTAGTCTTACGCGCCAATAGCGTGTGTCTACACTAGAAGCGTGTAACAGCGACCAAGCAAGTAAGAAAACCCTTAAACTATCAGCATGTTCTCACGTGCCACTGGCGCGCGAAGAACGATTTGTCAACGTTAGACGAGCGTGCTGAGGGGACCGATCAGCGATCGTTGACAGGTCGCAAGTGAGTCGTTCACAGCAAAGCAAACGATTTGTAACAAGCAGGTAACGCTTGACTCACGATAGCCGAACGCGTGCAACACTCGGCGAACGTTAGTAAAACGTTCCGCGAACGTTCTTAAACGTTCTTCAGCGTTTAAAATTAAAAGTTGAAGAACGCTGGTCTCAGCGAAATTTTGAACATGTTCAAAATTTTTTTTCCTGACCAGCGTTCTCCGTCGATTCCCGGCGATCAGCGTCGTTCACTAGCGTTCACACAACGCACTTCTGGCGCTATCCCAGCAACCAACATGGATGACTAACAACGTTTCCTTAAACGTTGTAGAACGCTGGTCAGAACATCATAATGTGTTAACGAGTCCGTCGAAAAACTGTTTTTATAGTCTAATTATCAGAAATCAACAATGAATGTCAAAGTACATTTTCAAATGCATGCAACGGAACACCTGAATTCACAGCTGTAACGCTGAATTAATTATTCCATTTCAAAATAGCAAGTAGGCTTAATAGTGGCTTAAATATTTAAAATTTTTAGTTGTCGTTAATATGAATTTGAATATATTATTGCTTCTCTTAAGGCAACTTATTGTTGTTGGTGTCTGTTATACCATTTGGATAATGGGCCTTCAGAAATGCATGCAGTGATTGTTACGTATATCAGGGCTATCCGATCAACATTTTTTGGGGGTTTGTCCCGGCCAGCTCAATTGGTTGCGTCGCAGGAATTGCAAGGCTAGGCGCTGTCGCCGTGACGGTGCGGGTTCGCTCCCAGCTAGAGGTAATATCATTTCTAAATTAAAAAACAATATGCAAAAACATTTAAACGTTTAATTTTGCCTGTTTGTGGCAAACAATTTGTAGGATTTCAGTTTGGACAGACACACTTCTCAACCATATCTATTTTTATTTACCATGAATTAAGCATGTCTTAATACAAATCACATTTTATATAGTGTGTAAAGCAATATTGTCTTGTTGATTTTATAGGTTTTATCAAATATTTAGGTTCTTATTTTTGGAAACAGAAAACGGGTGATAAGACTGTGTTTACCCGGAATGCCAAAATGTACCAGTGGTACTTTGTCATACAGAAAGGTTTCAATAACATCAATATGAAATCTTCGGTAAAAGTAGTTAATTTCTATTGACGGCCAGTATATTTTGTGAAACAATCAACAAGACAAACAATAACAGCTGAAATCGATATCGATTCACAGGTCATTGAAATGACATAATGTATGTAATCCAACCAACGTTTAAAACTGTCATGACTTTAAAAGTTTGCATTCGCAAAACATAATAAAAAAAGTTGGAATGTTTAATAAATTATTGTGAAAAACTTTTAAATTTTATGAAAATATTGCATTTAAGAAAAATAAAGGACTAAAATACACTCTTTTAGGGAATATTTACACGTTATTCAAAGTTTGATAATGGCCACTTTTAAAATTAAAAGTAGTTAAATTAATATGGAGTAGCTAAAACAATAAATAACAAAACAATAAATAATTAACAATATACTTGTTAAAAAATCATGGATCCTAACTTGAGTACTAAATTAAGTATCAAGTAAAGAATAAAACTATATCTGACTATATTACAATCTTACTATATTCAAATATTTGAATTAAAAGTGTAATATAAGAATATTAAAATACATACAAGTAAAAAAAGGTCGCTCTTTTCACACCTTTCATCTTTTCAAAAGCTTTTTAGGAGCGTCACGGAAAAAAGATGTCTTCGGACAATTGACGTCAACCCAAAAATTGACATCATTTTTTGAACAGAAGACATTCGCTATTATTACGCATTTCGTGTTAAAATATTAAAATATAGTCAAAACGCAAATGATAGTCAGATAATAGTTTTGGGGAAAATAGATAATTGTTAGGTCTTTCTAAATATAGTAACAAATAAAATGCCAATTACCAAAATTTTAGACATAAATAAGTTTTTTTATTCTGAGTAAAAAAGATGACTGACAATTCTCTCTCGTCATTGTTAGGTGGTTTCATAGTGGTACATGATGGCAGATTTCAGAATCTACCATATAGATATTTTGTCTAGAAAACTTTAGCGTAGTTATCAGCTTTAATAAGGCAATAGAAAAAATATTTTAGATTCCCATCCCCGCCCGCCCCTGTCCAAAACCACCCGCCCAAAAAAAATTTATTGGCAAAAAAATCGGAACATATTCTGTACTGACAGAACAGGTTTTAGACCATCCCGGATATATAAAATGTTCATCATTTCAAAGCTTACCGAAGGTGATAGTGTGACTATTCAAGACTGGTATGGCTTTTCAAGCAAGAATAGGCACCAACCTGCTATTTTGCTAAGTTGTGATCCTGATTTTTTGGAAGAAATTGAAAAGATGGACTAATATTCTACACCAAAGGTTCTGGTAACTATAAATGCCATTGTCTCAAAATTTTAAGTTAGGTTTTACTTCTGTTCTCAGGTATTTCGTCAATAAAAAATAAAAATTAAAAAAGTGTCCACCCGCCCTTTTTTCCCAAAATCCGGGTGAGAATCTAATAATTTATTTTCTCTGGCCTAACCTCCCTGATTGTATTTTGCCATTTTCAAACCACGCAGAATGTCGATCATTGCAGGTGGCAGTAGGCTATTATAAAGACATACTTTAACAATCTTGTTTGGGGATAAGGATGGAATGTACTGTGTCTGTCTCTGGCATGATTGGCCAGGCGCTGTCGCTGCATTTGTAAAGCCTTGGGGTTATCAATACATTTCAACCGATGCTGATTGGGAACACCAGGTTCTGTTTTGTTACCTTATTTGGTGTCTTGATTTAAGACTGGTCGTTCTTCTTTTAATTCTTTATGTATTTGTTGTTTGAGAAGGCTGTGTTTGTTAGCCGCGGATTTTCCTTACAGAATTTGTTACAATAAATCACCAAATATACTTAGTATGTATTTTCGTTGTTAATTTAAAAACAGTATGTCAGACACCGCAATATATGAAATGATATTTTTATTTTAAATATAACACTATTTTACAAATAAATCGGACTTATCTAAAACCAGGCATGTACATTAAAAGAAGAATAATTTGCACTTTTAAAATAAAAAAAAACAATACCAATAATGCATATAGAAACCAGTTCAATGCTTGATCTAATAATATTTTCTGAATGAAAAACTAACACGATTATTACACGCAAACAGAATCATACAATTAAGTGATTTGCCATACATTTTTGTGCCGAATGGCGGCCGTAAAACGTCTTCCCGTACATTCAATCAGTGCTGTTAATTATATAGCCCTTTAATGTCCGTGAGCAGGCTACTTATATTTGTGTTAATATTCATTTGGGACTAGGCGGCGTGAACAGTAATAAGCATTTATATGATTTCCCATGAACAGGCACATTGAAACCAAGCCTGAAATATTTTCATTCATATCGAGTTCGGCGGCTTTCATAGTTCCCTTTTAATCCATTTCATAATATCTTCAGAATGCAGTTCTAACACGAATGTTACACAAGAACGGGTTCTAACAATTAAGCGTGATTATGATCCCTACTGCGTCATTTCTATTTTCAGCTTTATAAGTTCATGATTTAGATGTTAATAAAGTTGTTTTGTAATTTGATATTAAAAGAAATAAGATTTAAAATAAATGACGACTTAAAGACCACATTGCCGACCAAGGGGATTTGCTGTTGACGAGCTAAGGTTCCAGAGGTCCTGAAGTCGTCGGTGCTGTATATACCGTCTTTAAAGGTTCTTTTCATCGTGTTTTCTTAATGATATCACGTAGGCAAAGGTTATAACTACGTGCAATAAGCGTCTCTTTACTATTTTGGATACACCTGAACGCTTTTAACCTTGACTGGTTGAAGAGCTGCGACTAAAAGTAGCAAACAGTGACGACTCAAGGTTCATTGACTTAAGTTTTAAGTGTATTTATATTTGAATTATTATTTATTTATTTTTACCACAACCGTCATTAGTTGGACCTGCAAAAAGTCTTCTTCTCTGGACAATGTACATGTAGTTGCTAATTTCACTTCAACTTGGGTATTCGTGAAATTGATCATTGATTTTTATTTGTCAAAAAGACATAATAAAGATAATTAATTTTTTCAAATCACTGAAGAACTATTTGTATTGGATAATCGTTTGATGTTATTTCATGTTAGTTGATCTTATACAACGAACCCAGAGTTAAACCGCCGCATATCTGACTAGGATTTCCAGCACATTTCCTTGAACAATCTGATTCTACTGCTTTGAGTTTAGATGACCAACTCCCACAGTAGCATTCTACACTATTCTGTAATAACAAAAAACATGTGTTTAATAAAAATATTATCTGATTCTTACTTTCTGTGAGAAATTAACTATTTTTATTTTCATGACCTGTTAACATTAGAAGAAAGAAAAAGATCCGGAGTATGCTATTAGCCGTGCAGAAAAAATGTATGTTTGTGTATGCGCGAGAGTTCATGTTTTCTTATTCTGGACTTTAAAAAGAAAATGAATCGTTTCGCCACAAATGTAGATCATAGTTGTGGAGGGCCATCGGCTTGGCGTCAGTTCTCCAAGACAAATGTTCATACAAGTAAGTGTTATTGGTTTGTAATTAGACGATTGCAAGCTTCCAATTGTACCCCCTCACGAATTTCAATGACCACAACAATAAATAATTTTGCCATATTTTTAGTGAAATGGTGTTGAAATGAAAGTTGTACTTGAAAGTCGTTACATGTACACTGTGGGGAATCACATGATCAAAATAATCTCTAAGCTATAGGGACATTTTGAATTTTGTGAAGTTTTCATTTCTGAGTTGCACAAATAGAATTTATAAATGTACTATCATATGACCACATACTATATGTTTTATACTACAACTGCTAACAAGTGTTTTGTTTAGAATTTTACCAGATTACCTCTGCAGTGCCATGTTTTATAGCGCTTGGGTGTTCTGAGTTATGAGGAAGAGGTCATGAGCGAAATATTGTCAGTATAATTATACCTTTCAGTAGGCATATGATAGGCTACATAATAAAGCTTCACACAAACCATGGGCAAAATATACTTCATTTTTCCTTGTTTTACATTTGTTTAGAGATTATTTTGATCATGTGATTCCCCATAGTGAAGTCTCCCATGAACATCTCATTCTTACTGTGCCCAAGGTTATAAAACTGAGCATGGAAACCAGTCTCAAATCTCAAGCATCTGATTTTTTTCAACCAGATGCTTGAGATTTGAGTTTGGTTTCCAAACTCAGCTTTATAACCTTCAGCCCAGTAGTCGATGCATACTTCAGTTGTCATTTCATTAAAAATGCCATTTGTTTCTGCCACACCAATTTGTGTATATTTTGGAGTCAAATAACAGCCGATGTATTGAAAATCTGTAAAATGCGAAACACGCATATAAGGAATAGACATATTCACAAAAACACATGGTCCTAACACAACCAAAAAGCTGAGAAAAAATAGAGCATAGGTTTATAACACGATAAAATTAAAAACACAGCCACAAAAAATTGACAATTAGAATTTACGATGTTACTTGCCATATGAACAAACAAGTTGTTTTGGTGAATTAGCTCTAACCTACACATCAACAAGACAAACTATCATGCATACTTATCACATACTCAGAAAGACAGATTGAGATCAAAGAAGTTGGACAAAGTTTGTTTTCTTTGTTTTCGGTTTTAAGGGCTTGCCACACCACCAATCCTGTTCATCGATAAAAAGAACATTATCAAAATCTCAAAAATGGCTAAAAACGGTTTAATGAAACTTTGCACAAATGACTGTTACTAATGTATCTTGATTTTGCATACAGTAAGACACGTTAGAATAGTAAAGAAAAAAACCTAGACCTTAAAATTCCTTATAATACTATTTACATAAATTCACAAAAACAAAGCGATATAAAACATAATTTTAAATACCCACGTGAGTGCAATGTTACTGACCAGAAAATGTTGTGATTGTGATTGTCATCCGTTTACGCGACCAGGAAGCGACCAGAAAATTGAAGGTCAAGCACACTTTTACTAATATCTCGTAAAGTTTACATATGTAACTCACGAGGACACAATAAATTGTTGTCACTATTATATTACTCATGTGGGCATTTAAAATGATGGTTTGTGTTGTTTAGTTTTTTGTGAATTTATGTAAATAGAAGTTAAGGGAATTTTTAGATCTCGCTATTTTTCTTTACTGTTCTAACTAGTCTTACCATCTTCAACATAAAGATACATGAATAACATACATTTGTGCAATGTTTCATTTAACGGCATTTTGCCGTTATTGAGATTTTGATAATTTTCTTTTTATAGATGAAGAGGATAGGGAGGAGTGTTGTAATCCCTTAAGTGCTTTTTTATGCATGGAGCTGGACGTGTTTCACTTAGGCCAATGCATTCATATCTGGATCGTCATACGAAGAAGCCATACTGCTACAAACTTGTTCTTTAAATTTTAGTATCAGAAAGAAATCTGAACATATTAGTATCAAAAAGCAATCTAAGCATATCAGCATCAGAAAATCAATCTAAACATATCAGCATCAGAAAAGTAATGCACAAGTTATCAACATCAGAAAATAAGTCTTTACATATCAGCATCAGGAAATAAATCTTTACTCTTCGGCATCATAAAAAACATTCTCTTATATTTTAGCATCAGAAAAGCAATCTTTACATATCAGCATCAGAAAAAAATCTGAACATTTTACGTATCAGAAAAGTAATCTGAACATTTCAGTAGTAGAAAGTAATCTGAACATATCAGAATCAGAAAATCAATGCAGAAGACGTGACTTACTGTACTGTTTTCTGTAAAAAATCGAATCCGCCAGAATTTCTTTCTCTTTGGGGTCAAACTGTGACATACAGCCAATACATCGTCCAGAGGAAGGAACGAAAGATATTCCGATACAAGTGAATGTCTTTGAACATTCTTTTGCACAAGGAGCTTTTCCTACACTGGTGAAACTAAACAACCATTTCGATCCCGGACACTTGAAACCAATAAGTGTATTGTCCCTGTAAAATTGTGTACTGATTTCTTTCAAGTCAACTACTGCAATGATATAAAATGCGAAAACGGTTGAACTTGCGCATAAATGCATATTGTCTGAAGTAATGTTTGTTTAATTATTATTATTATTATTATTATTGTTGTTGTTATTATTATTATTATTATTATTATTATTATTATTATTATTATTATTATTATTCAAAGTAGAATAAATCCATAATATCGAAATCCAGTGAAATGATGTGCCCCTTAAGCTAAAGTTCCGAATATTTCGTCATCAAGAATAAGATTGGAAATGTGCGAGGTGTATTAAAACACACTCATTTATGCATGTGGAGTTGATTGCTTGAATTGTTGAAATAAGTAGTATCAAGTTGACATTATCTCTTACCCCAAGCATGCTAATTGCATGGAAATTATCTGTCGGTGTCAATCATATCATGCAACGTTTGTAAAAAACATTGGCGCCCCCCCCCCAAAAAAAACAACAAAAAACAACAAAACAACAACAACAACAACAAAACAAACCTGTGCTAAAGATCACCTGTAAACAATGGATACACACGCATGGATAAAAAACAGATTTCATTTGTTCTAGTGACTGATGTAAAGATCAAGTTCAAATATGAACAAAGACCACCTGTAATCAAAGACACCTAGTGGTCTCTGAGAACAAGTTTGACTGTAGTATTTAAATCAGTGCACTTCCATATACACTGAAGGTTCGATACTTGAGCGTCATGTTAAATTTCGAAACCTCGAGCGTAATGGAAAACCTCCAACAATTTAATACACCACTGAGAATTCGAGGTAAGTTAAACACGTAATCGAAACTTTGCTGTAAACCTTCGAAATAGCGAATACGCAAGAGAGCATAGTAATACTTATTTAATAAGGTCTCGAAAAGTTCAATGTCTCTTAGTTGGCGATGATTTATTCATCCACAATTCTCAGACCTACGTGCATGTCGTTTAATGCTATAATTATCTTCACTGAACCGGGGTTGATGAGCTCCCTACATTTGCTATTTTTTCTTCCATGGCTGCTTGCATAAATTTCCTATCTTCAAATACGTTTTTATAATTGTTAACGGCAGCTAATTGTGTTTTAATGGAAACCGATTATTCTGGAATTTGGTGGCAAATAGTCCTACGATGTATCTGTATCATTTAGGAGTATGACTATTTGTTGCTTTAAAAAGTTAAAGTGTCAAACAAACTCGAAATTAAATGATGATGATGCAGTCTAAAAAATCTTGGATGAATGGAAATGTGTATGCATTCTAACTAGGATCGATTTCTGACCAGTTTAAATCTGTTTTAACTGGAATAATCTGATCGAACTAATGACGTGAGTAGCCAATCAGATGCTTGAGATTTGAGAATCATCTCCAGATTTAGTTTTATGATCTTGGGCACTGATATGCATAATTCACTTTTTAAAAACCTAGTTACAGTTTAGCGTTCTTAAAAGAACACACTGTCAGAGCAAATGTAGGAACAAGAGACTAGAAAAGAATGCAACATCCCCCGTTGCTTTGATTATTACCAATTTTCTGACGAAGCTATCCCTTTCTCTGGAACTGGTGTTAAAGCGAAAAGAGATCTACACTAGATCTACAATAGTGGATTATTTGCACTTGTGCCGAAGTACCTAACACACCAATCCATAGCAGATTGTTGCAAGACTTCATACATGTAGCTGTAGCTTATCGTCTCTAAGTCGACTGGGTTGCATTAGCCTGGCACCAGCTAGATGGTTTATTAAAAAATCACTGAAATACTTAATATGATCTTGTTTTAAATTTTATTTCATTTTCATTTTTACTGATATGCGGAATCATCTATGTTCTGGGAGATAAGGGAAGTAAAATGCATATCAGTAAGGTACCTGCAGGAGTTGCTTTTCTTGGAAGTTTTGAGATTTTTGTGTAAGTCAAATGAGAATATATAACAGAACATAGGGTCGGGAGCCAGTTTAGGGTTGCATATGTAGGAGAGATTCAAAGTACAGTCATATCAAGAGGCTGAACATTATGACTGCAGATTGTGGAAAACATGAGTCAGCTTTATTCTTTTGACATCTAAATAAAAACCGAAAATTACAACTTTATTGTGTCCATATTGTTATTAATATAATACTTTAATTAATAAGAATTATAATCAAATGAACCAAACTGAAAACGAAAAAGAAAAATTTCAAAATTTATATGAACAGAAGTATAAGAGCTAAGGACGTATGGTATACAAATATACAAACGTATGCTAAGTTCACATGCTAGCTAGTTTGCTTCGCATTTCTTTATAGGTATTCGGTGTCCCAAGTCTCTTTTATTTTAAGAGTGGCAGGTTTGACCGTTTAAAGTTTGTTTTGCAGCCGACTGAAAATTTATAGTACATTAAATAGTTTATTTACAGTATGTATTTAACGACACAGTCAACATTTCACGTATGATAGAATTAACCTGCAAACTATGTTGAAATAAGGGAAATAACCTTTGTAAGAGTATTGTTTGTATGTATTGAAGTAGATTCCCCTTTACATAAAGAAATCCGGCTATTTTGATTAGGAGTGACAGTGGAGTAGACTTTCTGTCAACAGGACCCAAGATCATAAAACTAAGTTTGGAGATCAGTCTCGCCATTTCAGCCAATCAGATCCTTGAGATTTGAGACTGATCTCAAATCTTACTTTTATGATCTTGGGCCCTGGATTTTTAAACCAGCTGGGTTAGGTAAATGTATATGTAAATGTAAACGCCAGTAAGGTCTTTTCATATAAAAATGCGCTATGCTATTTTAGACATGTTCTTATTGTAAGTGTTTTAAATACAAGTTTAATGTGCTTTAGTTAAGTGAAAATTCATGTTGTAAATATTGCTATGCTGTTTTCTATGTGTTGTAATAATAAGAAAAGTTTCTGTAACAGTTCTTATTTGGAATGTAGCAAAGTGTTTATCTTGGGTGATTCTATTATCAAACGGATACAGGGCATTGATGTCACTCCAGGGACCACTATCAAGGGCGCATTGAATTATCTTTTGTATTGAACATAATCAGATAAACACATTAGAGTTTGATTATTTTATTATTCATGTCGGCACGAATGATGTTGGATATGCTCATAGTGAACATAACATTATGTCTGTCTTAGCATATGTGTTTGCTTCCATCAGAAAAAGAAAACAGGTCTATTCGGGTAATAATTTCTGCCATTTTACCGCGGCCTGTGGATGATGCAACGAAAAGACGCCTTACGTGGCCAGCAAGAAACAAATCTAATTTAACGAGATAATATTGCGTTATTTTGTATTGCGATCTTCGGCGCGCGATGTCCGTGAAGTACGCGGGGTAACGGGCTAGCGGTGTGGCGGGCTGGCAGTGTGAACTGGGCGGGCTAGCAGTCTAGCGGGCTAACAGTGTGAACTGAGCGGGCTAGCAGGCTAGCGGGCTAACAGTGTGAAGTGGGCGGGCTAACAGTGTAGCGGGCTAGCGGTTTGAACTGGGCGGGCTGGCGGGCCAGCGGGCTAAACTTTAACACTTCATTGAATCAACATGAAAACGTTATGAAACATTTCCTAGCAGTGTGAAGTGGGCGGGCTAACAGTGAAGTGGGCTAGCGGTGTGAACTGGGCGGGCTGGCGGGCCAGCGGGCTAAACTTTAACACTTCATTGAATCAACATGAAAACGTTATGAAACATTTCCTAGCAGTGTGAAGTGGGCGGGCTAACAGTGTAGCGGGCTAGCGGTGTGAACTGGGCGGGCTGGCGGGCCAGCGGGCTAAACTTTAACACTTCATTGAAACAACATGAAAACGTTATGAAACATTTCCTAGCAGTGTGAAGTGGGCGGGCTAACAGTGAAGCGGACTAGCGGTGTGAACTGGGCGGGCTGGCGGGCCAGTGGGCTTAACTTTAACACTTCATTGAATCAACATGAAAACGTTATGAAACATTTCCTAGCAGTGTGAAGTGGGCGGGCTAACAGTGTAGCGGGCTAGCGGTGTGAACTGGGCGGGCTGGCGGGCCAGCGGGCTAAACTTCAACACTTCATTGAAACAACATGAAAACGTTATGAAACATTTCCTAGCAGTGTGAAGTGGGCGGGCTAACAGTGTAGTGGACTAGCGGTGTGAACTGGGCGGGCTGGCGGGCCAGCGGACTAAACTGTAACACTTCATTGAATCAACATGAAAACGTTATGAAACCTTTCCTAGCAGTGTGAAGTGGGCGGGCTAACAGTGCAGCGGGCTAGCAGTGTGAACTGGGCGGGCTGGCGGGCCACGGGCTAAACTTTAACACTTCATTGAATCAACATGAACACGTTATGAAACATTTCCTAGCAGTGTAAAGTGGGCGGGCTAACAGTGCAGGGGGCTAGCGGTGTGAACTGGGCGGGCTGGCGGGCCAGCGGGCTAAACTTTAACACTTCATTGAAACAACATGAAAACGTTATGAAACATTTCCTAGCAGTGTGAAGTGGGCGGGCTAACAGTGTAGCGGACTAGCGGTGTGAACTGGGCGGGCTGGCGGGCCAGCGGACTAAACTTTAACACTTCATTGAATCAACATGAAAACGTTATGAAACATTTCCTTGCAGTGTGATGTGGGCGGGCTAACAGTGTAGCGGGCTAGCGGTGTGAACTGGGCGGGCTGGCGGGCCAGCGGGCTAAACTTTAACATTTCATTGAATCAACATGAAAATGTTATGAAACCTTTCCTAGCAGTGTGAAGTGGGCGGGCTAACAGTGTAACGGGTTAGCAGTGTGAACTGGGCGGGCTGGCGGGCCAGCGGGCTAAACTTTAACACTTCATTGAATCAACATGAAAACGTTATGAAACATTTCTTAGCAGTGTGAAGTGGGCGGGCTAACAGTGTAGCGGGCTAGCGGTGTGAACTGGGCGGGCTGGCGGGCCAGCGGGCTAAACTTTAACACTTCATTGAATCAACATGAAAACGTTATGAAACCTTTCCTAGCAGTGTGAAGTGGGCGGGCTAACAGTGTAGCGGGCTAGCGGTGTGAACTGGGCGGGCTGGCGGGCCAGCGGGCCAGCGGGCTAAACTTTAACACTTCATTGAATCAACATGAAAACGTTATGAAACATTTCCTAGCAGTGTGAAGTGGGTGGGCTAACAGTGTAGCGGGCTAGCGGTGTGAACTGGGCGGGCTGGCGGGCCAGCGGGCTAAACTTTTACACTTCATTGAATCAACATGAAAACGTTATGAAACCTTTCCTAGCAGTGTGAAGTGGGCGGGCTAACAATGTAGCGGGCTAACAGTGTGAACTGAGCGGGCTGGCGGGCCAGCGGGTTAAACTTTAATACTTAATTGAATCAACATGAAAACGTTATGATACATTTCCTAGCAGTGTGATGTGGGCGGGCTAACAGTGTAGCGGGCTAGCGGTGTGAACTGGGTGGGCTGGCGGGCCAGCGGGCTAAACTTTAATACTTCATTGAATCAACATGAAAACGTTATGAAACATTTCCTAGCAGTGTGAAGTTGGCGGTCTAACAGTGTAGCGGGCTAATTTATGTTTACATTTAAGATATGTCCCTCTTTTATGAAATAAATATCAGAAACCGAGACCAGCCTCGGATCGGAGCCTGACGTCTTTCGCTTTAACCTGGATTGCTTTGGTGCGGTCTTTTCAGGGATGTAGAATAATTTTCAGATCTCTTTATTGCGAGTAAAATGGTATATAAAACATGAAAACTGTTCATTAACTGGCGGAGATTTAGGACGACGTAATGTTTACCTATACAAAGAATGCCATATTCTGCATATAATCGCAATTACGGAAGATCGGATCTGTACAGTCTTCAAAGCTGGCCAAACAATCCATACATGGTGGGAACCGTAATTTAAACCTTCGAATATATGTATGTTTACCTTTACGATATGTCCCTATTTTAAAGAAAAAAAGATACCAGAAACCGAGACCAACCTCGGATTAAAGCCCTACTTCTTTCGCTTTAGCCTGGATTGCTTTGGTGCGATCTCTTCCGGCATGCAGAATAATTTTCAGATCTCGTTCTTGCGATTCAAATGGTATATAAACATTACAACTGTTCATAAAATTGCGGAATTTTAGGACGACGCAAAGTTAAACAATAGAAAAAATGCCATATTCTGCAATTACGGAGGCTCAGATCCGTACAGTCTTCTAAGCTGGCCAAACAATCTGTATATGGTTGGAACCAGAATTTAAACCCTCACAAACATTTATGTTTACCGTTACGATATGTCGCTCGTTCCATAAATTAAAAATCAGAAACCGAGACCAGCCTCGGATTCGAGTCCTACTTCTTTCGCTTTAACCTGGTTTGAATAAGTGCGGTCTCTTCAGCCCTGTAGAATAATTTTTAGATTTCTTTATTTCGAGTAAAATGGTATATAAAACATGCCAACTGTTCATGAAATGGCGGAGATTTAGGACGACGTAATGTTTACCCATAGAAAAATGCCATATTCTGCATATAATCGCAATTACGGAGGTTCGGATCTGTACAGTCTTCAATGCTGGCCAAACAATCCATACCTGGCGGGAACGTGAATTTAATCCTTCGAAAATATGTTTGTTTACCTTTACGATATGTCCCTATTTTTAAGAAAAAAAAATCAGAAACCGAGACCAACCTCGGATTAAAGCCCTCCTATTTTCGCTTTAACCTGGATTGCTTTGGTGCGATCTCTTCAGGAATGCAGAATAATTTATAGATCTCGTTCTTGCGATTAAAATGGTATATAAAACATAAAAACTGTTCATAAAATGGCGGAGATTTAGGACGACGTAACGTTTAACAATTGAACAAATCCATATTCTGCATATAATCGCAATTACGGAGGCTCGGATCTGTACAGTCTTCAAAGCTGGCCAAACAATCCATACATGGTTGAAACCAGAATCTAAACTCTCGCAAATATAAGACTCGGTTTCAAGCCCCACATTTTTTATTTATTTACATCGCTTTAGTTAAATTTCCTCAGGTCTGCAGAACAATATAAAGATCTCGCTATCGCGAGTTGAACGGTTAAACATGATAACTGATCATTAATTGGAGGAAATAAAATACGACGTAATGTTGACCCATAGCTGACAGTAGATTCGATCTTATTTGGGTATTCGCTGATTGTGTAAAGCGAATACCCAACTCACTGCTGGCAGTGGATTCGATTTCATTAGGGTATTCGCTGTCAGTGTAGAACGAATACCCAACTCACAGCTGACAGTGGATTCGATCTCATTAGGGTATTCGCTGTGTGTGTAAAGCGAATACCCAACTCACCGCTGGCAGTGGATTCGATCTCATTAGGGTATTCGCTGTGTGTGTAAAGCGAATACCCAACTCACTGCTGGCAGTGGATTCGATCTCATTAGGATATTTGCTGTCAGTGTAGAACGAATACCCAACTCACAGCTGGCTGTGGATTCGATCTCATTAGGGTATTCGCTGTCAGTGTAGAACGAATACCCAACTCACAGCTGGCTGTGGATTCGATCTCATTAGGGTATTCGCTGTTAGTGTAAAGCGAATACCTAACTCACTGCTGGCAGTGGATTCAATTTCAACTGGATATTGAATATCCAATTCCCTACTCATTACTCACTGCCAACTTCACACACTTAAATAAATCAGGGTTTTAGTATTTTGTTTTACATTACGTTGGTTCGGACTCGATGTGAAAATCGAGTTTGTGGTTGTCTCGACCGAAGGCATGCTAAGTTTACACTTCTTAGCCAGGGCTTGCGCCTATTGTTTCGCTCGTTTGTCCCCATGCTTGTATGTCTCTGGTGTTTTGTGGTTCGTTTATGTGAGTTGCCTTTGGGCGGTTTGTCAGTTTTCTTTGTTTCTTTTTGAAGGCATTGCAACGTGGCTAGTAAACAATAGCTGCCGACCCGCCGAGAACATCTGGATGTCTACGAGTTAAAGGAGCGAAACACCCTTTGCGGTATCGAGTTGATAATGCCAATGCCTCTTTCTTTCCCGTGATCTGTTTATTGGATTGTGGCGGAGTGCTTATTGGTATGAGTGTGCTTGTGCGTTTCTGTCTTTGATTAAGTGGTGTTTGTATGCATGTTGATGTCCATCTGGGTAACATTGCTAGGTGGATGGGATGTACTACATTGACCTGTCGGTGTTGAGTGTGATGCACTGGTTGTCTGGTCTTTCTGAGCATAAAATTGTTTATTGTTATGTTCTAAAAAATTTTATGACACATTGAAAAGACACGAACTGCTTAAATTACAATGAAAGGGCTGCATTAAAGTTTCTAGCGGATCCATGATGAATATTAGAACAAATCAGCAAACGTGTGCTATTGCTAAATGCAGTTTTAAAAATAAGATAATTCAATATATCTATTGACACCAGAGGTGTTAATAGTTTTACCACTGTTGGACCTCATTTTTCACAAAAAGTTATTTAAAATGTAAGTGTTTTAGTACGAACGTGTATTTCACACGCACATTTTGAGTTGCGAGCACAGGTTTAGTCTCTCACCAGTGTCTCAAGATTCGGCACTCTTTTTTGCCATCTCCCCTTGTATATAACAATGGGGGATTTAGTTTGGGCGGAAGCGGAGTACGCCCCCTACCCCTCTACCAAGAAGCGATTTTAGTCCATTTAACACTGTTAATAATACTAATAATTTCGTTAAATATTACTGACTTTGGGCTATTTTCGTGCTTTAGATAATCATTTTTTTTCATAATTTTGAGTATCCGCCCCCGTTTACGCCCCCCTCTAACTGAAATACTGGATCCACGACAGTGTAACACCTTTTTGTCATTTGTCGCTCGTTTGTTCATATCTGTTATGCTGTTAGGAACTTACATTAATTACTACAACTACGCGTATTATGGTCTAATATTATACCTCATTTGCATAAGCCCTTCTGTATTTAATATGACGTCATCCAGTCCATAAATCGCATATTGACCGGCTATCCGGTCCATAATTCTTATATTGACCGTTTTTGATTACTTCAGAATCAATATAAGAATAATTATCTTATAAAGTGCGGGTCTGTTGCCTAGTAATATTTAATTTGATTAACAAAAATGGAATAGTAAAAGGCGTGCTTTATATGCCTGATGGCTTGTAAATAATAAAAAATCTGTATGGGATTTTTTACACACTGAACAAATGAAATTATTATTTAAAAGCAAATTATAGTAAAAATGACAGCAACAAAAGATATGAAAGAATTTAGATTCGGTATAATACAACAAATAAAACATGGCATTGAGGGCAATATGCAAGTTTACGGACTGGTTGGTCAGACCTCGGAAGGTATATGGCCCTCAGCTGCGCTTCGGGCCATATACCTTCCTCAGTCTGACCAACCAGTCCGTAAACTTGCATATTGCCCTCAATGCCATGTTTTATTTGTTAAAGATACGTATTTACGTAATTGGAGCCAAACCTTATACATGAGAACGATTTTGAGAGTGGTGTCCTTGCAGATTGAGTAGTTACTGTTTAAAAAAACTGTATCAATTAAGTTGCATGGTTTAGTTGTGGTTTATATTAATTGTGCCAATATGCAAAATTTTATAATTGGCTGAAAAAGATCGAATTTTGCAGAAATTTTAGTCTAATAAGTACATGTCCTGATCTGGTGTGAGAGAAATTTATTGCGTGAGTAACGCTTAACAACTTTTGATTTAAATGTAAATTTACTCATGCATTGATTGTGTTAGAACATTACATGTTTTATTCTTTGTTTACAAGTCTTCTACAGTTTATATTATATTTCTTTCATATTTTAACACCATTTTTTTGCGTCGTGTTTCTCGTTAATCACTCTCACTATTGCATGTATTGCGCATTTCTTATATCATCATATATATATAACGATGAACTATGAATGTTCAAGTTAATGGAAATAAAAGTTCTGTTCTGTTCTGTTCTGTTCTGTGATACGTAACACGACTCCTTCATATTATCTTTTAGACAAATTCTGCGATATACAAATGTATATAAAACATGCAAAAGTAAGTATTCTGTATAAATGAGACTCGGATATTTGAAAATTGTTTTAAAAGACAATACACATCAAAGTGCTGTTAAAGTATCGCGAAACAACAATGCTTGATCGCTTTGGCGATGTGAGTTCGCGAAAGTTATGATGCAAGGCCGCTAAGGTACGATGCGAGGGCGCGATAATAATATAATATCGTGTTTTCGTGGTCTTGCTGGCCTAAGGGCTTGGCGTCGAAAACGTGAAAACAGGAGGCGAGAACGCGAAAAATCAATGCTAAGTCGCGAAAGTGAGCTGCTAAGACCCGAATTTAATATCGCGTTCTCGCATCGTACTTTCGCGACCTTGCATCGTGTTTTCGCGATCTCGCATCGTTGCTTCGTGTTCTCGCCGAAGATGTCGACAGGGCTAAACAACGATGGTCTGAACGGAACAACGTCCAATACTTTTTGTCATGGTAACGTTTTAATTTTATTAAAGCTACGACCAAAAGGTCGAAAATATATTGAAAAGATACAGATGTTTTATAATGATTATAGTGGATATCAAAAAAGGACTGTATACAAGAATTATTTAAAAAAAAGTATATGAACATTTCAATTAAGAGCAAGACAAAAACTGCACCATTATCAATTTCATAAATATTTGAATTTCCAATTAACAATCGAGCGAATCCCCGTTATCCAATTTGCTTCTAGTGCCTCAAAACGATGTTTGTTAAGGAAAATACTCGTGCTACTGGCTCAAGCGGGGTGGCACATTGATTGTCAAAGTTTGGGCTTTGATAACAGCAGTGTCGTGTACAAAAAACATGTTTAAATATATTTTAAATGGGAATAATATGTCGGTTTTTGTAGAAATCTGGGATCTTGCATGGTCATTTTCCTGTTTTCCTCTTTATCTGATGGCCTATTGCAAATGTATAGGTATCAGAGGAAGGGTAGGACATTGCATGATTGTTATCAGATATATCGCAAACGATAAGTAGTAGATCATTGTAACACGAAATTCATACAAGAACTAACCTCTCCATGCGGTTTTCTCCGAGCTGGCGATTTATCATTATACTCACAATCTGTCGTTATCCGCGATTCTCATTATCTCGGTACCTACCGTGGTACAACAGATCTTACAAACAAACTGTATTAAATAATTACATATTCACACAGTTTAAGAAATTCGATGCAAAATATAGGTTGTAGTAAGTGGACTTTGAAATTTTTTCATTAAAACATTTTGAGAATAATCAACGAAAATTTGAGTGCACATTCTATGCATGGCAAATATGTAATTTTGTAATCTGAAATTGTAATACTTTTGCGAAATATACATCAGGTCGTGTTAGTGTACATGTTTATGAAAACAGGAAAGAAAATTTAAAGAGGTTTTAAAGGGTGTTGGGGTGGTAACTTTGAACTTTTAAACATTTAAATAACATTTAAATAATAGAAGTATATTTCATTTAAAAAAAAGAAAACAATAAAGACATACTCTCTCAGATAAAATACCACCAGGGTGAAAAAAGTTTTGTTTATCTTATACCATAGGATGTACAGTGATTTGGACACTTCATGTGAAAATTACGTTCAGATTAAAATTCGACAAAAAAGTAAAACGTATTATTCACATTGCCGATTTGTGACCAACTCGCACGTATTTTTCACACCTTGTGAAAAATGCATGCGAAATTTTCACATAGTGTGACATACTCGCACGCATTTTTCACACCGTGTGAAAAACACGTTTTGTGAAAATTGAGTTTAACATACCACATTTCAGAAGTTTTGCATACGATTTTTATTGAGCGATACGTAGGGGCTTGTATTTACAAAATAAATCTATAAAATATCACAGCAATTGCTCCATGAAGTACTGAAACCAAAACTGTTATACTTCAAGCCCAGCCAATTCCACGTAATATCCCCATATAGTGAGGACACTCAGATGGTACATCTGTCGGTATCGGTATGCCGTCGCTTTGTGGTTTTTCACAATTTGACATTCGTAATTAGATTTGTGACGATAGTGCAGGAAGTACAGAAAATGGCCCATTTCAGAAGCATACCTGGATCTTTTATGTGCCCGGTGTAAAGCACCGATACACGGGACCTCGGTTTAAAGTCCCATCCGAAAGACTGTTGGTAATGTTGGGGAGGAGCGGGGTATCGAACTCAAGACCCCTGGATTGACAGTTCAATGTATTAACCACCAGACCATAGATCCGCTCCTTAATAAATCGCTAGATTCCTAGATGTCCTTATATTTATGGACAAGCTTTTGTCATTGTACGAAATATACAGCTTTGTATGTACCTCTGGTGCATCTTCTGCTTCACTACATGAGGTACTACATTTCATTGCCCTAATAAAATCTTATCGTTTTTTTCTGTATATAATACATCATTTGAATATCAATACTGATTTTAAAACATTTATTGTACATATTTGTGACAATTCTCAAGTATTACAGTATCGTGTATACCATAGGAAACAAGCATTGTTAGCCCGCCGAGTTCACACTGCTAACAAATGCATCATTACGTTTTAGTGTTAAAAAAATTAAGTATGGAATTAAGACCGCTTGACTTCTAGCACGCTGAATTTGTACTGCTAGCCCACTACACTGTTACCTCGCCGAGATTACACTGCTAGGAAATGTATCATAACGTTTCATGTTGATTCAATTAAGTATTAAAGTTTAGCCCGCTGGCCCGACAGCCCGCTCAGTTCACACTGCTAGCCCGCTACACTGTTAGCCCGCCCACTTCACACTTCTAGGAAATGTTTCATAACGTTTTCATGTTGATTCAATGAAGTGTTAAAGTTTAGCCCGCTGGCCCGCCAGCCTGCCCAGTTCACACTGCTAACCCGCTACACTGTTAGCACACCAACTCCACACTGCTAGGAAATGTTTCATAACGTTTTCATGTTGATTCAATGAAGTGTTAAAGTTGAGCCCTCTGGCCCACCAGCCCGCCCAGTTCACACCGCTAGCCCGCTACACTGTTAGCCCGCCCACTTCACACTGATAGAAAATGTTTCATAACGTTTTCAAGTTGATTCAATAGAAGTGTTAAAGTTTAGCCCGCTGGACCTCCAGCCCACCCAGTTCAAACTGCTAGCGCGCTACACTGTTAGCCCGCCCACTTCACACTGCTAGCCCGCTACACTGTTAGCCCGCTACACTGTTAGCCCGCCCACTTCACACTGCTAGGAAATGTTTTATAACGTTTTCATGATGATTCAATGAAGTGTTAAAGTTTAGCCCGCAGGCCCGCCAGCCCGCCCAGTTCACACCGCTAGCCCGCTACACTGTTAGCCCGCTACACTGTTAGCCCGCCCACTTCACACTGCTAGGAAATGTTTTATAACGTTTTCATGATGATTCAATGAAGTGTTAAAGTTGAGCCCGCTGACCCGCCAGCCCGCCCAGTGCACACTGCTAGCCCGCTACACTGTTAGCCCGCCCACTTCACACTGCTTGGAAATGTTTCATAACGTTTTCATGTTGATTCAATGAAGTGTTTAAGCTTAGACCGCTGGCCCGCCAGCCCGCCCAGTTCACACCGCTAGCCCTATACACTGTTAGCCCGCCCACTTCACACTGCTAGGAAATGTTTCATAACGTTTTCATGTTGATTCAATGAAGTGTTAAAGTTTAGCTCGCTGGCCCCGCCAGCCCGCCCAGTTCACACCGCTAGCCCGCTACAGTTAGCCCGCCCACTTCACACTGCTAGGAAATGTTTCATAACGTTTTCATGTTGATTTAATGAAGTGTTAAAGCTTAGCCCGCTGGCCCGCCATCCCGCCCATTTCACACCGCTAGCCCGCTACACTATTAGCCCGCCCACTTCACACTGCTAGGAAATGTTTCATAACGTTTTCATGTTAATTCAATGAAGTGTTAAAGTTTAGCCCGCTGGCCCGCCAGCCCGCCCAGTTCACACCGCTAGCCGCTACACAGTTAGCCTGCCCACTTCAAACTGCTAGGAAATGTTTCATAACGTTTTCATGTTGATTCAATGATGTGTTACAGTTTAGCTCACTGGCCCGCCAGCCCGCCAAGTTCACACTGCCAGCCCGCTACACTATTAGCCCGCCCACTTCACACTGCTAGGAAATGTTTCATAACGTTTTCATGTTGATTCAATGAAGTGTTAAAGTTTAGCCCGCTGGCCCGCCAGCCCGCCCAGTTCACACCGCTAGCGCGCTACTCTGTTAGCCCGCCCACTTCACACTGCTAGAAAATGTTTCATAACGTTTTCATGTTGATTCAATGAAGTGATAAAGTTTTGCCCGCTGGACCGCCAGCCCGCCCAGTACACACCACTAGCCCGCTACACTGTTAGCCCGCCCACTTCACACTGCTAGGAAATGTTTCATAACGTTTTCATGTTGATTCAATGAAGTGTTAAAGTTTAGCCCGCTGGCCCGCCAGCCCGCCAAGTTCACATCGCTAGCCCGCTACACTGTTAGACCGCCTACTTTACACTGCTTGGAAATGTTTCATAACGTTTTCATGTTGATTCAATGAAGTGTTAAAGTTTAGCGCGCTCGCCCACCAGCCCGCCCAGTTCACACCGCTAGCCCGCTACACTGTTAGCCCGTCCACTTTACACTGCTAGGAAATGTTGCATAACGTTTTCATGTTGATTCAATGAAGTGTTAAAGTTAAGCCCGCTGGCCCGCTAGCCCGCCCAGTTCACACCGCTAGCCCGCTACACTGTTAGCCCGCCCACTTCACACTGCTAGGAAATGTTTCATAACGTTTTCATGTTGATTCAATGAAGTGTTAAAGTTATTTGAGTGATTGATAGTTGCTGTGCAATACATAAACTACATGTACCATTTCCCTTCCAGAAGGTATCCAAGTAATGATTGAAACCCCGTTAATTAATTTAAAATCTATATTGAAAAGAAATATTCTCTGTTTTTTTTTCGAACAAGCCTCATAAGTAAAAGAGTTATCAGCACACATTTCGCACCCATCCCAAACAGAAAGGGAAGAAGCTATTTCCGCATAACATGCTATCGGCAAGGTTCAGCAAAATATTGTTCAATCAGTATTTCCGCATAACATTATCTAATTGACAATAAATCGCAGATAATGTAATCAACATATTCCATTCCATGACTTTGACGGAAACACTTGAACTTATCAAAGAAGTGTTCGACTATAAATAAAGCCGTACGCCGGCATCCATATTCTGCTTCACCAAGACGTTCACAAGATGTCGGTGGTAGTTTACGCTCTCTATTGCCTGCTGATTATCAGTCAGGCGCTCTCAGGCGTCAGGGGCATGACTAACGCAGAGTTCTTTGAACAGCTGAAAGATTACACCACCGGTCAGTGTTTTAAATGTTTTATTTGCAACAACGTTAAAGAACAATAACAAAATTGCAAGTTATATCTAGCACAATAGTTTTAAGATAGTTTTGTACCTTTATTTCGGCGTGAATGCAGTGTTTAATTTTGTGACTCGATCCTTATTACTAAAATGGAATCTAAATCAATTTAGAGATGATATTACGTTAATACAGTGATCTTCCTTAGAAATTATTTTGCGTAGTGAGTATCTCAAGGAAAGAGAGCAATATGTGAAGAAATTAAAGATGAAATAAAAATATGACTAGTTAGAAAACTTGCGCAGTGTATAATTATTTGCAAGGCATTCATTCTTTGGTTTTCCAGCTTTCATTCAGTTCGAAATTCAATTTTCAATTTGTTTTGTAACAACAGTTAGTTTCAATACCAGAAATTAAAAAAAAAACACTGTATTTTTTTTTCGCCGATACCGA
The DNA here is from genome assembly GCA_038501625.1 of Corbicula japonica. Taxonomy (NCBI): domain Eukaryota; kingdom Metazoa; phylum Mollusca; class Bivalvia; order Venerida; family Cyrenidae; genus Corbicula; species Corbicula japonica. Next base: position 116,472 of record JAZAYU010000287.1, read on the forward strand.
GATTAAAGTCAAAACTACAGCTGAAGTTTAAAATCAGTATTGCAATTAAGTACTTTTCAAACTACAAAAAATATTGTAAAGAACTCAGGTCATTCCAGAAAAGCAACAAAAAAACTTTCTGGATCTCAATCTCTCTCATAGCTACAAAAATATTGATAAAAGATATGTTGCTTTTTTTTTTAAGATCTTAATTGTTCTATTTTTGGCTGGCGATGTCCCTCGCGCAACATCTAATGAAGTTTATTTTGCACAGTTTGTTCGCTTTGCTAAAGCTTGTTACAATGTTAAAAATTTCAATAAAATTATTCTTTGCATATCAGAAAAAAATTAAAATACAAATAATGAAACTCTATCTGCAAGTCTTATCGCCTTTGCCCAGATTTAATTAAGAAATACAGCTCAAGTTCAAAGTTACTCTTGCATCGATGTATTTCTCAACCAGTTTTTTTTTATGGAGAATAGATTAAAAAAATAAAGGCAATATTTATTTCTCAACGTAATCCTAAAGAAAAATGTGTAAATCCAAACAGAAAGGTTACCAACATGATATTTTTCTTAACAAAATTGAGTATTTGAATTCACTTTCAGATTCTGAGGTTCATAATCGCGATGATTCGAGTGCCGCGAATTACGGCGGAAGTGACGTCATTGAGTTACCCGGTGGACCAGATGACGAACTCGACCTCGTGTATCTTCTCAGAAAGATTGGCTTTACGCTGACCGAAGGTTGTATACTTTACTTATAGAATTATTATCTGTTTTATTTTAAGCATTTCTATTGAGTTTTTGTTTGTTTTACTGTTGTTGTTCTTGGTGATGAAGGTGGTGATGGACTGGTGGTGTTTTGTTTTCTTTTTTGTTTTTATTTTCAAACAAAAGAATGCTTTAACGTCTTTTCTTGGTTTTAATCGAACAAATTATCAAATATCAAAGGATGGCCGCATCCGATCACCAATTTACAACCCTTAGATACCATTCGAACATCTGTATCGTTTTATTCCTTGTTTTTGTTTTATATAACTGTATAGCCGTTTTTAAGTAGGTTTTTCTTGAATTACAATGTATATTATAGTTTTTAGATACACGTTAAATTTATCAAAACTTCATAAATCATTTAAAAACAATTTTTATTTCCTTTTTTATACAGTGAATTTAAGAGATTTCTCAGTGAAATAAAATGGTATTCCACTGTTCTGAAACTGCGGAATACCATTTTGAATTTCACTGATTTTGCCGAACTACTTTTTTAGCTTATGACCTGTCTTTAGTACGCCATTGATGGCATGATGTTTCTCTTGAAAATAATGTAAATTTAAATTAAATTAGATGTTTATTTTTCAATTTCTTTCGATAATGTTGATAGATAAGCTGTTTGAGTAACATAAATAAAATCTGATATGAATTTCAGAACTATTTTCTATTGCTTCATTAGTTATAATTGAAAGTTAGGCGGCTTTTGTTTTGGGGGCAATTCACGGTGAATAAGACACCATGAGTTTCCAGTTCTTTACTTATTAATTTGTAAACAAAACATAGAATAACAAGAAAATGTGTTTGTTTCAGTGAAATATCAATTTTATTTAGAATTTATTAAGAATATTAACGTTCATTTTTGCAATCTGTGTCTGTAACTTTTAGAAACATCAGCTTCGAAGCCGTACGTCAGTGACGGAGCTACTCCAGTCAAAGAAAACCTTCTAGGTAGCTGCAGTTGCCAAAAATTGAACTGTAACTGCTGTGGATCAAAAACATTCTCGTTCAAGACAAAATCTTTTAAACTGACAGGTAGGCCTAAGTAAAAAAACTTTGAATGCCACCGAACACGAAAAGCTTCAAAAAATTTCATGTTCAGTTTAAATGTGAGCATGGGCATTAATGAAAATTCATATAACTGTTTACAAATGTAAATGAAAACAACACTGGTTGTTTTTCCGTGTTCATGGATAGCAATTAAAATATAATTATACACTTTCTTGTTTTATTCTTTTGGCTGTTTGTGCCGTGCGGCGGCCATAAAAGTCTTCCCGTTTATGCAATCAGTGATGTTATCAATTATATAGCTTTTTCAAGATCCGTTGAGCAAGACACTTATATCTGTGAAAATATTGAGTTTCGCTTAACCAGGGTCCAGGCGGCGTGAACTGTAATGTGCACTTCCATTACTGCTCATGACTAGGCTTGATCCCACCGAGCCTGCAAAATTTTTGTGTCGTGTTCGTGGGCTTTAATGTACCTTTTTTATCTATAAAATTAAGTATTTCTTCACCAATATAAGAATGTTCTAGTCAATATTACAAGTTCGCTTTACGCTTTTAGAATGAATTGAACAATAAAATAACGAATTTGTGTCAACTGTCCGAAGGTTCCTTTTTCCGAGACGCGCCCTAAAAACTTAGATAATGTAAACAAATAAAGGAAGACAAACTCCAATATTTCACTACGCGTTTCGAGTTTATTTGACTCTTCTTCAGGTGAATGTTATTGTATCAACATCTCTTATAAATAATGTCTTATTTTGGCGTAAAAAATGATGTAATTTTAATATACTAAACTAACGTCACCATTTGGCGTAAAAAAGACGTCACATAGCAATATAAACGACGTCAACTTTTGCGCAAAAAGAAGTTGCACATTATTTGGCATAAGCAACAATAAAAAAAATTAAAATAAAGGAAACATATATAAAATCACAGGATTCTTTTCGCCAAAAATAATATAATGTTGATAAAAATAGGAAATACATTAAATTTATGTAATAAGTACAGGATCTTATAGATTCAACAGTCACTGGTAGAAAAAAAATGCATACAACTTAGATAACACAGCATTAAGAAAACTGTTCCGCTACTTAATCTGTGCGTGAAGATCCGGAGCGTCTAGCAAACTGTTCCTAAAATCAATCTAAACGGGAAGATTCAGAATTATCTGCAAATGGTATGGTTCAAAACCAAATGATTATTCCGGTATATACAGTACCGGTATATACAAAGACCTACATGTATATATTACACAGATTCGCATCTCTCTATTACTGATATAGGAAATCTCGTTTTGAGAATCTCGTCACGTGACAAAGCGTTACTTTTACTTCCTTATATATATAGGTCTTTGGTATATATAAATTCTTGTCTTTTACAATTGCAGGCTGTGTCAACATTGAGTACCTGAAACAGAACAAGGGCTTCATGGTTACTATTACTATCAACGGGCGCCAAGTGTATAAGAAAGAAATGTCCAGTAAGTTTCTTATTCGACAGTCAGATGTGACAAACAATTTTGTGTCAACACAATTATTATTGTTTCTTTGTAAGAATCAACACTAAGTTATTACTGAGCAATAATGACTAATGACTGATCAATAATGATTTGTTACTAAGGAATAATGGTTAATTTCTGAGCAAAAATGGTTTATTACCGACCAATAATGATTTAAAACTAAGCAATAAAATAAATGATTTAGAACTGAGAAATAATGATTTATTAGTGAGCAATAATGGTTTCATTACTTAGCAATAATGGTTTATTACAATAATGTAACATAAAATGTTTTTTCCTCTTCCCGCAAAGGGGAACATGTGGTTAAACAAGGATTAGAACAAATTGCTTTTCAACATTTGTAACTCTCATTTCATTTTTATGTGACAGTCCGAAACCCACCAGGTCTGTGTTACTCAATCCCGGGAATACCAGGAAAAGTATGTCTGAAGCTCTACGATATAAACATTCATAATAGAAAAGCCTGTGTGAAACTCGTTGGTTCACTTAATTTATTGGTAGGTATCATTTGAGTTGTATTAGCCCTTTCCTCCGTATATACGCCTTTTTAGACGAGTGCGACCAGTGAAGATCGAGATCAGGATCTTCACTGGTCGCTTTTTGGTCAGAGATAACCTAACAAATCAAAAAGCAGTTTAGATCCTGATCAGACGGCACGGATGTGACGGCTGACGGCAGATCTGGATCTTAACTGTTCACCCTCGCAATTATCTATGGAGGAAAGGGTTAATAATAAGGCGCTTGATTTGATCACCTCACTTAAACCGGTCTTTTATTATGACTACAGACCAAAAATTCTAATCGCATAGACGTCCACTATAGCATTTCCATAACTTGTGAATTTACTATTGGGTCAAACACCTGCTATAAGCAAAGAAGGCAGACATTACTACATTTTCAAACAAACTAAAATGAAACAAGTACAAATGTATGCTTTAAGCTATGCAGGGTGACAAAGTATTTAAAAAAATGGAGATACGGTAGCCATGTAAAATCTAAACAGGCAATTGTGTATATACAGTCAGACCTGTGCGATAGACAACCTGAAAATAATGACCACTTGATGATAAAGACCACATTTTAAATTTCCTACTGATCGATTTAAAGAACATTTATCTGTAAACAAAGACCACCTGTCCTCAAATACCACTTTTTGTGATTCCTTGCCTGTTTAGATTACACATGGCTGCTGTATCTCCATTTGTTAATACTTTGTCACCATGTTACATTTTTAAATACAGGTTAAGAGATTTGAAGTCGGTTTGAAACTGGGTTGCTTTCACATCCCCGTCGTAGAAAAAGAAACAGGTCTAAAGATCGCACAAGAGATGCGCAATGAAGGCCAAGATCCGGACAAAACGTCTTGGCATGTCCTGTTCAGGCAAGTGCAATATCTCGAGATCAAAGAATCTTCGCCTCAGAACGACAAAATCGAGGCATCTGAAATCAGTGTGGAGGATGATTGGATGCCGGATGGAAGTGATGCTGAAACGGATGCTGAATAACTGTTTAAACAAGATAGAGGGCGCGTCACTGGAAAATGTGTTTTAGGAAAGCTGATGTCCATCCTTCCTTAAAATGACAGCGGTGATTTTTTTAAAGTAAAGTTGAGCAGACGACATTGCTTATTATGAATTCCTCGTTAAAAAAATATCATATTTTCAAAATGTGAAATAAAACAAACTAGTTATTATGAAAAAATAATAGAAGATTATGTTATTTCAATATGTCAAAAATATCACCCAATACCGTTTTACCTGTGACGCACTGCATGTAACCATAATAAAGGAGAAAGAAAAACTTCCCTTTGCAAATGAAGGGTTGCCGTCTTGGAACTCTGATGTCGTTAAGGTTATTTCAAATTATAGTAACATGTAATGTAATTTAAAATGTAAAACAATACTTATCACTGAAGACCTTTTCTTGGTGTGACGCACTCAATATAAGTCATAAAAAATAGAGGAGAAAATCCTATCCGTTTGCAGTAATAATTTTCAGTCGGCGGTAAACTGAACTTTAAGCGTTTAAACCAGCCACTCCTAATATCAAAGTAACATATGATATCAAATATCTATAGCGATACGCAACGAAAATTTAGCATATCTTACATTAAACTAATTCACGCAAAATTCCTCCCAGGTTCATTGTCTAATGAAGTCCGTTTTTATAAATGTAATTTTCTTACATGTAAAATAACCCCCACATTTCTGATTTTGTTGTTGTTTTTCTAATACATGTAGCCGATATGTAGATCTCCACGCCAGTATATGGCTGTCTAGGAATAAAGATGATAGAATTAAAAACATATGCATGAATATTGGGAATTTAACGTTGAACTCTATGGGAATGAAATTTACTTTTGTGCAGCCTACGTACATGTATACCATATTCAGTGAAACCTTAGTTCTTGCAATATTTCTCAATAAAAGTGAATACTTCGTCTTTATTTTGAGTTTCCTTTATTTGAATGTATTTTAAAATAAAGTGTTTGTATTTGCCGCGGTATTGCTCTTCCTGAATCACTGTGTACCGGCCTGCTCAGTGGGAACAGGTTGCGACATGTTTTTCATGTTGTTGTTGTTGTTGTGATTTTTTCCAGGCCAATTCTTGCGGAAAAAATAATGACATTGATTTCAAAACAAAGAGAACATAAATATTATAATTTGCATAAACTTTTCTGAGGCTCTTATGGCGGAGCAGTTCACTTCGCTTTTTTCAATGAATACTGTAGTATAACTTAATTTCGCGAGAAAGAAGTTGTCGCGCAAACTTCGCAAATGATATATTCGCACGGGCATAAATTCGCACATTACCGGTATTATTTTCTATTAAGACATATTGTTTAGTGATATACTATGCTTATTTCTATATTCGCATATTTACCCTAACAAGGGGTTATAACTGAGAATTCAGTGGAAAGATAAAGTTTGGTAACTCCGGTTAATATTTTAATTGAAGAAATAGACTGGCAAGTAGTATGGAAGGTCAGAGGACAGTAAATAGAAAAGCCTGTCGCGGATTGGACAATTTTGTCTAGGGACGATTCGGGCTTAATTTATTTTCAAAGATTCATTGGCCAAAACTATAGAGAATAGAAATAATTTTTTGTTTTCAAAAATGTAAAATGACTTTAATTATATACTTAAAAATAAAAATAATTATTTAAAACACTGTTTGAAAGGTGATTTGTCTCACTTTAAAGAAGTTGGTACTTTCCTTATTTTGGGTTAGAGATTTGTTTACATTCTGGGGGTGGTTACTTTCGGTTTAAAATGCTGAGAGAATGAGTTGGTGAAGGCACCAATTCTTGGTCATTTTTGCATTTCCCAAGAGTGCCACTATGCAAATCTGGGGTAGTTTTGGAACAAGTCGTGTAAATAAAATCACAGGAGGACCAAATCTTATAATGTAAGTCTATGGGAAACTATTTAGTGGTCTCTTACCTGGAACGACCTACAGCATGTACCCCAAGCAACTATGTACTACCGTTACACTAATATTGTCTTCTAACTATGGTGTCTGATTTATGACATTTCGTTATATCGCCGCGAAATAACGCCATGCGAAAAGATGAAACAACGGAAAAACGCCATACGAAAAGACAAAATAAAGAAAAAAACGCCACGCGAGAAAAAGAAATACAAAAAAAAAACGCCAAGCGAAATAACGAAATACAAGAACGCCAAGCGGAATAACGAAAAGACGCTATTTTGTGCGCGCGCCAAAAAGTCGCAATGCAAAATAACGCAATATTATCTCGTTAAATTAGATTTTTTTCTTGCTGGTCACATAAGGCGTCTTTTCATTGCATCATCCACAGGCCGCGGTAAAATGGCAGAAATTATTACCCGAATAGACCTGTTTCCTTTTTCTGATGGAAGCAAAAACATATGCTAAGACAGACATAATGTTATGTTCACTATGAGCATGTCCAACACCATTCGTGCCGACATGAATAATAAACTAATCAAACTCTAAATGTGTTTATCTGATTATGTTCAATAAAAAAGATAATTCAATACGCCCTTGATAGTGGCCCCTGGAGTGACATCAATGCCCTGTATCCGTTTGATAATAGAATCACCCGAGATAAACACTCTGCGACATTCCAAATGAGAACAGAAGATTCCTTATTATTACAACACATGGAAAACAGCATAGAAATATTTACAACATGAATTTTCACTTAACTAAAGCACATTAAACTTGTATTTTAAAACACTTACATTAAGAACGTTAGCATCTGGAATAGCATAGCGCATTTTTGATGAAAAAAAACAACTCTACTGACTTTGAAATGTATACATTTACCTAACCCAATTGGTTTAAAAGTCCAGTTGACAGAAAGTCTATTCCACCGTTAAGACAACGCAGAGACCCATAATCAAAAGATTTCTGTTTGCAAAAGGAAGCAACTTCAAAACATACAAATGAAACTCTTACTGTGGCCTCTGGAGTGCCAAATTAACTACACCATCAAGGCCCTATATCCGTTTGATAATAGAATCGCCCAAAATTGACACTTTGCGACATTCCAAATGAGAACAGAAGATTCCTTATTATTACAACACATAGAAAACAGCATTGCAATATTTTCACCATGAATTTTCACTTAACTAAAGCACATTAAACTTGTAATTTAAAACACTTACATTAAGAACGTTAGCATCTGGAATAGCATAGCGCATTTTTAATGAAAGGCTCTACTGACTTTGAAATGTATACATTTACCTAACCCAACTGGTTTAAAAGTCCAGTTGACAGAAAGTCTATTCCACTGTTAAGACAACGCAGAGACCCATAATCAAAAGATTTCTGTATGCAAAAAAAGCAACTTCAATACATACAAATGATACTCTTACAAAGGTTATTTCCCTTATTACGGTATTTTCAACATAGTTTTCAGCAAAAAGGAAGCAACTTCAATATATACAAATGATACTCTTACAAAAGTTATTTCCCTTATTACGATATTTCCACATAGTTTTTAGCTTACTGCTAACACGCGTGGAATGTTGACTTTGTCGTTAAATTCATACTGTAAATAAACTTTTTAATGTACTATAAATTTTCAGTCGGCTGCAAAATAAACTTTAAACGGTCAAACATGCCACTCTTAAAATAAATGTGAATTGGGACACCAAATACCTATAAAGAAATGCGAAGCAAACTAGTATGTGAACATAGCATGTGTTTTTATATATACCGTAGCTCTTACACTACTGTTTAATCCACAGTGTAAATTAAATTTCAAATATTCCTTTTTCGTTTTCAGTTTGTTTTATTTGATTATAATTCTTATTAATTAAAATATTACATTAATTACAAATCTGGAAACACAATAAAGTTATATTTTTTGGTTTTTATTAGGCTGTCTCGAGAATAAAGCTAACACATATTTTCTACAATCTGCAGTCATGATATTCACCTCCTAGATATGATTGTACTTTGAATCTCTCCTACATATGCAACCCTACCGGCTTAGAAATGAACTTCAGCTATAAAGTCTTGCAACATTCTGATAGGGATCGGTGTGTTAGGCTTCGTAAAGGAATTCGGCACATGTACAAATAATTCAAATGTGTAGATCTCTATTTGCTTTAACACCAATTCCAGAGAAAGGGATAGCTTCGTCAGAAAATTAGTAATAATCAAAGCAACGGAGGATGTTGCATTCTTTTCTAGTCTCTATAATTGTTCCTACATTTGCTCTGTGTTCTTGTAAGAACGCTAAACCGTAACTAGGTTTTTAAAAAGTGAATTATGCCTATCAGGAATGGCTTCATGCAGAAGACACAGCCACCCCACACAGCCAACAAGTAGAATTGAAAAAAGAGCATGGGAAATAAAAGATGAATTTCAAAATAACGCCACAAACAAAGAGAAGAGAACACGAGGTGTTACATTTGTTACTACCTGGAACGGTCAGTGGCAAAACAATTTGCCACTGGGGATTTAAACCAGGTTCTAGGATGCACCAACCTCACACTTGCCCCCAACAGATTCTCATATAAACAAATAAGTATAAGTTGTCTTGGTGAAAGTCTTATACAAAAGACAGTCATTGATTTAGATTGGAAATAAATGTGGAAGCTGCAAACATGACATAATCGTCCCAGTCGATTTTTTCGGCGTTAGCTGTCTAAGCTCACTTTTGACCTAGTTTTTCGACCGATGAAATGTTGTAAATAATACTCGTATTCTCTTATTATGCAGAGGGAAAATGAAATAAACTATTTCGATTGGTAGCTATTTACACCAGAGAGGCATCTAGCAGGCTGGAGAGGTATCTAGTGGGATTTTATTATTATGCAGCGGAAAAATCAGATTGGTTGTTAGTGGGTGTTGTATTGGAGGAAAAACATATTTACGATTTAAGTAACCAGTTAAGTCAATATTGATGGCTTAAATATAATATTATATGGAATATTCTTGGGTGTCACTTGCATACAATACACAGTGTAAAACGAAAGAGAAGTGTTCTTACTGGTTCCTTTCTAGTTCCTTTGATACTGATTGTTAATTTCAAGTTCGTAAGACAAGTTCATTATAGTGTAACACTCTCGCCTCTCAAGCGGAGGCCCCGGGTTCAATACTCAGGACGGACACTTTTTTTTAACTTAATATACGTAAAAGTAGGTAGATTTCGCTCTTGTAACAGGCTGTTATTATTTATATTTATAAAATTTCAAGGACATTTATTCATCATGAATTCTCACTCTACACGAGGTATTTTATTGAAACTGAATATTTTGCTTCTTTAATCGACTTGTTATCACTGTATGAAATCGTTGCAACAGCTTCAACATTTTTTTTGAAAGACACTTTCAATGAATTTATGAGTTGTCATGATTCGGTCGCTTAATCTCTAAGTCATACTAAGAAGGCAGGGAGGGTTCGTCAACAGCTATAACAAATAAAATAAAATAACTAAACTGTGTCTGCTTTGCCTCTCTGTATTTCTTTCTTTCTAATATACATGTATCTATAAATCTTTTCCATCAACGCCGTTTATCTTTTTTAAAGATATTTCTTGTTTATATTTGGTGTTTCCTGGAATCAACTACATTAAACTCACTGTTTGAATATAATGTGACATTCTGTTTTAATATTGTAAGGATTGTATATTAAAAACTTAGATGTCGGCTCAAATGCACGGATGATTGCTTACATGTAGTATGTTCTGAGTGGAATAGTCATCAAATAAAGGCTGAATCCGAGAATAATTTGATGGTGAAGTACACGCGTAATTCAATGACGAATGCTGAAAGATCTAGTTGGAAGGGGGATACTTGGAACAATAGGCACAGATAAAATATTAACAGGAAATGGGTTTTTAATAGTTCTAGCGGGAAATATTTTGCATCTTTTCATATGATTTTGTGTAGGACTTTTTGCCAAATTTGCACTGGAAAATCAGGAATTAGGGTGGACTTGAACATACTTCGTTTGGCAAATAATAAATGACAGTTATTTGGTGAACCCAAACAAGGATCGAAAAAAGCATAAAAGCTCAGAGGCCATATTGCATCTCTATTTATAGACTGATTTCTATTTATAGACTGATCTCTATTTATAGACTGACTTTTTAGGAAAAAATTTAAGCCAGGCTGATTCGCACACTCGATCTTCACTTTGAGTCGCGACATTACGAAACAGGTCCTCGGTCATAGAAGGGAGGGGGCATTCGATATTTGAACATTTCTTGTAATTGCTTTTCAGAACATGTCATTTTTTATTTCGAAAAATGCTGCAAAATAAAGGGGGTGGGGGGGAGGAGATAACTTAACATGCCACTTATATATTCTGCCAGTAATCTTGGCCGGGATGCCTTCTACTCAATAACCAGTTCAGAGTTTTCCCAAGCCACTTGAACGGTTGTCGGGCGCGACGGTATGTCGTATATAAATCGGTTTATTTCAGAAGGTCATATCATAAATTTATTGTGTATTTCACTGTCAACATGTCGCTGATAAAACAAGTCAAAAAAAGTGAATTTAAAGCAAATTAGCTAATCACCATCGATTTCTATAGTATTTTCTGGGTAAATTCCGCCCAGTGATTCGTAAGCGCGACCGTGTTTTTTGATGGGCGTCGGCTGCGTGGAGCAGTCTGAAACGTCTAGTGTAGGTTCAAATTATGAGTACAGTATTTTTAGTTATCTTTTTGCACCCGGAGACCAAAGTTATGGTACTTCGAATAACTTATGAATTCACTGAAAACTACTATCATTGGACCATTGAATATTACATTTAATGGAAATTTATTTGTAAAAATGAAAAAAGTCGGGTTTACAAATTGTCTCGCAAAACAGCAAGGACAGCACACGTAGAAATCATCAATAGCTATATAGTCGAAGGGACAAGTCAAAATAATGTGTGCAGAATTTCTAACCAAAGGTTTGTACTGTACAGCAACAGGAGTGTCGTTTACGTTAGCATACATTAGAGTGTCCGATTTAAAGTGGTTCAAATACCTTACGCCCGCTTTTCCTTTTACGAATTTATTTGCATTAATCTAAATAACTCGTTTTACTCAGTGTCTTTTGTAGAATTTTGCTTTGATTAATTGCGTCATTATTCATGTATCATTTCGTTGAATTCCATCTATTAAAATGTCTCAACGTAAGAGTACGAATCACGATGCGTCGGTCGCTCCGTTTTATTACGATTTTTTGCTGCTATGAATGATTTTAAAGTGTGTAAAAATGTTTTATTTAAAACAAAGTTGAAACTGTATTTTATTGATCAATAGCACTGACCAATTAAGAAAATTTTTAAACACGAATCTATGTTACAAGAAACAAGAATACCCAGAGGTTTTGAGTATATTTGCACGTCATTAGTTCGATCAGATTATTCCAGTTAAAACACTTTTAAACTGGTCAGAAATCGATCTAGTTAGAATGCATACACATTTCCATTAATTCAAGTTGATTTTTAGACTACATCATCATCATCATTAAATGACGATTTTGATTGACACTTTAAATTTTTAAAGCAACAAATAATAAAAAGATCGAATAAAATACTGCATTAGTTTTGTCAAAACTGGTAGTCATACTCCTAAACGATACAGATACATTGTAGGATTATTTGCCACCATATTCCAGAATAATCGGTTCCCGTTAAAGCACAATTAGCTATCGTTAACATTGTTTACAATTATCTAAACTTCTTCAAAATAAGATAAGATATTCATGCAAGCAGCCATGGAAGAAAAAATGGCAGATGAAAAGAGCTCATTAACCCCGGTTCAGTGAAGATATTCCTAGCATTAACCGACATGCGCGTATGTCTGAGAATTGTGGCGGAAAAATCGCAAACTTAGAGACAGTGAACTTTTCAAGACCTTTTAAATAAGTATTGCTATGCTCATTGCGAGGAGAAACAATTGTCTCTAAGGCAAAAAGAACTTGATTCCAAGGGAGATAACAACAAAGCTCTACACACGGTTTTAGTCACGTCTGAGACCAACAAGCTTAAGATCTATAAGACAGCAACCCCTTAATGCCTTGAAACAAAATTGCTATCTGATATATAAAATTCAAGCCGCATATATTCTCCTGCATATGCCGCTGATCATCGAATAGTATTAATCTGAAAATATCGAATTGAAGGTTTCATGTTCACTGTCATATGCATACCATCGTTTGGGATATATCAAAAGTGTACTATTTACTTGTAAAAAATGAGTTCTGTTCAACCCAGGGCTATACGATGTGGGTATTGTTTTTGCATTTCCATTCCTGACCATGAACAGGCTCAATAAAATCGCGCCTGCAATTCTTTGAATAAACAGATTTGTCGTGTTTGGTGGTTTTCAAATTTCCCTTTTCATATTGTTCTCTTTTAAGCATGAATTCGAACTAGATAAAATATCTACTGGTTATACATGATCACAAATACCGAATTATCCCTCACGTAATTTAGAATATGCATTGAAACCGGAAGATACGATTATAACCCACGTGAAGCAAGGCTCTGTAGATTCTGCAACATGTACATTAAATTCAAATAAGACGCAACAAACAATTAACGGAAAAGAGAACCCTTGGGGTAACCGCCTTGGAACGGTCAGTGGCAAAACAATTTGCCGCGGGGGTTTTAAACCAGGTTCTAGGGTGCACCAACATCACACTTGCCCCAACAGGTTCTCATATCACAAAACAAGTACAATTTGTCTTGGTGAAATAACTCCCACCAACCCATCAGCCCAAAAATGTTGCAAAGCACATAAACATAAAATAAGAAGCTAATAGTATTGAAAAGCCAAAGAAATGGATACTCAATGATCTTACCGAAATTGAAAGCATTTGTAATCCAAATCAAGCAAAGCCTAAAACGTAAAACAACATTTAAAACTAAACTAAAATATTGTATTAAAATCAAAATTAATGAAATAATATATATTTGTTTGTATACACTCAACAAAAGTTCTAATTGGTCATTAATTGTATATGTTTACAATGTATGCTAGTTTCGTTTCTTCCCTACGTCAAGAGAAGTTGTGCTAAGAACTGTTTTGTCTTGAAATCAATTATCTAATATCTTTTTAATCTTTATTGATTGTTTTCTTAAATGATTCCAATACCATTTACTTACACCGCAGAGTCAAAATTAGAACAGTCTTTAATTGAAAGGGAGGTAATTTTAAAATTGGATGCTTTGAAAGGGGTTTATTTATACAAATGTGCTGTTGATTAATCATGTTGTTTGTTTTTCCTACTAATGAGGGGTCCTATTAAAACAAAACAAGGAATTAAGAGCAAATTTCTGTTTGCTTGACCTTTTTATGCAAGAATATTTAGCAAAATAAGGATAACTCTCGCAAAACTGTTCAAAAGTCAATTATTACAAGATTAAAGCTAAAGTTGAAGACTGTTGTTAGCATATGATCATTAACAAAGAGTGAATTCAGTGTCTTTCTAATAAAAAAGTACGGACAAAAAGTGACCAATTAGAACTTTTGTTGAGTGTATACGTCATATTACTCTTCTGTAAAACATGTCCTCTTTGTCGATAAACTAAGTTTAGTGATTATAAACATTGAAGTGAATTGAATTGAATAAGGTAGATTCACCCTTGTTTGTAGCGTTAAAGTCATAAGCCTTTAGCACTAAATATTCTGCTCAAGCACCACCATCCATTGAATGCATTAAAACATTTAAACTCTAAAATTAAAAAAGCGGCGATAAGCCATTTTTAGAAAAGTCAGTAGAATATCATTAAACATCTATTCAAGCATCAATGGGCTTCTCCTGGATCTATATTGCAACCTCTAATATTTTTCAAAATCCTCCTGCGTATTCTAAGTTTCGTAGGCTTACAGTATAGTTTTAATTACGTGTTTAACCTACCTCGAATACTCAGTGGGGTATTAAATTATTCGAGGTTTTCCATGACGCTCGAGGTTTCGAAATTTGACATGACGCTCAAGTATCGAACCGTCAGTGTATATGGATTTAAATACTACAGTCAAACCTGTCCTCAAAGACCACTCGGGGGATGACCCCAAAGTGATCTTTGTTCATAGGTGAATTTGTTCTGTAAATCAGTCAGTGGAACAAAAAAAATGTGTTCTTTATCAACAGGTGGTTTTTGTTTACAGGTTGTCTTTAGCACAGGTCTGTATTGTTTTGCCAATAATTTGGTTTTCACAAACGTGGCATGATGGGATTGCTGTAGACTGTTAATTTCCAAGCAATTAGTATGCTTGAGGTAACAGATAATGTCAACTTTATACCACTTATTTTAACAATACAAGCGCACTCAACTCCACATACATACTGATTTTAATACACCTCGCACATTTCTGGCCGTTGCTTAGCTGAAGGAGCACATCGTTTCACTGGATTTCGATAATATGAATTATTCTGTTCTGAAAAACAACAACAACAACAACAACAACAACAACAAAAAAAACAGTTAAATAAACTACCGACAGTATGCATTTATGCGCAAGTTCAGACGTTTTCGCATTTTATATCATTGCAGTAGTTGACTTGAAGGAAATGAGTACGAAATTTTACAGGGATAATAACCTGGTTGGTTTCAAATGTCCGGGATCGAAATGGTTGTTTAATTTCACCAGTGAAGGAAAAGCATTTTGTGCAAAAGAATGTTTAAAGACATTCACTTGTATCGGAATATCCTTCGTTCCTTCGACTGGACTATGTTTTGGTTGTATTTCACAGTTTGACCCCAAAGAGAAAGAAATTCTGGAGGATCCGATCTTTTACAGAAAACAGTACAGTAAGTCACGTCATCTGCATTGCTTTTCTGATACGTATATGTTCAGATTGCTTTTCTGATACGTATATGTTCAGATTGCTTTTCTGATACGTATATGTTCAGATTACTTTTCTGATACGTATATGTTCAGATTGTTTTCCTGATGCGTATTATGTTCAGATTGTTTTTCTGATGCGTATATGTTCAGATTGCTTTTCTGTTACGTATTTGTTCAGATTGTTTTTCTGATACGTTTATGTTCAGATTTCTTCTCTGATGCTGATGTATAAAGATTGACTTTCTGATGCTGATACTGATGTTCAGATTTTTTTGTTGATAGGTTAAAATTGCTCTTCTGAAACTGGTTTTTTCTCATGCTGTTCACATTGCTTTTTCCAGGGGCTCTGGTCTCTGTAATTTGATTGAGAACCCACTCTTTTGCTTTACAATGCTAGTTGTTTCTTATGTTTTATATGGTGTGTGCTTTTGCATGTAACATTTTCCAGTGGAGGGAAGTGTTTGAGTTATTTTACTTGTAATCTTTTGTTCATATGAGAACCTATTAGGGCAGGGGCAAGGTTGGTGCACCATAGAACCTGGTTTAAACCGCAATTGGCTGGGCGTTCCAAGGCTGTAACCCCTCGGGTTCTCACTTCCGGTTATTGTTCGTGGTGTCGAATTTAAATTGATCATTGCATTACCATGCTCTCTTTTCCTCTCTACGTACTGTCTTTTTGGGGAGGCTGTGTCTGCTGGATGTGGCCATTTCTAATATGTAAATGCACTTTTGTCCGTTATTCATATGTTCAGATTGCTTTTCTGGTACTGAATAGTTCAGATTTAAGTGAGAAAGTAATCACTTCAAAATATATACTTAATTAAGTAATCAACTACGTTAATCATGGAAGTAACATGATGAAAAAATAAGACTGTTTTGGTTGATGACTTTGAACAATGTGTTCGTGTTTGCTAACCAGTTGATAACGTATTTTAGCTCAAGTCTTTAGACCTGCTATATTAAGATTTTTATCAACGTTAACAAACGATGATATAAAAAGATTGTTACAGTAAAAATAAAATAAAATAATAAGAATGTTGTTTGTAATATGTAGTTCAAACTTTCAGAAAAACTAATGTTTTACGACATTACCTCTATTTATATATATTTCATCGCTCATGTACGTTTACTCTAAAATCACAGGTTCTACGTTTGAAAACATTCTGTTCTGGGCTTCAGTATGCTGTTTCTGCTATGTTTTGCCCGTCAACTGGGTGTTACAGTTATGTTCTGGGCTTCACTATTTTGTTTCAGCTATGTTTTGCCCGTCAACTGGGTGTTCCAGTTCTGTTCTGGGCTTCAGTATTCTTTTTCAGCTATGTTTTGCCCGTCAACTGGGTGTTCCAGTTCTGTTCTGGGATTCAGTATTCTGTTTCAGCTATGTTTTGCCCGTCAACTGGGTGTTCCAGTTCTGTTCTGGGCTTCATTATTCTGTTTTAGCTATGTTTTGCCCGTCAACTAGGTGTTCCAGTTCTGTTTTGTGACTCACTATTCTGTTTCAGCTATGTTTTGCCCGTCAACTGGATGTTTTTGTTCAGTTCTGGGCTTTAGTATGTTGTTTCCATTGTTATTTGCCAGTCAACTGGATGTTCCATATCTATTCTGTGCTTCACTATGCTGTTTTAGCTGTGTTTTGTCTGTCAACTGGTATTCCAGTTCTGTTCTGTTCTGGGCTTCAGTATGCTGTTTTAGCTGTGTTTTGTCTGTCAACTGGTATTCCAGTTCTGTTCTGGGCTTTGATATGCTGTTTTAGCTGTGTTTTGTCTGTCAACTGGTATTCCAGTTCTTATTCAAGGGATTTAAATGCACGTGGTTGCGGCAAGACAAGTGAATCAGTCAACTGGAAAAATAAAATGCACATTTAAAGTTAACAGGCGATTCACTTTATCGAGATATTTTCGCAAACATCCATGATAATAATAGATAGATAACCGCTTTATCACATATTCTGTTAGTAGGTTAGAGTTGAGCTGAGTCCCAGTATGTGATTGTTTAAATAAGTTGACGATTAAATTATTCTGGAATAGCAGGTGACTGCACGCGCGAACCTTAACGTAAAATTTTTAGGAGCAATTTTGTAGCAATCTGTCTTCTTCAAACTATTTATGATTATGAGGGTCCAGATTTGACTGCATTTGCCTAAGTGTAACACGTCCAGCTCTCTGCATAAACAATCACTTAAAGTGTAAAAAAAAAGAGAGCAAACTTTGTCAAAATTCCTTGAGCTAAATCTTTCTATCAGAGTATGATTTGCTGTGTATGTTTTATACGTTTGTGTACATTTGTATGCAAGATTGTTTCTTTGATGGGTGGATTGAAGCTAATTCACCAAAACAACTTGTTATTGTTCGTTCATATGGGAAGTAACATCTTAAATGCTTATTGTCGTCAATTGTGGTGGTGGTGTTTTTTAATTTGATCGTGTTATAAACCCATGTTCTATTTTTCTCTCAGCTTTGTGGTTGTGTAGGACCATGTGTTTTTGTGAATACATTGTACTTCTATTCCTAAATATGCGTTTTTCGCTTTTTACAGACTTTCATTACATCGGCTGTTATTTGATTTCTAAATTTACAAAAATTGGCAAAGAAACATATAGATTTTCCGACGAAATGACGACTGAATTATGCATCGACTACTGTACGTACATGATGTACTTGGGAAACTTTGCGTTTGCGATGACAAAGGTAACTACTTTTAAGCACAACTTTCGTTTCAACAGCATTTCACTAGAAATATTATTAGAAAAATTATTTATTCTTGTGGTCATTGAAATTCATCGGGCAGGAAGGGAAAGCTTCCAATTATCTAACCACAAACCTACAATTTATACTTGTATGAACATTTGTCTTGGAGAACTGACGCCAAGCCAACGGCCCTCTACAACTATGATCTACATATGTGGCAAAACGATTTATTTTCTTTTAAAAAGTCCAGAACAAGAAAAAAATGAAGTATAGCGCATAGACAAACAGACATTTTTTCTGCAAGGCTAATAGCATACTCCGGCTCTTTTTTTCTTTCTTTCTTGTAATGTTAACAGGTCATGAAAAACAAAAAAATGGGTCCTTTTTTAAGAAAAAGTAAAAAATGGGTCCTTTATTAGGAAAAGGTCAAAAGGAAGTTTTTTGTTTCAAAAAACTATTGAAAATTCTCAACAGGGGTCAAATGACCCCTGGTTTTCAAAAGCAACTGAAATCCCTGTTTGATCAGAAAGTACATGTATCTAAAAGATCTAAACATGAACAGACTCTGACCAGCCTCCACTGATATGCAAGTTGATATGGTCTAACCTTGTCAGACATGGAATAAAAAGCTGTATCCATGTAGGCCCCTTAATACTGACTTATGCATAATAATTTATGTCTACTTACATGGAAAAAGTAGACATTAAACATGTAATACTTGTGTTTTGCACAGAAAATCCATTTCTAACTTTAACCCTTTAACTCCATAATAATATGCACCTCAAGTTTATGGCATGGGCAGTGTAGAATTAGATCACCCTGCATCTCTGTGCTGTTTGATCACGATCTGCACTGTTCAATTTTAGATTCATAAGGTTATTTCTAAACAAGATGTGACCAATGTAGGTCCTGATCAGATGGCACAAATATTTAGTCTGATCCGGATCTACACTAGATTCACATGCGAAAAAAGGCATATATATGGCAGAAAGGGGCTCTATATCAATCAATTTTATTTATGCTCTTAGAATGACATGAACAATCTTTCTTAATGAATATTATCATCTTCAACTAAAATCTATTTCAGAAATTACTCTACTTTATAAAGCTATTTCAGTTACTAACTAAGTTAATGCAGACAATATATTCCTAGTCAGATATATTAACACTTTATATGCCATTTTACTCAAAAATTATTTTATTAGAAGATATAATTCAGGGACACTAGATGCAGATTTCTTGCATTTTGATGCAAGCATATTTATTTTTTTTTCAAATTTAACCCCCCACCATTTTGAGTTTGTGGTCATTGATGTTGGAGAATTTAGAAAAGTGGTCAATGTTCGCAATAATAGTGATTAATATTGTGCACATGCCTATTGCATTTTAACCCTTTACTTTTGGCTGATTGTGAATCCACTAAAATGAGATGAAAATGACTTTTCAGATTTAGCACATAGAGGAACCCCTGGTTAAGAATTATATTTTCTTTTAAATATGTTTTTTTCTTCACAAATTTATCACAACCAATGAGCCAGCCACTGTTCTTTGCTAGTTAAAAGAGTCTTTGAAGCAGGGATTTCAATAGCTTTTGAAAATCAGGTGTTGTTTGACCTCTGTTGAGATTTTTTAAGGGGTCATAATCAAATAGTTTCTAGTCATATCTTGTGTTGATTGAACTTAAACTACTTATAAAAGTGCTTTAACTTCATTTAAATATAATTATGTTCAGTGGTCAAATAAGTATAAACTTCATAATTAAAATGCAGTAAACACAAAAGATTGCATTTCTCTCTATTCTTGCAAAATTTGACCATGTTTCCTAGATTCTCATGAATCAAAATGATCCAAAGCTCAGAATAAGGTGGGGTCAAATGTGGAAAAAAAACTTATTTGCTTACATCAAAATGCAAGAATCTGCCTACAGATCTATTGATAATTGAAACCCCTGAGGTGGGAAATCAAGTCAGTGGTTAATTTTCAAGTTTATTCTGCACTGATTGTCTTGTAACTGAGATTGTTACCTAGCGAAAACTAGGTAATTTAAAAATTTAAAATACCGGTTTCCCTATGTGGTCTTTGAAAAATCAAATAAATTTAACAATTTTTGAGCAACAAACGCTTTTCAAAAATTAAAGATGATACATTATTTGATTTCATGTCTGGGACCTGCTAAATATAAATATATTATCTGGGCGGTCTTAAAGCTTGGCCGTTTGTAGGCCTTACAGTCTGCATGTCCCGTCTGTTTAGTTCATTAATCTGGGCCAGATCACCTGGCCATATCGTCTGTATATCGTTGAAACTTAGGGAGCTAATTTCAGCTTTTCTTGCAATCAAATACAACTGTTTACCTTGTAAAGACCTGTAAACCTGGGTGGTGTAACTGCCGGTGTGATACAAAACTTTGTTTTCCAAAGTGCTTGTGGTCGAAGTGTCTATCTTTACATCCTCACCAGAAAATGTAAACAATAATCAGATGTGTGTTCATCTGTTCATGCAGCTGGTTTATACAAATCATCAAATGCAAAATATGCCAAACTTTTAAAGTAAAGTTGATTGCACATTTATGCATACAATGACTGCACACATGCAATTTTTGGGATACATTTGATGCAGTTTCAAAACTCTTCCTGACCTATCAGAAATTACACAGTGTCTGTAATAAATTTTTTTGTCGATGTCTGCGTTTATTTGTAATCCTTCCAGGATTTCGCGTACTATTTCCCATGTTGATTCGTAAAAAACACATTTGACATCATTTTCATGATTTTCACAATTAAAATTCGCACAAAACATTAGCTAGACAGCCTATAGGGCGCTCTATTTGTTGAAACAAAATCTTCGAAAATGTTCAATGTTTTAGGTAAACACAATCGAGGGGAGATCACTGGAGGTGTGTGTAGTTTGGGATAAACCCCGTACGTGTTACGTAACAAAACGTAAAACTATTGACACGTTATATATTTTGAATAAAGCAAAAATACACCCCTCAAAATACTGAAAAACTTCAAAATTTTTGCACCGTGTCTGCGTTCAGAATATGCGTTGAACGCGTTCAGAATATGAGAATATTGCCATTTGACGGTGCATAGAATCCCCGAAAACAACCGAATAACCGAAAAAGACCGAATAAGACCGAAAAAGGGACCGAATGTGATTGAAAATTGAATTTATACATAAATTATACATTGGCATTTTTTTAAAAATGGTATTTGGTACAAAAATAATGTTTTTCGGTTCACTTTTCGGTCTTTTTCCGTGTTTTCGGTTGTTTTCGGTCTTAGTCGGTGTTTTTGGTCATTTTCGGTGATTCTATTCACCCGCCATTTGACGTCATTATGATTGTCTTACACATACGCAGTTTATTTGATCATATATATCGATAATATCAGTACGCCTTTGTTGCTTTCATTGAGTACGCGTTTTATTGATTATTCTTTAAAAGAAATCAATTTAAATGATCGTTAACAACTGATTTTCTATGATTGCTTTTGGAACTCTTTTCTGATGTCTACCGGAAGCTGTACTTCGACTTTTTCATTTGAGCGCACCTGCTGAAAGGTCTGTGATTTCGGATCTCCATTTCTATAGCCAACGGTAAACCGCTGGCTAAAAATATAAGGATGGTGCTCAACGACCTTCAAAGGGCTATATAAGTGATAAGACGTTTTACGGGCGTCACACGGCACAAACATGTATAGCAAATCGCTTGATTGTAATAGTCTGTTTATGTGTAATAATCGTGTAAGAATTTCATTCAGAAAATATTATTATATCACGCATTCAACAGGTTTTTATATTAATTATTGGTATTGTTTTTATTTAAAAGTGCAAAATATTCTTCTTTTAATGTGCATGCCTGGTTTTAAGTAAGTCCGATTTATTTGCAAAATAATGTTATATTTAAAAACATTATCATAAGTTTTTTTTCGGTAGCTATATATATTGCGGTGTCTGAAATACTGTTTTAATTAACAACGAAAATACTTACTAAGTATAATTGTTAATTAATTGTTTACTAATCACTTTATATAAACCGATTGTATCATATGCCGGATATAGCAAGCTGATTGCATGGCTGCGATATAAACAATTCGTAAATAACACATTGAAAACAGAATTATTAGGATCATTTTAGGTACCTTCAACAAAAACAGGTACGTTATATTTTGTAGAGTCCTTATTGGTTGTAATACCATTTGTTTTGCGCATATATAGGGATAAAAACTTGCAAAATTGCATTTAATCACAAGAAGGTCTGGCAAATGACCCACGTGAGTGTATCAAAATACTGTTATTCTCTACAAATAAACGCTCTGATGCACGAATACATACTTGTTATGTGACTCTATGACATTAATATAAAGATTATTACATTACAAGTATAGATAGTGTAAATTATTAAAATGTTTGAGGGGTGTGTTTCGTAATGTCTGTATTATCTATAGCATTATCATACTATCTTTTATAGCAAACACACCTATTTCCACTGTATATAAACCAATTGTATCATATGCCGGATATAGCGAGGTGATTGCATGGCTGCGATATAAACAATTCGTAAATAACACATTGAAAACGGAATTATTACGATCATTTTAGGTACCTTCAACAAAAACAAGTACGTTTTATTTTGTATAGTCCTTATTGGTTGTAATACCATTTGTTTTGCGCATATATAGGAATAAAAACTTGCAAAATTGCATTTAATCACAAGAAGGTCTGGCAAATGACCCACATGATTGTATCAAAATACTGTTATTCTCTACAAATAAACGCTCTGATGCACGAATACATACTAGTTATATGACTCTATGACATTAATATAAATATTATTACATTACAATAATGCTTTAAATGTATAGATAGTGTAAATTATTAAAATATTTGAGGGGTGTGTTTCGTAATGACTGTATCATCTATAGCATTATCATACTATCATTTATAGCAAACACACCTATTTCTTTTGTATCATGTAGTGCGATCTTCGTTGAATGATTTTCCAATAATCTGTATCACTTAATATGGCAATGCGCATTTGCTGATTTTATCAAGTGTATGCTGTTAGGTAAGATGGAGCAGTTCGTCTACATATATTGTCTATACAAATCGGGTATATTTGGAGAAATAATATATCATGGCGTACAAAAACACGAAGAAAAGAACTTTAAAATAATAAAACAGAATGATACAACAATAGTGACTATAGGTTATTGCTAGTTTGGAGGCTTGTATAAAAATTAAAATGTCAGGTTTTGTAACTGATAAATTTGCATTCACATAGTTTTCACAAATCAGTTGGCAAAACAATGTTTTAATGGCTAGTATAAATGTATTATGAGAATATGTTAGAAAGCGAATTCGTTAATTTTATAACTGAAATCAGCATGAGAACATACCTGACTCTCAAGGGAAGACCTTTTTGATAGTCAATCCTTGGGCGGAAAACAAGACATTGATTCCTTTGCTAAAGTTCATTTGACCCTTTTTTCCATGGGATATGTAGTACGTTGTTTTTGTACACTGTTTGCTATTACATTTATTAGAATATTTCTGAAAACAAGTGACCATTGTATATTCCGATCAAATGACATTGATGTTCCAGCTGACGATGATCTACATTGGTCGTACGTTGAGTAAAGGGTTTATCATCAGCTTAAAATATCAATATTTAAATAACTTGCTTTGCCTCATAATTTGTATGTCACGCCTACCTGCGTATGTATTTATAATTGTGAACCTTCAGTTTCGAAACTGTTACTTTTAAAAAGCCTCAGACTATGTTTATCAAATCCAAAACATTTTGGGACAACATTAATTATCGCTTGTTGTAAATTGTAGTTCTCAGACCAACCTGGGTGTTAACTAATGAAGTCAGGTAGATCCAATTGTTTCGTGTCGCCGCAGTATATAAAGGCACCGAGGCCCTTATATTTCATAACGTATCACATATCTCTGTACGAAGCACTTTTAATACATGTTTTTACATCAAGCCGTTGTTCTTAAATCCGAAAATATACTAAAATCATCTTTAAAAAATCGCCATAACTGATACACATAGATCACTAGAAACATACAAATGATTGAGTTAACATGTTCAATAAATGATACAGTCTGGGTCAAAGCTACATGCATGCTTGGTCTAATGTTTTGATGTTTAATTGATCAGCTATGGTATTATTATTATGGTAAGAGTAAAAATGATATGTTTTATCATCGCTAGCATGAGAATACCTCTCAAAACCTGTTTAAACATAAACATTTACGCTGATTTTATAACAGTACACAGTGCAAACGGTACTTTGTGTGAGTGATTTAAGCGATTTTTTAAAGTATATTGCATAAAAAAGGTAAAAACGTCTTTCAAAACAAGTGCTACGAGAATCGCCTGTTGAACATGTATTTGTCGTTTGGATTTCTCATTACAATACTCTCAAAATCTCCTCATTTTTGAACTGTTTACTATGTTTTTGTGACAATCAGTGCGCTATATCCGCTTGATGATACAGTCGGTTTATATACAGTGATTTCTGTTGTATCATTTAGTGCTATCTTCGTTGAATGATTTTCAATAATCTGTATCACTTATGGCGATGCGCATTTGCTGATTTTATCAAGTTTATGCTTTTAGGTAAGATGGAGGAGTTCGTCTACATATATTGTCTCTACAAATCGGGTATATTTGGAGAAATAATAAATCATGGCGTACAAAAACTAGGAGAGAAAAACTTTAAAATAATAAAACAGAATGATACAACAATTGTGAGTATAAGATATTGTTAGTTTGGAGGATTGTGTAAAAATTAAACAGTCAGGCCCAACGCAGCTGGGCGACCGATTAATTTTTCATACAAACCTCGAAATAAACTATAAACTGTTTTTGTAACTGATAAATTGGCATACACATAGTTTACACAAATCAGTTGTCAAAACAGTATTTTAATAGCTAGTATAAATGTATTTTGAGAATATGTTAGAAAGCGAATTTGTTATATTCTTTACCTGAAATCAGCATAAGAACATACCTTATTCTCAAAGAAAGACCTTTGTGATAGTCAATCCTTGGGCGGATAACAAGACATCGATTCCTTTGCTAAAGTTTCATTTACTCCATGGATATGTGGTACGTTGTTTTTGCTGTACAATGTTTGCTATTACATTTATTATAATATTTCTGAAAACAAGTGACTATTTTATATTCTGATCAAATGACATGGATGTTTCAACTGACGATGATCTACATTGGTCGTACATTGAGTAAAGGATTTATCATCAGCGTAAAATATCAGTATTTAAATAACTTGCTTTGCCTCATAATTTGTATGTCACGCCTACCTGCTTATGTATTTATAATCGCGAACCTTAAGTTATTACTTTAAAAAAATATTAGACTATGTTTATCAAATCCAAAACATTTTGGGACGACATTAATTATCACTTGTTGTAAATTGTTGTTCTTAGAGCGGCCTGGGTGTTAACTAATGAAGTCAGGTAGATCCAATTGTTTCGTTTCGCCGCAGTATGTAAAGGCACCGAGGCCCTTATATTTCATAACGTATCATATTTCTGTACGAAGCACATTTAATACATGTTTTTTACATCAAGCCGTTTTTAAATATGAAAAATATACTAAAATCATATTTAAATAATCGCCATAACTGATACACATAGATCACTAGAAACATACAAATGATTGGGTTGACATGTTCAATAAATGATACAGTCTGGGTCGAGCTACATGCATGTTTGATCTAATGTATTGATGTTCCATTGATGAGCTATGGTATTCATATTACTGTAAGAATAACTAGAATGTTGTGATCCGCGGAACACATGTGTCGCCTGCATGGAAAAAGTTGAAATGTGGGCCTATGTTTAATCATATATAATAAAAATATTTTATTTAAGTTGATTTCAATACTACACCACTGAACACATGTGCCATCTAAATTGCATTTAAAAGGGGAATAACTTAAACCTGAGTTATCATCTTCAAAAATTGGTTTGTAAATGCAGATGAGTTATTTAAAGTATCAAGTGAATTGAACAAGTACTTTCCATTTTACAGGCAACATTAAGTTTAATGTTTAAGTTGCATTTGAAAGGGGCATAACTCAAAAAATATTGAAACTGGAGTTATCATTCTTGTCGTCACAGATGACATTGTTCATGCTGATGATATATTCCAAGTATGAAGTGAATAGGACAAGTACTTTCAAAGTTATAGACAACATTAAGTTTCAGGTTAAAGTTGCATTGAAAGGGGCATAACTCAAAAAAAAATTAAAACTGGAGTTATCATTCTTGTGGTCACAGATGGCATTGTTCATGTTGATGATATATTCCAAGTATGAAGTGAATAGGACAAGTACTTTCAAAGTTATAGGCAACATTAAGTCTCAAGTTAAAGTTGCATTGGAAAGGGGCATAACTCAAAAATATTGAAACTGGGGTTACCATTCTTGTCATCACAGATGGCATTGTTCATGCTGATGATATATTCCAAGTATGAAGTGAATAGGACAAGTACTTTCAAAGTTATAAGCCACATTAAGTTTCATGTTAAAGTTGCATTTGAAAGGGGCATAACTCATAAAATAGTGAAAGAGGAGTTATGGTTCTTGTTGTCACGGATCGCTATGTTCATGCTGATGATATATTCCAAGTATGAAGCGAATAGGACAAGTACTTTCAAAGTTATAGGCCACATTAAGTTTCATGTTAAAGTTGCATTTGAAAGGGGCATAACTCATAAAATAGTGACAGAGGAGTTATTGTTCTTGTTGTCACGGATCCCTGTGTTCATGCTGATGATATATTCCAAGTATGAAATGAATAGGACAAGTACTTTCAAAGTTATAGGCCACATTAAGTTTCATGTTAAAGCTTGGGGACTACCGGACGACGCCGACGACGCCGACGACGACGACGCCGAACAATAGGATCCCTATGTGTCTACCTGCTACCGCAGGCGACACAAAAATGTAATTTTTGCATCATCGCTAGCATGAGAATACCTCTCAAAATCTGTTAAAACATAAACATTTTTGCTGATTTTATAACAGTACACAGTGCAAACGGTACTTTGTGTGAGTGATTTAAGCGATTTTTTAAAAGTATATTGCATAAAAAAGGTAGCAACGTCTTTCATAACAAGTGCTACAAGAATCGCCTGTTGAACATGTATTTGTCAGTAGAGCCGTTCACAATTTATTGGACGTTGCACGATGTTTTGACGTGTGACGTCGCCTTGCACGCACGTTTTGCCCCGAGTTTCTGCGAAAAAGCGAGCCGCCATTCACTTTGTCGTCAACGTAGCTGTTCCAACAGCCATTCGAAAAAGCCGTAATATTACGAATTCTTCTAGTTATTTCTGTATTAATGTTATAATTAATTAGTGTAAATGTAAGGATTGAATCAATATTTGATGGTTTCCATTTGGGTATGAAAAACAGTTGGATTGTTTAAAGTACGCGTGAAGCCCTTCGGGCTTCACACACTTTAAATAACCCAACTGTATTCCATACTCAAATGGAAACCATCAACTATCGATTCAATCCTTAAATGGAAACATTCTTCACGTGCATATTTATACCAAATACACTTTTTTTCTGTAATATCTAAATAAATTAAATTTTGTAAATAAATAATATTGTAGAATAAATAATGACATATATGTAACTTTTACACATGCCGAACACGACAAATATAAAAATATTTCAGGCTCGGTTTGATCGACGTGGATCATGGGCAGTAAATGAAATGCTCACGCCGCTTAGACCTGGTTGAGATGGGGTTTTGACAGCGTTTATCATTTTTTGTAAATCATATTAAGAGTCTTTACAGTACTACAATAAGTTTATACCTGATA
Source organism: Corbicula japonica (assembly GCA_038501625.1). Taxonomy (NCBI): domain Eukaryota; kingdom Metazoa; phylum Mollusca; class Bivalvia; order Venerida; family Cyrenidae; genus Corbicula; species Corbicula japonica. The sequence goes on from JAZAYU010000287.1 coordinate 144,600, forward strand.
AGCAGCATTATGTAAGGTAGCGAAAAACTCATAAATACATCACTGGATGTTCCTAATCGGATTTGTCGGACAGTTGGTGATACTCAAGTCCCTGTTTTGGGGCAATCCGGGGGCATGAGTGTAATTGACTCGTAATTTGACTAGTATGACCTGACCAGTCACTGATTGATACTTCTGCCAATGCCTGGAGACCTTTTACTCATTTCACAAACATTCTTTATCTGTTAGTCTCGATTACAACGAAGTGAAGTGTTCCAAATAAGGCTCCAACGTTTACAATTTTTTGTAAACGTTTACAAATTTTTGTAAATGTTTACAAGGACCATGAAAAACGAAACGATGCCGTTAAAACGTTGTTTACATCATACAAACCTGATAGCAATGTGACAAGTTTCACTGAACTTTGTAAGTTGAAAATAACAATGCGTCTCGATTATAACGGGATCATATCAGATCGCTAAACTTCCGAGGGAAGCCTGTGAAATTCCGAATTCGTCATTTTGCTACATTTAACATGATCACGACATCCAGGAATTTCAGCTGATGCAGATTCTTGCATTTTATGCAAGCAATTTTTTCTACTTTTAAACCCTTATTTAACCACTGAAAATAAATTAAAATGAAGTTAAAGCAAGTTTTTAAGAAGTTAAGTTCACTAAATACAAGGTATGACTAGAAACGATCTGATAATGACCCCATGAACATTCTCAACAGGGATCAGATGACCCCTGGTTTTCAGAAGCTATTGAAATCCCTGGACATCGCGGAAACCCATAACAAAGCGAGAGTTTTTTTAAACCTCAACAATGTAAATTACATATTAAAATACAATTGTGTTCTTAGTGTGTAAATACAATTATTATTTTTCTAAGTGTATCGTTGCCGATTTTCATCAAATATTTTGCCGCCTTTACAATCACGTGACCGTTCGTATAAACGGTTCGAGATTCTGTAAATGTTTACGGCCCGAAAACGAAACGTTACCGTTTACACGAGAAAACGTTGGAGCCTTAGTTCCAAATATTGCAGATGCCCATTTCGTCAATATATAAGCAAGTGTAAGGGTTTTATCGCATGTGCGATCTAAGGGCATCAGTTATCGCTACAATCATACAGGTAGGGAACTTATCTAAATCACGTTCACACCTCACTTTAAGGCATCGCCACACTCCTCCCAATTCTATTCATCGGTAAAATAAAAATCATCAAATCTCAGTAAATACAAAATGACATTCAATGAAACTTTGCACAAATGAAGGTTACTAATGTATCTTTATTTTGCATACAAAAAGACAACTTAGAAAAGTAAAGAAACAAAGCTAGACCTAAAAATTCCTTGAAATCTATTTACATAAATTCACGAAAACTAGGCTATGCAGAACCTAACTTTAAATTTCCTCGTGAGCGCAATGATACTGACAAGAAAATGTTGTGTACTTTGTAAAAAACGTTCAACTATTAAAAGAGAAATCAGTGATTGTCATCCGTTTACGCGACCAGGAAATTGAAGGTCAAACACACTTTTACTAATATCTCGTAAAGTTTACATAAGTAAATCATGAGGACACAATAAATTGTTGTCAGTATCATATTACTCATGTGGGAATTTAAAATGATGTTTTGTGTTCTTTAGTTTTTGTGAATTTATGTAAATAGAAGTTGAGGGAATTTTTAGATCCTGCTATTTTTCTTTACTTTTCTAATATGTCTTACCATCTGTAAAATAAAAATACATTAATAACATACACTTGTGCAAAGTTTCATTTAACAGCATTTTGCCGTTCTTGAGATTTTAATAATTTTCTTTTTATCGATGAATAGAATTGGGAGGAGTGTGGAAGGCCCTTAACAACTACTGTTGAGATTTGTTGACTTGAATCCAATGCTAAAGGTTATAAAGCTGAGATTGGAAACCAGTCTCAAATTTCGAGCATCCGATTGGCTGAAATGGCGACTGGTCTTGTTACATAAATTCATAAAAACAAAACAACGTAAAACATCATTTTGAATACCTACACGAGTAATATAAGCATACAACAATATATTATGTCATTTTGACTTACATAAATTTGTAAACAAGATGAGGTATTTGTAAAAGTAAGTTTAACCTTGAATTTCATGATCGCTTCTTGGTCGCATAAATGTGAAAAAAGTTGTTTCTCTCTTTATAATTGCAGGTTCTTTATAAAGGACACTTCATTTTTTGTCAGGATAATTAAACTCATATGTGCATTTCAAATAATGTTTGTGTTGTTTTTGTTAATTTATATTTCCCTTATATAATACACATATCATAAAAATAAAAAAACAACAACAACAACAACAACAAAACAACAACAAACAAACGAAGAAGGTAATTTCATAGAAGGTTTATTTTATTCTATTGACAAAATAATAGCTCTCAATTTTACAAAAGATTTCTTTTAGAAACCACGATTTAAACACAAACTAATCATTATAGAAAAAGTTTATCAGGCAAATTTTTAAATATTTATCAAAAACAATACACTTAGAGAATAACTCGGCCAAGTACACCAAATATAACGCTATCTTTTTGTTATCAAATGACACTTGAACTTTTCAGCGCCCAAGATAATAAAACTAAGAGAGAGAGAGAGAAAGAGAGAGAGAGAGAGAGAGAGAGAGAGAGGGAGGGAGGGAGAGAGAGAGGGAGAGAGACAGAGAGAGAGAGACAGACAGACTACAGACCGACAGACCGATGAACATTAACAAACAGACATGGTCAAACACAAAATGATTCTTAACATCACAGTTTGCTAATTAAGTGTGAAATTCTATATAGCTTCATACATTTGATAGCATTTTGCTTAAAGCGTTTTCATCAGGTTGAGTAACATTTAAAATAACTTATATATCTTGTTAAGAATGTCATATATTCGTCCATTTGTTGGCTTTCTTTCACACCAACGCCATCATTTTCTACATAGTTATACATTATATCAGTCTTGCAACTCATCCGTAAACGGAGAACATTGCCCAAGGTTATAAAACTGAGCATGGAAACCAGTCTCAAATCTCAAGCATCTGATTGGCTGAAATGGCGACTGGTCGCCATTTCAGCCAATCAGATGCTTGAGATTTGAGACTGGTTTCCATGCTCAGTTTAATAACCGTCAGCCCATGCCTTTTCTCCATTTTGCTGCTTTATGGTTGTTCAGCGTATTCATCGCTTAACCAGCTTCCTTCTGAGTCCGCCTCGCTGTTCCCATGTGATCCTCTGCTCTTTAGATCGAATAAATGCCTGAGGAGAATGTCTATATCGTTTATATCTGCTGGCTTGTCTTCTTCCAAAGCTGATCCCCTCTTTAGAGGCAAATCAGAAAAACTGAAGCATCCGAGACTCAGATTGGCTCTAAACTTCTTTACCTGAAAAAGGATAGTCATTTTATTATAATGTTTTAAAGGGCTTACCACACTCCTCCCAATCACATTCATCGATAAAAAGAAAATTATCAAAATCAAAAATTACGAGTGCAACTCTAAATTCCCCACACTCTAAATGCCTCAAAGCGTTTTATAAAGTCTCCAGTCTATGGAAAAAAGGCCTTTTATTGTAAAATATTTCAAAATAACAAATAAATAAAGGATACATTTATTGGAATTCTCATTGAAAAAGCATAACATATATCAGTATATAAGTGTAGGGGAAGCGACCCATACCCTTTAATTTGGGGGAAGAAAGTTTAATTTACATATGGAAACCTACTCTAAAACCACATATATCTGAACTAGGCATGTTTTATATCTCAACTTTGCTCAAAATGCTTATCTTCACCAGACCTTGCCCACTGTTGCCATAGTGTAAACATCATATCACCAGAGCTGATTTAAAAAAAAAAATTATTTAACAACTCAGCATTTGTTACAACCACCACAAAAATTCAGACATTCATAAAGCAAGCAGAACTCAATTGCAATAAATAATTGGTCATTTTGGCAAATGCTGATTTACATTATCAATGCTGAATACATGGAACACCCATGGTCTGGAAAACACTACTGCAAACATCTACATGTATGTGGTCTGGTGAACACGACAGCATTCTGAAAAACTCAAAAAGAAGGGTGGGGGAGAAATACAATAGCGCAACCATACAGTGACAAGGCACAGAGTTTATAGATTTTGAGTGAAAACTACAGGCTTTTTGGCCTTTTAATAGTTTTTTCAAAAGCACCTAGGTGTTTTTTCAATGCCAAGAGATGGGACCCATGCCATATATTTTGGGGGAAACTATCATTATTTCTTCTGTAAGGGGTATAAAATATCTTTTGTAAAGTTACTTTTTGCGGAAAACTGCAAGATTTTAAAGATTTTTTCTGAGGGGAAGGCGACTGTAGACTGTCTCTACTAAAGAAGACAAAAAGCCCTGAGAAGATTTGAAAGGTTATAAGTTTGCTCTGAAATTACAGGTCTTAAAGGTTACGCTAGTAGGCTTGCTAGATGGATCAAACATTTTTCTAAATACTCCAAAACTTTTGGCCATTTTCGATCACATGAGAATGACAGTCAGACCTTTTCTAGGATGTATAAAGTTATGACTGTTTCTAAGGTGTATAAAGGTGATTTCCTGTTTGAAAAAAATACTTAATTGCAATTTAACGGTTAAATTATCAGTTTTAAAAACTTGCATTTAAGGAGTTTTCAACACTCACTTGGCATTAATGAAATTTACTGTTATCTATTTTTACCCACTGTTATCTATTTTTACCCACAAGAGTTGTAATGAACCCCTTCATTTCTATTGTTGACTTAGACAAATGACATAAGACCAAAAGTTATGTTGACAGAAGGAATTCATAGAAAATTTTACACTTATGAATAAACGAATGACATTTACATTACTTTCTGACCACTAAAAACTATTTAAAAAATCTCCTTTTAAAAGACATAGATTTTTTTCTTTTGTCTTTTGTAACAAAAAAGTAGGAATAGTAGGAGGTTTTTGTAAAATAGTAGGAAAAAGTAGGAACAAGACTAAAAGGTAGGAAAAACTAGGAAAAAGTAGGAAAAAGTATGACCACTTGACAGCCTGTACATGCAAATCGGGCTAGTCATGCCCTAGCGAAAATGTCTATGCAAAATTAAGCTTCTGGGCGAAATTTGTCCTTGTAAAATTCAATGAGTTCAATGAGTTCAAGAATTACTTACCACCAGGTTCAGTTGACCACCTATTTTAACACAGGCCTTTGCGTTGTTGTAATCAATATTGTAAAACTGAAGACATACGCCGGCTATTTTCCTTAATACAGGAATACCGAAACAGAGAGCAGGTGGGTTTCGCACTTGAAAAGATAAACAATAATGTTTTGTAAGTTATATCATTTTGTTAAATTTCTTAAGGAATTTAAGTTTTCCAAGCAGTCAAATACAGTTATTCAAGGCGGCAGGTTTCTTTTTGTTTAAAAAAAAAGTCAGGTTTCCATTTTTTACATGTGTAAGACTATTTCCCGGAATCTGATGGACGCTTTGTGTATTTTGTTCATATACTGAGCCAAAATGAAAACTTGACAAAAATAACATGGAAATCTGCTATTGCATTTACGATGCCAGTGAATGTGTATACCTGAAGGAATTTGATCACCAATATGTTTATCTTAGAAATTGTCGGTTCAGTATCTATCGGTTTAACAATAAAAAAAGTAAAAAAATGCGTGGTTGCCGAAAATTAAGAGTTGAATTTTGTTCTTTCTTTAATGAAAATGGAGCTAATTTGCAAAAACGGATATTTAAGTAAGCCTAAATGTATCTTATCTCTTTGCATCAGTTTGCTTTATAGATTGTGTTTTTCCTTCTGTACATGCCACAAACTTTTTACTTTGAGAGTCAAAATAATCTGTTTGTGACTTGAATGTTAAAAATCATCGATCTCATTATTATTTTGAAAAGAGGAGATAACATTGACCTCCGTGAAGAAAATAACAACATCTTCAAATACCACAAAAAAATTAAAGATAAAAATATAGCATCAATAAATAAAATTTTTGAATTCAAAAACTAATAAGTTATCATGTTTGTTGGGTATATAAATTAAGAAAAGAGAAGAAGAAAGAAAATTATAAATAAATATGTAGAGAATCGGCTACGTCTGTGGTTTTTGTTTTCTGGTCGTGGTTTTCCTGAGTATTTAAACTTTTTTTTTATATAGGAAAGCGGAATAAGAAGTACTATGCTATCATATTTCGCCCGCGTTTTAATTTATTAATGGGGTGATGTTCGTTGTTAAGTGGAACTTACGTGATATTTCTTGGTCGAACAGCTTTTTCCCGTTTATGGTCACAGAAGCCCGGAATCCTTTGTTAATGACAAGATACTCGACGTTTACGCATCCTGAAACGATAAAAATTGTTTCGTTACATTAAGGGATAGTTTCGCACTTGTAAGTATGTGATAAAAAGATACCATTTGTTTGAAATTCAGTTTTAATTTCAAGACGTTTTCTTTACGACGGCGAGTTTCACATTATGGCCACATGCGTTGAGATCGGCACGTATCGCATACCGTTCTATACTCCGTACTCATGCTTTTGCTGTTGTAAGTCGATAAACGCCGCCACATACCGGTGAGCGGGGATGAACTAATATTCAATAAGATAGCTACATTTGAAAACGTACACAGATTGGTTGTTAGATTTTTCAATATATACTCAAAAGAAAAAGTTTAGTCAGTATTTTCGTTTTCGTCCTAAATCTACAATATTACAAATATCGAGAAAAAAATTGAACATATATGTTGTTCTAACTCTTCTTATCACATACACTATGATTTGTTTACCAAAACCTTCCTCATTGGACCGTGACTGTGTAAATTCAAAATGATCGCGACGCACGTGCTGATGAAAACCGACATGGATATTTTCGCAAGTTTCGTTTGACATTAAAAGAGTATTGTCCAAAATGAAAAAAGCCGGAGTGAAATTTCTGGTAGATGGCCTGGGTCGCCGTCATGGCCTATCCGTTAATGACAGAAATATTGCTCTGAGATTTCTAGAAGCTTGTTTACATGCTGCTGACGTAGCAGGTCGTTTTGATCGTCATTAGCAAACAATATATCGTATGCAAACGCGATTCTGACAAACTGGCACCGTCAACCACCTGCGTCGTCCAGGTAGGACGTTGAAAACAACGTCACGCAAAGATCGCTTCTTAGCGACGTCATTACGACGTAATCGCATCACACCTGCTCAAAAGCTCGTAAAACGACTTAGACAATCAACGGGGGACAAGAATATTCGTTTGTATCGCTTGAAATCGGCTGAGAGATGCTCGGCTGCGTGCTCGACGTCCTTACAATGATATTCTTCTAACAGCACGTCACCGTGTCGCACATTTGAATTGGTCACGTCAGGGCAGACGCTGGAATAGATAGTAATGAAACCGGATCGTTTTCACCGCTTAGTCCAAATTTAATCTCAAAGAAGCAGATGGAATGGCTTGTGTTTGGCGACGTCGAGGAGAAAGGTTTGATCCTGCTAACGTCTTCGAATATGACCGTTACGGTGTTGGGAGCGCTATGATCTGAGATGGTGTATCTTATAATGGCAAGACAGAACTGAAAACAATAGAGAGTATCTTAAATGCCGTCTATTATTGTGCAGAAATCATTATCCCTGTCATTGTTCCTTACATAGCGAACGACAATGCTTACGTTCTACAGAAGGATAATGCACGCTGCCATACGGCACGGCATACACAGAACGTTCTTGTTGTAAACAACATAAACATACTCGAATGACAATTTAAATCACCTGATCTCTTCCCGATTCAACACATGTGCGACTATCTTGGAATGACGTCAACAACGTAAATGATCTGAAACGGTTATTGTACAAGGCATTGGCCCCAACCCCTATACACATCATCCGAACACTCGTAAACAGCATATGAGAGGCATTTTCTGGCTAATATTCAAGGTAGAGGTGGTCATACAAAATTCTGCGAGTTATGTAAATTTTGATTTTGACCCCTGTCTTAAATCTTAATCAAATTGAACGGCTTTTTATGACTGTGTTCAGTTAATATTGTTGAAATTCAATGGGTATTAAATGATTTTCGTGGTGAAAAAAGCTTTTGTCTTTAATTATAATGTTTAACAATTTTATCGTATCTAGTATTCCTACTACTTTTTCTTCTCAGCATATATTTTACTATGTCATTGTTGTAAATAAGTAACATATGCTTCTTAAAAAGTACTCGCGATTATTCGGGTGAAAATGTTGTGCACGTTATCCTGTTAAGAGTTTGAAAACCAACTCTTCTACATGTATATTGTTATTATGAGCAGAAATGCAAAATATGTGGATAAAGTTCTCCTTATAGCTTGCGCATTTATAAAAACAGAGGATTTTTTAATTGTAATAAATATATATCACCGAGTGAGCTTCGGAATTTGCATTTTCACGAGCGGCAAAGCCACGAGTGAAAACGAATTTTGTAATTCCGGACTTCACAAGTGAAACATATTTCTTTCACTGGTAAAAACATTTTTTTCAATATACTTTATGTGTTTTATGCTTTGTTTGTTTGTTTGGGGTTTAACGCCTGGTTTCAACACCTTTCTGGTTATATCCCGGCGGTCAGTCCACCTAACCGGTGTTCCTGGGTCTCTAACCAGTACCAACCAATTTCTCCGCAAGCGACTGACTGCTTCCTCACTTGAATCAGAGGTGAGGGACAAATGACTCTCAGACGCAATGTCCGAGTTCAATTGTCACGGAGAAATTTTTCCCGCCTCGGCTGGGGATCGAACTCACGACCCCTGGACCCCTGGACCCCTGGACAGTCCGATGCTCTATCCACTGAGCTAGCCGGGCGGGCGTGTTTTATGCACTTTTTGCGTAATTCTTACAGAAGCATTGCATGAAATCGAGCCTAAAACGTTAGTTTATGGCGATAGGCCGATTTGAATGACATCCTATACCCAACTTGAGCCCGTTTTTCTAAACGTTCTTTTTCGGAATATTATGTTTGTATGGGTACCAAAGTGAAAAAATACAGTGATGAATATGATATTCTAGTTTTTGGAATATGTGAAAAAAACATTCTTGCGTTTCATCCACATATTTGTCTGAAAAGCATAAAATAAAACATGTTTCTTGTCCTATAACTCTTTCCTTGATATGGTACTAAATTATTAGCTAGTCATGAATATTAAACGAATATATGGTTATGTAAGAAATGCAACGATATGTCATTATTTGTATAAAAATAAAATATGTAATTGACATTATTCGTATAAAAATAAAATACGTAATTGACAGTTTTGATACTTTTTCAGAGACTTAAGACAATGCAATAATTTCAAAACTATAGAAGTTGAAAAGCTCACTTTATTGTTACTACTGTGAAAGACGTCATATTCATGCCAAAATGCTTGTCATTTTTCGAAGTTTACTGTTATATAATATGGTATAGGTCTACATAGTTTTCTTCATAAGCGAACGAATTTAAAGTATTTTTGTATGAAAATGATTATTAAATAGGGCACGCCACGTAAAAGGTACCGTCGGTCATATTTTTGACATTTAAGTTGTTACTTTATTCGGAAAGAATTTACAATAACATTTTATGTTTTCATCTATAATGTAATTTTGATGAAGACTTTGACACTATAATGTTTTTATTTCAAAAAGCCAAATAATTATATATTTTTAGGTCTCAAAAGTTGACGTCAACTGTCCGAAAATACATTTTACCGTGACGAGCCCCAAATATTTTACTTGCCGCTGAGAGTAAAACTGTATACTATGAACCAAAGGTCGACCCTAAAATTTTCCTTGCCACAACAGCTACACTGGACACCGATGCACTTACAGTCTCCCTGCCCTCTCTTGTTAACAGATTGTTCTTCAGTTGTGGCGTATGAGTCAAATTCTTCCTTTGCTGAAACAAAACAGAACTGAACATTGCTGAAATATTACAGTTATCAAACAACAACTTGAACCCAAGATCATAAAACTGAGATTGAAGACCAGTCTCAAATCTCACTAACTAATTGGCTAAAATAAATACCTATCTCTAAATGGACAAATCAGAAACCAGTGTTATGTGACGGGTATCCAAACTCGTATTATCAGCAAAATCCGCAAGATAAATGGCGTAACAAAAAGATACTCATTTTAAGAAAGAAAATGGCAATGTTACAATGAAAATATTAATAGAATTATTATAATAGAAAATCTATAATCATTAAAGGAGAGAGTGAAATTTGTTGCGTAAGTTATGTACGTGGTTATGTTATGTTACTATCTAGCATGCCAATCCATGAAAAGTATAGAAAATACAAAACCTCGTTTAAATTTGAAAACTATCTACAGCTACTAGACAAGTTGAACGAATATTTTATCAGACTTTTTGCCTGTTTTCGTGTATCATCACACAATTCAGATATTGAAACCGGGAGATACTTTGGAACAGAAAAAGCCCATGGAATTTGCCAAAATTGCAATTACAATCCGTTTGAATCAGAATATCATTTTCTAATAACATGTAATAAATACTCCGATGTAAGAGCTAGGATTTTACATCAAATATCGTGGCCCGATACTAGAAAATGGTGTTCTCTTATATCTACAAAAAGTAAGAATACTTTAATGGGTTAATGAAAATTTCTAAAAAATGCCTCTAATGTATGACAGTGCGTTTCTTGTTGTTGTTGTTGTTGTTGTTATGTGTTCCATGTCACATTATCTCTATGTCTTGTAAAATGGCTTTAATTGTATGCGTAATAGATAGTTCTTCCGCATGCATTGTTCATCATTGTTCTGTAAATAAGCTTAAGGCTGTAATACCGAAATGCTAATAAATGTTGTTGTTGTTGTATTAAAAAGGGAAGTAACTACTGTTGCTAGTTCGTTATTTCCGAGATATGTTAGACGGGGTATGTTACCTTCAGATAAAGTAAAGCCAAGCTTTCTCAGCAGGTACTCGAGGTCTACTTCGTCGTCTGGTTCGCCGGTTAACTCTATGACATCACTGTTGTCATTTATCGCCTGCAAGGCAGTCTTGTCTCTCATTTCTACATCTTAAAAGAAAAAAAGCACATAATAACAATGATAATAATAATAATAATAATAATAATAATAATAATAATAATAATTAATAATAATAGCAAAATTAATAGTAATAATATTTTTTTTTCACAGTTTCAAAAAATGACCAAAGAGATTGTGTCTAAAGACCTCAATCGTAACTATGTTAGTATGGGCTGAAGGTTATAAAGCTGAAATTGGAAACCAGACTCAAATCTCCAGCATCTGATTGGCTGAAAAGGCGACTGGTCGCCATTTCAGCCAATCAGATGCTTGAGATTTGAGACTGGTTTCCATGCTCAGTTTTATAACCTTGGGCAATGGTTTCAATCAAAATTTTCTTACGTACATGAACGACCATGTTTGGTAGATTGTAAAATTTCAGTAGTGATACAATCACTCGTGTGAGTATGTGCTTGTAAACATGTTTAAATTATAAACACAATTTATAGGTAATCACACAATCTATAAAACTTCTGGCATGTTATATTAAAACGTGCAATTAATACTGTACAAACACTCTGTACATTTTTGTCTTAAAGTAATAAAATAAAGGGGCAGTAACATTGCGAATGGCGAAAACTGGCTAAAAATCAATTTTGGGGAAAACACTCATTGCCACGTTGTTTTTCGTTAAGAAATGTATTTATCTAAGGATGTACTTATATTTGCAAGCTCAGTTTAGTCTTATCAATGTTCTTCTTACCGAGCACATACTTAAACAAAAGAAATTGAGAAAATTATGAAAATAGCTAGATTTAAAAATTTCCTGAAATCCTAAGCAACACATTAACATCCATTTAAATGCCAATAACTAAGTAAATTTTTTACGAGTTTTAACATACATACAACTTGCGTAGATCGAGATCAACTGGCACATTTTTGCCGTCTGATCTAAATCTGCACTGGTTGCGTCATGGTTAGAAATAAACTAATGTATTTAAAAGCGAACAGTGTCGATCCTGATCAAACGGCACTGATGTTTCTGCTGATCTGGATCTACACTCTTTGCCTACTCAAAGAAAGTGCATCTAGTGGATCTAATGGAGTAAATAGTGGAACTACATGTAACTTACCGTCGATGTAATCTTTAACCAGGTCGAAGAACTCCAAATTAGTCAAGCACCTGACGCTTATGAGCATCTGGCTGGCTACCAGCACGGAACAGAAAAAGCGTAGTGAGCAAGACATTCTGTTAATTACTTCCAGGACCAAACATACGAATGTTCAAAAGCGAATTGACCTTGTACTTATACTAGTCCAATATCTCACTTCAAACCACGACTTGCACGAAATATGCGCAATGTATTGCACAAAGGGGCTGATTAAGCTCCCTATTGATATTCTCAGAATTTTCGCATTGAGCCGTGAACAATAGATTAGTTAGAATAATCCATATAAGGCCAGACTTAAAATATTCTTTGTTTCCCCATCCCGACCCAAGCAGATTTAGTATGGGTAGGTAGGTAGGTCGAAATATTTTTTTTATTTCATTTTTTTTTCAGAATAATGATTCACATATAGATATTCTAGGATCAACACCAATGGGAATACCAACAAAATTTAAAAGGTACCAAGTTTACATTATTATAGATGAATGCCTTTCTGCAAAATGACCAAGTCGTCCTTTTGATAAGCCTGCCCAGGACTAGTGCTATATAAATAATGAAATAAACTATAATGAAATAATGCTATATACATAATGAATAAAGTCTCCCCGTACATTCAATCAGTGCAGTTATCAGTTACGTCCTTTGGCGCACTGTAGTTATGTACAATGTTATTAGTACTTCTAAAATAACTTTTGTTTAAATATTTCGGCCAGTTTATGGTGGTTTCAATATCCCAGCCAATATAGGTTTGGATATTGTTCAATCACCCTAAGGATATATTTCCTGCTTTTTGAATTTTGCTTTTGGCATTGTCTGTGATATGCAGGATTTACATTATCTGATCCCCTGTCAAAATATACAACTTTTTTCTCGTTTAGGGCAAACCCATTCTTTTATCTAGAGACCATTCGCCGCATGGAATGATATTAATCTAAAAATATCGCATTGAAGGTTCCATGTTCACCGCCATTTGCATACCATCGTTTGGGATGGAACGAAATTGTTCTGTTTATTGGTGTAAATATTGAATTGCTCTCAACCCGGGGCTAGGTAGCGTAGGCAGTTAAATGCATTTCATTTACTGCCCATGAACAGGCTCGATCAAACCGAGCCTGCAATATTTTCATATTTGTCGTGTTTGGCGGCTTTCAAAGTTCCGTTTTTATATATTCCTCATAATTTAAAGCTGAAATATATACATTTTCAGTACATATTTCACATTTTTACAATGAAAACTTTAAGTACTGTATTTTTATGTATTTAATGGAGATATATTCAGGTACTGATCATCTCAGTGTTGCAACATTTTAACATGAAACTGGACACACTGACTCCTTTGCAACTGAAGTCACGTAAATTAAAATGAAGTTAAAGCAAGTTTTTAAGTAGTAAAGTTCACTAAATACAAGGTATGACTAGAAACGATCTGATAATGACCCCATGAACGTTCTCAACAGGGATCAGATGACCCTTGGTTTTCAGAAGCTATTGAAATCCCTGGACATCGCGGAAACCCATAACAAAGCGAGAGTTTTTTTTATACCTCAACAATGTAAATTACATATTAAAATACAATTGTGTTCTTAGTGTGTAAATACAATTATTATTTTCCTAAGTGTATCGTTGCCAATTTTCAGCAAATATTTTGCCGCCTATACAATCACGTGACCGTTCGTATAAACGGTTCGAGATTCTGTAAATGTTTACGGCCCGAAAACGAAACGTTACCGTTTACACGAGAAACGTTGGAGCCTTAGTTCCAAATATTGCAGATGCCCATTTAGTCAATATAGAAGCAATTGTAAGGGTTTTATCGCATGTGCGATCTAAGGGCATCAGTAATCGATACAAGCATACAGGTAGGGAACTTATCTAAACCACGTTCACACCTCACTTTAACAACTACAGTTGAGGTTTGTTGACTTGACGTTAAGGAGCAGTTCCCCAAAGCCGTGCTTGACAAGAGGGCAGCCCTAACCCCCAAGCTGCTAGAGGCCAGGCGGGCAGGAAAGAGAGCTTGGCTCTCTTACGACACCCTTTATATAGATGGGCGACCGTACCGGGAGGAACCACGGAAGTAGGGGTGCGCCGAGGATGACCTGGGACAACCTTTAAAGATGCTCTCTTGGAACGTTAACGGACTTTCTGATACCAAGAAGGACTGCAGTGATTTTGTTAATATTGTAAATAGTGGTGACATTGTTTGTCTTTATGAAACTTGGTCTAGTGTAAATAGTGATCATACATTAAAAGGATATGTTTGCCATAATTTTGTTCGTAAAGTTCAACACCGTAATTCTAAACGATGTTCAGGAGGTATTGTTATTTATTACAAAGAAAACTTAAACCCAGGTATTACGATTGTTCGTAATCATTTTGACAGTATAATTTGGATCAAGCTTGATAAAGCATTTTTTGGCCTTGATAAAGATGTATATTTGTGCGCCGTTTATCTTTGGTGCGAAGGTTCACCCATATACGATGTTATTAACGTAGATCTATTTGATATTATCCAAAACGACTTGTATGAATATGACGATTTAGGCGATGTGTATATTTTTGGCGATATGAATAGCCGAACTGGTTTAAGAAATGATTTTATTGTTTGTGACAATTTTAATGTTTATACTGATGTTTTTGATTATGTTCAGGACGACCCTCTCGCCCGGGCCTCATTAGATAGAAATACAAATGTATTTGGCTTAAGATTACTTGATCTTTGTAAATCCACGGATTTTCGTATTTGTAACGGTCGTGTGGGCGCGGACCGAGGTATTGGTGAATACACATACATAGCGAGAAACGGGTCGTCTACTATTGATTACCTACTTACAAAAGAGTCGTATTTCATGAACGTTGTTAGTTTTGATGTTTTACCATTTAATGAATGGAGTGACCACTGTCCGCTATATTTTAGTTTAAATATGAATGTAACACTTACACCTGAAAGTATTGATAACTTGTCTTTTGATAAACATGTATATGATGTTAAACTCAAGGATAAATACCGGTCAGGTATAATCTCACAGTTGACTGCGTTTAATAATTTGACGAATGATATTGTTATATGTGATAGATCATGTATTGACCGCTTAGTTGCTCAATTTACTTGCGCAATACGCCTTTCCAATAATTCGATGAATTTATTTGGTTACCTCCCCTGTCCAGTCACGTGACTGCTTTACAGGATAAATGATTGCTCGCTGTAATAACGTAATAGGGAATATGTACCTACAACTTTCTTTTTTATCATAAAATTCTTTTTTGAAAAATATATTTTCTCTTTGAATTAGTAATAATACATCAGCGTCATTATATTTTTGAAAATAATTTATAAAACAATCAGGTTTCTGACTAAAAGTGTCAATTCATTATTCCTCGCTTTAGACACTAAACGACTTGAACTAACAGACAGTCGCAGTGTTCTCTTCACGGCTTAATTGAGTCTCGTTTCCGGATTAGCGTGTCTATTCAACTACTGACATCATGTTGTGATTATGTCGGCGGCGATTGATTTTGAAGGCGGCATGCCATAAACATGTCAAACTGTCTCGCACACGGGGTCATCTGTCAATTACTTAAAGGGGCAGATATCATTGACCAATACGCCTTTCCAATGTGTTTCCAGAGTGTCGCTGACCCATTATTTTGTAAGCATATTACGTTGAAACGCAAAACGGGTTTTGCAAACACTCCTATCATACGAAATAAACAATGGTTTGACCATGAATGTGTTCATGCTAAGAGATTATATGTTGATGCTCTTAACTGTTTTAATCATTGTAAATCATTAGAAAACAGAGAGAATTTATGTATGTTTAAATCACAGTATAAGAAACTAATAAAGAAATCAAAGCGCTGAAAGCGTTGAAATACTTGCGCGCTGGTTGAATCGAACTTGGCCTGCACAGATATCATTACTGTAAACATATGAAACTATGTGTGATTTTTTCGTTAAACTTTGTGACAGTTACTATCATCAACATTAGCAATATAATCTGTATATTCAGGGATTTCAATAGATGCAGATACTTGTATTTTGATGCAAGGAAATTAGGTTTTCCATTTTTTTTTTCACCTGAATCTTAGGCGGGGGTCTTTTTGATGCAGAAGCGTATGATTAGTGGTTAAATTTTGCTAGAATAACGATGATCAGGCTCCGCCACAACTGAGTATTGTCAACAATGAAATGCACAAGGCTCACGTACCTTAAGAGACTGAAACAGTTACAATCTTAATTTTTACGTCGATCGCAACAATGCATTAACAAAAATATTCGCCAACTTACTGACGGTCTCCCCATGATTTTTGGAAGGGTTGTCACTGGATATTTCGTGGATATAAGCTCGCGAAACTTTATTTTTTAACTATCATTTTATACAATTTTATATTTGTAATAAAGTTTACTGCAAAAACTGTATATAGTACATAGATGTTTTTTTATCTCTTTAGAGCCAAGAAAGGTACAAAGTTAAAAAACATAAATAATGTGAAACAATGTGTAAACAGTATGTCAACATGTGTTTTAATAACATAAACTGATCTGATCTCCTCAAGTTACAATGTCAACTATATACTATGTATAGTTAGTTTTTCACCTTCATTGTCCAAGATATCTCACACATATCAAACTCAGTGTTTCATTACAACTGACAGAATTAGGATTAAACTTTCAGAAGCCTCTTTTTTTCTTGGGCCCAAGCGCTGACGGCCTTATTATAATCAAACTTCAGTACATCAGGACCTTCCATGGAAATCATTAACAATGAATTTAATGTTGAATTGTTAAGCCTGCTTCTAAGCTTAGTCTTCACTCTTGATAAGGTGGAAAAACCCCACTCACAATCTGAAATTAAATTAATTTACGATACCAGTAAACATATAGATAGCTTCACATATATAAAAATAATATCATAATAGGTATTCAGTTAACACAAACAGGTATAATAAATTATGTAGTGCACCCCAAGAACCTGGTTTAAATTATTTTGCTACTGACTGTTCCAAGGCGCTAACCCATACGGTTCCCCTTTTTTGTTAAACAATCAACAAACAAATCATTTATTTTCCTCTCTTCTTTTTGCTGCAGGGGAGGCTGTGTTTTATGAGTGTGGTGATTCCTGATATGCATATTTCCCTTTTTATATATAGTAGCATGAAATTGAGTTATTTTATTTATTTAATGCAAGTCACAAGGCTAAGTAAATATATATAAAAAAACATTGCCAACTTCTTGCAACCAGAAGTAGACTTTCTTCCACTTAGGATCGACACCTGACTGGATCGAACTGGCTGTTCGAGGTAGCCGGCGTTGATTCAGTGTCTCGGCATGTTGGGGTACCGCGTCCGGCGTCGGAGTAATTTCACGACGTGAAGGGGTACTTGGCGTCGTAAGAGTCGCTCTTGAAGGGCTATCCGGAAATGATCTCGATCTCATTTCTAGAATTTTGAAGTTCAGAATGCCCGATGGAGTTGGCATCAGCCTCACAAGGCCGGTTTCTCTTGAAATAAGATAGAATTGACGAGTCGTCGTTCTTTCGCGCATGCATACTTGAAAATGTGTCCGACGAAAATGAACTGATCGTTACGATGATAGCGCAGTAAAATGCCACAGAATGTATTTCTTTTGCAATTTAAGTTCTAAATGCAACTTGCCAATAGATTTGTTTAAAACAAATCCATTATCGCACAATTATTTTCATACATGTATACAGTACAATTTTCGAAGTGTTTGTCTTCTAATCACAGAACTAAGAATAACCAAATAATTACTCATGATCGCATCTCATTAAAATCATTGAACATTATGTTAAACACACCGGGTTCCGCTATTAATTGAGAATATCAAGAGTCAACAGAGCCAAAATACGATCAAACGACACCGACAGACTTGCGAATTCACCACGTGGAGAGGCGGAGTTATCCAGCTGATAGTAAAGAAATCGATTGTCATTGGTCAAATCGCCCATTGCTTAACCTTGAATGAGGTGTGTATTGAAAAGCGACCTGTGTTTACAATGCAAGAAACAGAAAATTATGACATGTCGATTTTAAATAAACGGATGTCGGCGAATTTAACACTTGTTGGAAATAGATCAAACCTGGTTAACGGTTGTCTGGGGAGAACACTGGGACCCGGCCCGGTCCTTGTTAGCCGAGCAAAATCTCGATCCACAACTGCTCCAACCTAACCAAAATGGCAACCCACGCTATCTCCCGCTTGTCACGTGACTTATTTGTTTTTAATCGTTCTTTTAATATCCTTTCATAGTTGTTCGAATCACAACATTAAATTGTTTTCTTGTTTTTATTTGTAGAATTATCTTTCAAAGTTCGCATTCCTTCTCGAAATATTTGTATTTTCTTAAAATGCACTACTTTTTATGCCACACAACTACGAAATCTTTCAGGCGTAACTAAACTACTCATTCATATCCAGTTGCTTGTTCACTGCCGTAGCTGGTCATGATTTCACTCTACATTGTTCGATGGAATTTTTGGCATGGATGCTCCAAAATTACACGGAAACTTACTATCAATCGCTCAGAATTCGTGGAATGGTGTGCTGCATTGTGCTTCACACTTGTGCAGAACATTTCGGCCTGCTCTCGCGGTGACCACTTACTTGATACGCTCTCGTGGTCGCAATGATACACCCGAAGTTAAGGACTGCGCGTCGCAGAGTTCACAGCATCGTTAGTTAATACTGGCGCATGCGCGCCAGTATAAAAACGAAACGCACATAAATTAGTGCAATCTAAAAAACTTGAAAATTTACGGTTTTCAAAACCTAGAGCTTTTTGGAAGCATTTCCGTAGAAATAATGATATTAAATATTTTACCAAAAGATCTTAGATTTTTTGTTACTCGATTAAGAATATCTGCCCACTTTCTTAGAATACAAACCGATCGTTACTCTACAACTTATACACCTAGAATTGATCGTGTTTGTAAATATTGTGATAAAACTGAAATTGAAGATGAATTTCACTTTGTTATTAACTGTAAACGTTATAGAAATATCCGTGTTAAATACCTAAATCCATTTTACTATGTTAGACCTAGCATGTTCAAATTTATATCACTGCTGAAATCAGTTGATGAACAAATTCTGTTTAACCTTGCTAAATATATAAAGGAAGCTACACATATAAGATTATCTTGTGACTATGTAACCAATTGATCAGATCATCCTCATTATTGTTATGACTTGTTGTATCATGATACACCCCTATAATCTGATATTATAATTTGTTAACGTGACGCGATTTGTTCTATTACATTGTAAATTTATGACTATGTACAATGTTTGTACTTGTCAAATAAATGTTCTGTTCTGTTCTGTTCTGCTGAAGGTTATAAAGCTGAGATTGGAAACCAGTCTCAAATTTCAAGCATCCGATTGGCTAAAATGGCGACTGGTCTTGTTACATAAATTCATAAAAACAAAACAACGTAAAACATCATTTTGAATACCTTCACGAGTAATATAAGCGTACAACAATATATTATGTCCTTTTGACTTACATAAATTTGTAAACGAGATGAGGTGTTTGTAAAAGTAAGTTTAACCTTGAATTTCATGATCGCTTCTTTGTCGCTTTTTCTCTGTCTTTATAACTGCAGGTTCTTTAAAAAGGACACTTCATTTTTTGTCAGGATAATTAAACTCATATGGGCATTTCAAATAATGTTTTGTGTTGTTTTTGCGAATTTATATTTCCCTTATATAATACACATATCATAAAAATGAAAAAATAACAACAACAACAACAACAACAACAAAACAACAACAAACAAACGAAGAAGGTAATTTCATAGAACGTTTATTTTATTCTATTGACAAAATAATAGCTCTCAATTTTACAAAAGATTTCTTTAGAAACCACGATTTAAACACAAACTAATCATTTTAGAAAAAGTTTATTAGGCAAATTTTGTAATATTTATCAAAAACAATACACTTAGAGAATAACTCGGCCAAGTACACCGAATGACACTTGAGCTTTTCAGGGCCCAAGATAATAAAACTAAAGCTTGAGACTTTTCTCGAATCTCAAGCATCAGATTGGATGAAATGGCGAGTGGATGGCATTCAGACAATCAGATGCTTGAGGTTTGAGAGTGGTCTCCAAACTCAGTTTTATAAACTTCAGCCCATGCCTTATCTCCATGTTGTGGGCTTTATGGTTCGTCAGCGTATTCATCGCTTAACCAGCTTCCTTCCGTGTCGACCTCGCTGTTTCCATTCGATCCTCTGCTCAAGTTCAAACAAATGCCTTAGGAGAATGTCTATATCGTTAATGTCTGCTGGCTTGTCTTCTTCCAACGCTGAACCCCTCTTTAGAGGCAAATCAGAAAAACTGAAGCATCCTAGACTCAGATTGGCTCTAAACTTCTTTACCTGAAAAAGGACAGTCATTTTATTATAAATCAAGTGAATTCATATTGGCCTTGTTATTGAGCCAAGGGTATTCATATTAGCTTGAGACCGAATTATTATGAAGACTAAACTGGGCCAATACGAGAATTCTTTGGCCAATATGAGAATCGCTGGTCCAATATGAGAAAGTAAATTATTAATTCAGTAAGAAGACACGGAGAGAACCATATCTGAGAGAATATAAACAATACAGAACTGCGAAAAAATACATACGGAAGTGCAACATAACCATTATTAGGAAAATATCAAAAAGAATTGTGAAACAACCATGAATGCGAAAATATAAAAAGGATTTGAAATTGCGCCTTAAGTGCGCGAAATCAAAATACATCAACACAATTTTCAATTTCTGCAGTATGGCTTTATTTCTAGTAGGCGTATTTTCCCGTTTTTTGCGATTGGAATATTGCGTGAATCAAAATCCGTCAATGTACACTAAAACCCCTAATTAAGACCACCTCGCTAGTACGACCACCTCGCTAGTACGACCACTATTCCAGTGTCCCGTTTTACAGTTTTGCACTATTTTCTACCCTATATAAAGACCACCTCACTATTAAGACCACTTTTTCCCAGTCCTAATGGTAGTCTTAATAGCGGGGTTTTACTGTATTTACTTAAAGAAATAAAAAACGCAACTTCTTTGAATACTAAAAATATATAATTTATTTAAATGCAATATATACAACTCGGCGTAAATATATTTTGTGTTTAACGAACATGCGTTTCTTATCTCTTTGGCCAGTATATAATATACTTAAAGAAATTAGAAACGCAACTTTTTAATACTAAAAGTATATAATTTATTTAAATACTATAAATACAAATAGGTCTAGTCATGCCCTAGCAAAAATGTGTTTGCAAAATTTAGCTTCTAGGCGAAACTTGTTCTCGTGTAATGAAATAATTGTTCAAGAGTGACTTACCACTAGATTGAGTTGACCACCTATTTTAACACAGGCCTTTGCTTTGTTGTAATCAATGTTGTAAAACTGAAGGCACACGCTGGCTATTTTCCTTAATACAGGAATGCCGAAACAGAGAGCAGGTGGGTTTCGCACTTGAAAAGAAAAACAATAATGTTAGTAAGTTATATCATGTTGTTAAATTTCTTAAGGAATTTAAGTTTTCCAAGCAGTTAAATACAGTTATTCAAGGTGACAAGTTTCTTTTTACAAAACTGTCAGGTTTCCTTTTTTACATGTAAGACAATTTCCCATATGGACAATTCCTATTGCATTTATGATGCCAGTCAATGTGTATACCTGAAGGAATTTGATCATAAATATGTTTATCTTGCAAATTGTCGGTTCAGAATGAAATGCGTGGTTGCCGAAATTTAAGCGTTGGATTTTGTTCATTCTTTAATAAAAATGGAGCTTATTTGCAAAAACGGATATTTAATTAGGCCTAACTGTATCTTATTTCTTTGCATCAGTTTGCTTTAAAGATAGTGTTTTTTTTTCTTCTATACGTGCCACAAACTTCTTATTTTGAGAGTCAAATAATCTGTTTGTAATTTGAATGTTAAAATTCATAGATTTTATCATTATTTAGAAAAGAGGAGATAATATTGACCTCTGTGAAAAAAACCTAAAACATCTTCCCGCTTTATCAAATGTCCAAATACATGCAAATACCACAAAAAATGAAAGATCAAAAAATAGCATCAAATATTTTTTTAAATTAAAAAAACGAACAAGTTTTCATTTTTGTTCGGTATATAAATTAAGAAAAGAGAACATGAAAGAAAATTATAGAATATTTGGAGAATCGGCTACGTTTGTGGTTTTTGTTTTCTGGGCGTGGTTTGTCTGATACGAGTGTCTAAACTTTTTTAAGGTAATTCATTCTTGCACACAATACAGTTTTACTAATGTTTTTTTAACAATTTTCAAAACTACTGTTATTATATTGTTATAAATAGATGAATATTGATAATTTCAGGAGACAATTATTGGAAAAAAAAAGAATTTTGTTAGAAAAGTAATAAAATGTGATACCTGCTATGTTTTCTAATCCGGGTGGCCCCAGAGGGAACATTGAACTGGATTTTGTAATTAATTATTTTGGATTTATTTGAGTGGAACGTGCTTAATTTTGACACCCGGAGTAGACAACATAGTAGGCACCACATTTTATTACTTTTCTAACAAAATTCTTTTTTTTCAACTTTTGTCTTCTGTTATTATCAACATTCATCTGTTTATAACACTATAACAACATTTCTTTTGAAAATTGTTGAAAAAAAACAACAATAATTTTATTTTCACAACTCAATACCAGTAAAACTGAATTGGTTGCAAGAATGAATTACCTTAATTAAAAATGCGGAATAAGTACTATGATAACATGTTTCGCCCGCGTTTTAATTTATTAATGGGTTGATGTTCGTTGTTAAGTGGAACTTACGGGATATTTCTTCGTCGAACAGCTTTTTCCCGTTTATGGTCACAGAAGCCCGGAATCCTTTGTTAATGACAAGATACTCGACGTGTACACATCCTGAAATGAGGGATGTTGTTTTGTTACATTAAGGGATAGTTTCGCACTTTTAAGTATGTGATAAAAGATACCATTTGTTTGAAATTCAGTTTTAATTTCAAGACGTTTTCTTTACTACGGCGAGTTTCACATGATGTCCACATTCGTTGAGGTCGGCACGTACCGCATACCGTTCTATACTCCGTACTCATGCTTTTGCTGTTGTAAGTCGATAAACGCCGCCACATATCGGTGAGCGGGGATGAACTAATATTCATTAAGATAATTACATTTGAAAACATAGACAGATTGGTTGTTAGATTTTTCAATATATATTTTACTATGTCATTGTTGTAAATAAGAAACATACGCTTCTTAAAAAAGAACTCGCGATTATTTTGGTGAAAATGGTGTGTACGTTATCTTGTTAAGAGTTTGAAAACCAACTCTTCTACATGTATATTGTTATTATCAGCATAAATGCAAAATTTGTGGATATTGTTCTCCTAGTAGCTTGCGCATATACAAACATTTTTTAATTCGCATTTTCACGAAAGACAAAGCCACGAGTGAAAACGAAATTTGTAATTCCGGAGTTCACGAGTGAAACATTTCTTTAACTGGTAAAAACATTTTTTTCAATAAATTTTATGTGTTTTATGCACTTTTTGCGTAATTCTGGCAGAAGCATTGCATGAAATCGCGCCAAAAACGGTTTTTTATGGCGACAGGCCGAATTGAATGACGTCCTATACCTAACTTGAGCCCGTTTTCTAAACGTTCTCTTTCGGAATAGTATGTGAGTATGGGTACCAAAGTGAAAAAACACAGTGAAAAATATGATATTCTAGTTTTTGGAATAAGTGAAAAAAAACACAACAAAACATTATTGCACCTCATCCACATATTTTTCTGAAAAACATAAAATAAAACATGTTTCTTGTCCTATTGTGGGCATACTAAAACAGTTTAACATTTTGAAACTTAGGAGAACCTAAACCCGCAGTAAGCTTCGCGTGACTTGCACTAGGTTCAAGAAGTTCAAAATATTAATTATTTAAATAAAGCGTACTGTAGTATCTGTACATTTTGTGGGGATTTGATTTTTGCTAATTTCGCTCACGGGAGAGAGTGCGAAATTAAACCCCAGCGAAGTCAAAACAATTGAAAATCTAATTTTCTGAGAAAGAACACTATGCGCGGAATTATGCCTCTCGAAAATGAAATTTATGTTTTCGCGCGAAATTCCATTGCGCCAAATTAAATGACATTTAAAATAAGTAGCTAGTCATGAATATTAAACGAATGTCGTTATGTAAGAAATGCAACTATATGTTATTATTCGTATTAAAATAAAATATGTAATTGACAGTTTTGATACTTTTTCAGAGACTTAAGACAATACAATAATTCCAAACTATAGAAGTTGAAAAGCTAATTTTATTGTTACTTCTTTGATGACGTCATATTCATGCCAAAATGCGAGTCATTTTTAGAAGTTTACTGAAATATAATATGGTATAGGTCTACATAGTTCTTTATAAGCGAGCGCATTTAAAGTATTTTCTGTAAGAAAATGATTATTAATTAAATGGGGCACGTCACGGAAAAGGTACCTTCGCTCATATTTTGACAGTTAAGGTAGTCAAACTGTAATGCTTTCCCGCGCATAAATTTGAGACGTCGTCAAACATCGGCTCGCTTTCGGTGACTTCCGACGCTACTCGTCAGAGCCGATAGTAGCCGAAAAGGTACCTTCGGTCATATTTTGACATTTGAGTTGTTACTATATTCGGAAAGAATTTACAATACCATTTTATGTTTTCATCTATAATGTAATTTTGATGCAGACTTTGACACGATAATATTTTTATTTCGAAATGCCAAATAATTATATTTTTCTGCTTAAGACTTGACGTCAACTGTCCGAAAATACCCTTTAACGTGACGCGCCCCAATTATTTTACTTGCCGCTGAGAGTAAAACTGTAGACTGTGAACAAAACGTTGACCCTAAAATTTTCCTTGCCACAACAGCTACACTGGACACCGATGCACTTACAGTCTCCCTGCCCTCTCTTGTTAACAGACTGTTCTTCATTTGTGGCGTACGAGTCAATTTCTTCATTTGCTGAAACAAAACTGAACTGAACATTACTGAAATATTACAAAGTTATCAAATAATAACTGAAACCCAAGATCATAAAACTGAGATTGTAGATCAGTCTCAAATCTCACTAACTGATTGGCTAAAATAAAGACTTGTATCTAAATGGACTAATCAGAAACCAGTGTTATGTGACGGGTATCCAAACTCGTATTATATCAGCAAAATCCGCAAGATAATATGTCATAACAAAAAGCCAAAAGGTACTCATTTTAAGAAGGAAAATGGCAATGTTTCAACGAAAATATTAACATAATTATTTTTATAGAAAAGGGAAGTAACTACTATTGCTAGTTCGGCATTTCCGAGATATATTGAACTGGGGAATGTTACCTTCAGATAGTGTAAAGCCAAGCCTTTTCAGCAGGTACTCGAGGTCTACTTCGTCGTCTGGTCCGCCGGATAACTCTATGACGTCACTGGTGTCGTCATTTATCGCCTGCAAGGCAGTCTTGTCTCTCATTTCTACATCTTAAAAGAAAAAGGAACACATAATAATAATAATAATAATAATAATAATAATAATAACAATAACAATAACAACAATAATTATTATAATTACAATATTATAAATAATATTAAAAGTGAAAATAATAGAATAATAATAACAACAATAACAATAATAGTAATAATAGGCCTAAAATATTAATAATCATAAAAATCATAATCATTATAATCATTTAGTTTTCACATTTCAAAAAATGACCAATGTCCGAAAAGATTGTGTCTAAACAAACACTAAGATCTCAATAGATACAATTTATATTTTCATATGCACATGTACGACCATGTTTGATAGACTGTCAGTAGTGATACAATCACGTGTTAGTATGTGCTTGTAAACGTGTGTAAATTGCAAACATAATTTTTAAGGCACTAATTTAAGGTACTGCGCCTTTCAACATTGATTTGCCATAGACAAAAATAGACAAATATTAAAATCTCTAGAAAGGCACAAAAACGAAGCAACACTTAACATCAAATAAAATGTATTGATGAGTAATGAGTTACTGACAACGAAACCTAAGGTCTTTTGGTCTAAAAATTTTTACAATGCGAGTTATTCCTGGTCGCGAAAATGAATGACATAATAAAAATTGTGATTTCTCTCTTTAACAATTGAAAGTTCTTTTCAAGGCCTTAGATATTGTTGTCAGTATCATTTCACGCATGTTGACATTTGAATTGATAAATGGCAAATAAAATTTTAGGGATTTGTTAGGTCTTGCTATTTTTGTCTACTGTTATTACTTTTCTTAATGCATGTAATATAATCATACACTTATAACATTTATTTGTGCAAAGTTTGATGGAAGTGCTTTGTTCTGTTTGAGAGATTTTTTTATATTTTTCTAATTTGTCTACGGCAAAGCAATCGCGAGGTGCGCAATACCTTAATATATTAAAAAAAATTCTGGCATCTTGTATTACAACGTGCAATTAGTACGGTACACCGGTAAGGCCGCTATTCCGTACGTCCGCGTCCGTGTTCGTGTCCGCGACGTGGAACGGATACGGAGGTATGGAATAAACCCAACGTTATCATTGGTGAGTGAAAAATCGCGGACACGGACGCGGACGCGGACGCGGAACGGAGGTATGGAATATACCCAACGATATATTTGGTGAGTGAAAAATCGCGGACACGGACGTGGACGCGGACACGGACACGGATCACGCATCACGGAACCATGGAATAGCGACCTAACTCTCTGTCCGATTATTTTATGTACATGTTTGTCTTATAGTAATACAATTTAAAGGGGAACTAACATTGCAAAAAACTGGCTAAAATTCCCGCCAACTGAATTTTGGGGCAAACACTCATTGCCACCTAGTTTTTAGTTAAGAAATATATTTATTTAAGGATGTACCAATGTTTGCAAGCTTAGTTAAGTCTAATTCATGTTCTTATTACCAAACACACATTAAAACAAAAGAAAAGCAATTGAGAAAAGTTACTAAAAAGCTAGATCTAAAAAATCCCTGAAATCCTAAGTAACACAAAGCATCAATTTAAATGAACATCGTACCGAATTTATATACGCGTTTCAACAGATGTACAACCTGTGTAGATCGAGATCAACTCACATATTCTTGCCATCTGTGCCCAAGGTTATATTACTGGGCATTGAAACCAGTCTCAAATCTCAAGCATCTGATTGGCTGAAATGGCGACTGGTCGCCGTTTCAGCCAATCAGATGCTTGAGATTTGAGACTGGTTTCCATGCTCAGTTTTATAACCTTGGGTACTGATCTGGATCTGGTTGCATCATGGCTAGAACCCCCCCGATGAATCTTAAAACGAACAGTGTAGATCCTGATCAAACGGCACTGATGTTCCAGCTAATCTGAATCTACACTCTTTGCCTCCTCAAAGAAAGTGTATCTAATGGATTTAATGGAGTAAATAGTGAAACTACATGTAACTTACCGTCGATGTAATCTTTCACCAGGTCGAAGAACTCCAAATTAGTCAAGCACCTGACGCTGATGAGCATCTGGCTGGTTACCAGCACGGAACAGAAAAAGCGTAGTAACCAAGACATTCTGTTACCAGGACCAAACATACTAATGATGTTCAAAACCGAATTCACCATGTACTTATACTAGTGCAATCTCTCACTTCAAACCACGACTTGCACGAAATATGCGCAATGTATTGCACAAAGGGGCTGATTAAGCTCCCTATTGATATTCTCAGAATTTTCGCATTGAACCGTGAACAATAGATTAGTTAGAATAATCCAAATAAGGCCAGACTTAAAATATTCCTTGTTTCCACATCCCGACCCAAGCAGATTTAGTATGGGTAGGTAGGTAGGTCGAAATATTTTTTTTTTATTTCAATTTTTTTTCAGAATAATGATTCACATATAGATATTCTAGGATTAACACCAATGGGAATACCAACAAACTTTAATAGGTACCAAGTTTACATGTATTATAGATGAATTCCTTTCTGCAAAATGACCAAGTCGTCCTTTTGATAAGCCTGCCCAGGACTAGTGCTATATGAATAATGAAATAAACTATAATGAAATAGTGCTCTATACATAATGAATAAAGTCTCCCCGTACATTCAATCAGTGCAGTTATCAGTTACGTCCTTTGGCGCACTATAGATATGTACTATGTAATAGTACTTCTAAAATAACTTTTGTTTAAATATTTCGGCCAGTTTATGGTGGTTTCAATATCCCAGCCAATATAGATTTAGATATTATTCAATCACCCTAAGGATATATTTCCTGCTTTTTGAATTTTGCTTTTGGCGTTGTCTGTGATATGCAGGATTTACATTATCTGACCCCCTGTGAAAATTTTATTCTGATTCAGCATCGCCAACTGTTTTCTCGTTTAGA
Organism: Corbicula japonica; assembly: GCA_038501625.1. Classification (NCBI taxonomy): domain Eukaryota; kingdom Metazoa; phylum Mollusca; class Bivalvia; order Venerida; family Cyrenidae; genus Corbicula; species Corbicula japonica. Next base: position 173,219 of record JAZAYU010000287.1, read on the forward strand.
GCAAACCCATTCTTTTATTTAGAGACCATACGCCGCATGGAATGATATTAATATAAAAAATATCGCATTGAAGGTTCCATGTTCACCGCCATTTGCATACCATCGTTTGGGATGGAACGAAATTGTTCTGTTTATTGGTGTAAATATTGAACTGCTCTAAACCCGGGGCTAGGTGGCGTAGGCAGTTAAATGCATTTCATTTACTGCCCACGAACAGGCACGATCAAACCGAGCCTGCAATATTTTCATATTTGTCGTGTTTGGTGGCTTTCAAAGTTCCGTTTTTATATATTCCTCATTATTTAAAGCTGAAATACATTTTAGTATAAATTTCACATTTTTACAATGAAAACTTTAAGTACTGTATTTTTATGTATTTTATGGAGATATATTCAGGTACTGATCATCTCAGTGTTGCAACATTTTAACATGAAACTGGACACACTGACTCCTTTGTAACTGAAGTCACGTAAATTAAAATGAAGTTAAAGCAAGTTTTTAAGTAGTAAAGTTCATTAAATACAAGGTATGACTAGAAACGATCTGATAATGAGCCCATGAACATTCTCAATAGGGATCAGATGACACCTGGTTTTCAGAAGCTATTGAAATCCCTGGACAACGCGGAAACCCATAACAATGCGAGAGTTTTTTTTATACCTCAACAATGTAAATTACATATTAAAATACAATTGTGTTCTTAGTGTGTAAATACAATTATTATTTTTCTAAGTGTATCGTTGCCGATTTTCAGCAAATATTTTGCCGCCTTTACAATCACTTCGTTCGTATAAACGGTTCGAGATTCTGTAAATGTTTACGGCCCGAAAAAGAAACGTTACCGTTTACACGAGAAAACGTTGGAGCCTTAGTTCCAAATATTGCAGATGCCCATTTAGTCAATATATAAGCAAGTGTAAGGTTTTTATCGCATGTGCGATCTAAGGGCATCAGGGCTGAAGGTTATAAAGCTGAGTTTGGAAACCAGTCTCAAATCTCAAGCATCTGATTGGCTGAAATGGCAACTGGTTGCCATTTCAGCCAATCAGATGCTTGAGATTTGAGACTGGTTTCCATGCTCAGTTTTATTACCTTGGGCACAGTTATCGCTACAATCATACAGGTAGGGAACTTATCTAAACCACGTTCACACCTCACTTTAACAACTACTGTTGAGATTTGTTGACTTGACTCCAAGGCTAAAAGTTATAAAGCTGAGATTGGAAACCAGTCTCAAATTTCAAGCATCTGATTGGCTAAAATGGCGACTGGTCTTGTTACACAAATTTATAAAAACAAAACAACGTAAAACATCATTTTGAATACCTATAATACACGAGTAATATAAGCGTACAACAAAATATTATGTCCTTTTGACTTACAGAAATTTGTAAACAAGATGAGGTATTTGTAAAAGTAAGTTTAACCTTGAATTTCATGATCGCTTCTTGGTATCATAAATGTGAAAAAAAGTTGTTTTCTCTCTTTATAACTGCAGGTTCTTTATAAGGACACTTCATTTTTTGTCAGGATGATTAAACTCATATACACTCGTCAAAAGTTCTAAGTGCACACTTTTCTTTTTTGAATATCTTAAAGTAAACTTATTCTAATTGAATGAAAGTTTGATATAATGTTAATTATGGTCAAACAATAATATTTTTTGAAAACCGTGCATATGTTTTTTGTATTACGTCATCCACGTCGGCATACGCTATTTATGCGTAATCCCCGTGAGGCAATCGAAATTAATTTTTTACAATCGTTTTTGTTTATCTCATGTTTACCGACTCCAGACAAACACGAAAAACACACCAACAAATTTTAACCATTGAACGGTTGACGTCAGCAGACAACGACATTCCCGTCAAAATTCGTTTCACTGGCACAACTTCAAATTGGTTGTAAAAAATCTTGACGGTTTTCGTAAATGCAAAAGAAATACCTCATTTTTGCATATTTTATTAATTTAAGAAGAAAATCAAACGGTATTATGTTCTAGATTGATTACGCTGCTTACGTTGAACGCTGACGTTACTCAATAGCGTCATTAAATATTTACGTAAATAAACATAAACTCGAAAATTTTAGTGTAACATCTGTTGGATAAGAGTCCAATAAATAACAATTTAAAACTAAAATTTATAGAAATTCAATAAACTTTAAAATCGAATTATTCGAAAATGACGTTTATTTGGTCAAAAAGCGTGTCCGAAAACTGGTCAATTTTATCGAAATGAATACATTTTTTCGTTCGGAAAAGCTGTTACACATCTATCATAGAAAATTGCATCATCCCAAACTACTAGACAATGCAAAAGCTTTTTGCACAAAGAATTGTGAAAAAAAGGAATTTTCTCCTGAAAATTCTGTAAAAACGTTATGGATAAAATAGAGAAGAGAGCGTGGTCTCATCGTGCCCAGCAGACCATTACAAAGCTACAGGAAGCTATTTCAGTGCAATGGAATTGCAAACTACAGTATTTTCTTTAAATGTACATGAACTTTAATTGATACAGAGATGAGAAAACGATCACAAATGATAGCCGATGCAATGATAATTAACTTGAGAATTGCTCTCCGAGTACAAGTGAGCTAAAATGTTATTATTTTTTAATCTGGTTAAGCAGACTTAAATTTTTTGGTGTGCTTTAATAGAATATTGATACTTCTTCGTTGTAATTTACACTATTTTGAAATATTTAATCAAATAATTTGAAAAATCAACATTTATCAAGTGTGCACTTAGAACTTTTGACTAGTGTAGGCATTTCAAATAATGTTTTGTGTTGTTTTTGTGAATTTATATTTCCCTGATATAATACACATATCATAAAAATTAAAAACAACAACAACAAACAAACAACAACAACAAAACAACAACAAACAAACGAAGAAGGTTATTTCATACAACGTTTATTTTATTCTATTGACAACATAATAGCTCTCAATTCTACAAAAGATTTCTTTAGAAACCACGATTTAAACACAAACTAATCATTATAGAAAACGTTTATTAGGCAAATTTAAAAAACAACAACAATACACTTAGAGAATAACTCGGCCACGTACACCAAATATAACGCTATCTTTTTGTTATCAAATGACACTTGAGCTATTCAGGGACCAAGATAATAAAACTAAAGCTGGAAACTTTTCTCGAATCTCAAGCATCTAATTGGATGAAATGGCGAGTGGATGGCATTCAGCCAATCAGATGCTTGAGGTTTGAGACTGGTCTCCAATCTTAGTTTTATAACCTTGTGCTAAGGATAAATAAATGATTTGAGAGAGAGAGAGAGAGAGAGAGAGAGAGAGAGAGAAAGAGAGAGAGAGAGAGATAGAGAGAGAGAGAGAGAGAGGCAGACAGACCGACAGACCGACAGACCGATGAACATTAACAAACAGACATGGTCAAACACAAAATGATTCTTAACATCACAGTTTGCCAAAGTGTGAAATTTTATATAGCTTTATACATTTGATAGCATTTTGCTCAAAGCGTTTTCATCAGGTTGAGTAACATTTAAAATAACTTATAGATCTTGTTAAGAATGTTGTATATTCGTTCTCTTGTTGGCTTTCTTTCAAACCAACACCATCATTTTCTAAATAATTATACATTATATCAGTCTTGCAACCCATCCGTAAACGGAGAACAGGGTCCAAGGTTATAAAACAGAGATGGAAACCAGTCTCAAATCTCAAGTATCAGATAATGAGATTTGAGACTGGTTTCCAAACTCAGTTTTATAACCTTTAGCCCATGCCTTATCTCCATGTTGTGGGCTTTATGGTTGGTCAGCGTATTCATCGCTTGACCAGCTTCCTTCTCTGTCGGCCTCGCTGTCCCCATTCAATCCTCTGCTCTTGAGATTAAACAAATGCCTTAGGAGAATGTCTATATCGTTTATGTCTGCTGGCTTGTCTTCTTCCAAAGCTGAACCCCTCTTTAGATGCAAACCAGAAAAACTGAAGCATCCTAGACTCAGATAGGCTCTAAACTTCTTTACCTGAAAAAGGACAGTCATTTTATTATAATGTTATTAATCAAGTGCATTCACATTGGCCTTGTTATTGGGCCAAAGGTATTCATATTTGCCCGAGATCGAATTGTTATGAAGACTAAACTAGGCCAATACGAGAATTCTTTGGCCAATATAAGAATCGCTGGGCCAATATGAGAATGTAAATTATTAATTCAGTAAGAAGACACGGAGAGAACCATAACAGAGAATATAAACAATACAGAACTGCAAAAAATACATATGGAACTTCAACATTACCATTATTAGGAAAATATCAAAAAGAATTGTGACATAACCATGAATGCGAAAATATAAATAGGATTCGAAATTGCGCCTTAAGTGCGCGATATCAAAGTACTTCAACAAATTTTTCAATTTCTGCAGTATGGCTTTATTTCTAGTAGGCGTATTTTTCCCGTATTTTGCGATTGGCATATTGCGTGAATCAAAATCCGTCAATATCCACTGAAACCCCTTATTAAGACCACACCGAAATTAAGGCCACCTCACTAGTACGACCACTATTCCAGTGTCCCGTTTTACAGTTTTGAACTTTTTTCTACCCTATATAAAGACCACACCACTATTAAGACCACTTTTCCCCAGTCCTAATGGTAGTCTTAATAGCGGGGTTTTAATGTATTTACTTAAAGAAATTAAAAACGCAACTTCTTTGAATACTTAAATATAAATAATTTATTTAAATGCAAAATATACAACTCAATCTCACTTAAGTCAGATCTAACAGACTGTTCGTAGCGGTTTTCAGGAGATGATTTTAATCAGATTGTATACAACTCGGCGTAAATATATTTTGTGTTTAACGAACATGCGTTTCTGATTTCTTTGACTTGTATATAATATACTTAAAGAAATAAGAAACTCAACTTTTTTAATACTAAACGTATATAATTTATTTAAATACTATAAATACAAATAAGTCTAGTCACGCCCTAGCAAAATGTTTATGCAAAATTGAGCTTCTAGGCGAAACTTGTCCTCGTGTAATGAAATAATTGTTCAAGAGTGACTTACCACTAGATTGATTTGGCCACCTATTTTAACACAGGCCTTTGCTTTTTTGTAATCAATGTCGTAAAACTGAAGACACATGCCGGCTATTTTCCTAAATACAGGAATGCCGAAACAGAGAGGAAGTGGGTTTCGCACTTGAAAAGAAAAACAATAATGTTAGTAAGTTATATCATGTTGTTAAATTTCTTAAGGAATTTAAGTTTTCCAAGCAGTCAAATACAGTTATTCAAGGTGACGGGTTTCTTTTTACAAAACTGTCAGGTTTCTTTTTTTACATGTAAGACATAATTTCCCGGAATCTGATTGACGCTTTGTGTTATTTGTTCATATACTGAGCCAAAATGAAAACTTGAAAAAAAATAATATGGACAATTCCTATTGCATTTATGATGCCAGTCAATGTGTATATCTGAAGAAATTCGATCACCAATATGTTTATCTTGCAAATCGTCGGTTCAGAATGAAATGCGTGGTTGCCGACAATTAAGCGTTGGATTTTGTTCATTCTTCAATAAAAATGGAGCTTACTTGCAAAAACGGATATTTAATTAGGCCTAACTGTATCTTATTTCTTTGCATCAGTTTGCTTTAAAGATAGTGTTTTTTTTTCTTCTATACGTGCCACAAACTTCTTACTTTGAGAGTCAAATAATTTGTAACTTGAATGTTAAAAATCATCAATCTCATTATTATTTAGAAAAAGGAGATAATTTTGACCTCTGTGAAAAATAACAACATCTTTCCGCTTTATCGAATGTCCAAATACATGCAAATACCACAAACAATGAAAGATAAAAAAATAGCATCAAATAATTATTTTTGAATTTAAAAACTAAAAAGTTTTCATTTTTGTTCGGTATATAAATTAAGAAAAGAGAACATGAAAGAAAATTATAAAATATTTAGAGAATCGGCTACGTTTGTGGTTTTTGATTTCTGAGAATCGGCTACGTTTGTGGTTTTTGTTTTCTGCGAATCGGCTACGTTTGCGGTTTTTGTTTTCTGAAAATCGGCTAAGTGTGTGGTTTTTGTTTTCTTGGCGTGGTTTTTTCTGATACGAGTGTCTAAACTTTTTTAAGGTAATTAATTCTTGCACACAATACAGTTTTACTAATGTTTTTTTTAAACAAGTTTCAAAACTTCTGTTGAATTAACACGACCGTCCATAATTTTAAGGAAAATACTTATTTCGACAAATGCAATTTATCTTTGCAACATTAAAAGTACACTTACCTCTACTATTACTAACTATAATTCATTGACTGTTAATCCATTCATAAATCCGCCACCACGTGGTACTATGTGTTTGCATGGCTAATTTCCCGTAGTGATGTTTACACAGAGGTAAATCAATCTTGGTCACTTTATTGAAAATACTGGGGCGTAGCTAGCGTATACGCATAGATCGAGAGAATTTGTTAAATTCGTACCTCTCTTAGCCAACTTTCGTTTGTTCAATGGATGTTTTTCGCACTTCTGTCAACCAATTTACTACAATAATTTATAATCATTATAACAACTGACATACATCTCCTCCCCCACTATTTCTGATTTAAAATTTAAAAGTGTGCGTAGGAGTATACTTGCTTTATGTATTGTACAGTAATTGCGTGTATGCATGAAAGAACTTTTGTAGTATGTCTGTTTGATTGTAAATAAGACCATCTATTTACTTGTTCCGGAAATTATTTCAATATTATGTTTCATGAATTTTGACACATTGCCCTTATTGTATACCTTGTATACTTGGGTGAAAATAAAAGATTTGTTCTGTTCTGTTCTGTTATTTTATTGTTATAAATAGATGAATATTGATAATTACAGGAGACAATTGTTGAAAAAAAAAAGAATTTTGTTAGAAAAGTAATACAATGTGATAACTGCTATGTTTGTCGGGTGGCCACAGAGGGAGCATTGAACCGGATATTGTAATTAATTATTTTGGATTTATTTAAGTGGAAAGTGCTTAATTTTGACACCCGGATTAGACAATATAGTAGGTACCACATTTTGTTACTTTTCTAAAATTTTTTCCAACTTTTATCTTCTGTTGTTATCAACATTCATCTGTTTATAACTCTATAACAAAATTTGTTTTTGGAAATTGTTGAAAATTTTTTATTTTATTTTCACAACTCAACACCAAGGCAGAAGGTTATAAAGCTGAGATTGGAAACCAGTCTTAAAGCTCAAGCATCTGATTGGCTGAAATGGCGACTGAGACTTGAGACTGGTTCCATGCTCAGTTTTATAACATTGGGCTCAGTAAAACTGAATTGGGTGCAAGAATGGATTACCTTAAATAGATAGCGGAATGAGAAGTATTACGATAACATATTTCGCCCGCGTTTTAGTTTGTAAAGGGGTGATCATATTCGTTGTTAAGTAGAACTTACGTGATATTTCTTCTTCGAACACCACTTCCCCGTTTATGGTCACAGAAGCCCGGAATCCTTTGTTAATGACAAGATACTCAACGTTTACGCATCCTGAAAAGAGGAATGGTTCTGTTACATTAAGTGATAGCTTCGCACACATGTAAGCCTGTGATAAAATGATGCCATCTGTTTAAAATTCAGTTTACATTTTAAGACATTTTGTTTACGACGGCGAGTTTCACATTATCTCCATATTAGTTTAGGTCCAGCACGTACCGCATAGCGTTCTATACTCCGTACTAATGCTTTTGCTGTTGTAAGTCGATAACCGCCGCCACATATCGGTGAAATGGGAAGAACTAATATTCATTAAGATAACATTTGAAAACGTACACAGATTGGTAGTTAGATTTTTTCTGTATATAATTTTACTATGTCATGGTTGTAAATAAGTAACATACGCTTCTTAAAAAAGTACTCGCGATTATTTGGGTGAAAATGGTGTGCACGTTATCCTGTTAAAGTGTTTGAAAGCCAATTCTTCTACATGTATATTTTTTATAATGAGCAGAAATTCAAAACATGTGGATAAAGTTCTCCGTGTAGCTTGCGCATATAAACAAACAGGATTTTTTTTAAATTGTAAGAAATATATTTCACCGAGAAAGCTCCAGAATTCGCATTTTCACGAGCAGCAAGGCCACGAGTGAAAACGCATAATTCCGGAGTTCACGAGTGAAACATTACTTTCACAAGTAAAAAAAAATCTCAATATATTTTATGTTTTTATGCACTTTTTGCGTAATTCTGACAAAAGCATAGCATGAAATCGCGCCTGAAACGTTTGTTTATGGCGACAGGCCGAATTGAATGAGGTCCTATACCCAACTTGAGCCCGTTTTCTAAACGTTTTCTTTCGGAATATTATGTGACTATGGGTACCAAAGTGAAAAGTTACAGTGATAAATATGATACTCTAGTTTTTGGAATAAGTGAAAAAACATTAAAGGGGAATTCCGGATACTTTGAAATATACATAATTGCAAAGATCTACTAATTTTCTTCACATCAGTGAAAGAATTTTGAAAATCGGACAATAAATAGCAAAACTATGGCTGTCTGAAGTTGCTAATTTAATACTATTGGAGGCAGCCATTTTGAATGGTGACCACTGACATCATCAATTCTTGTGCACAAATATAAATTCTAAATTAGGAAAATCTCAGTATTATATCAAGTTTTTTCTCTAAAATTATCAAATGTTCATTATAAATGTGACTTTATGTATTTTCTCTGAATTTATGTTTGAATTTATTACCGTAATACTAAATAATTATAAAAAGTTAACATGTGCTCATAAACTGATGATGTCAGTGGTCACCTCAAAATGGCGGCCAGCATATATTGTGATCAATATTGAACTGACAATATCTCAGCAACCAGTGGACCGATTTTAAAAATCTTTTCAGTTCTGTGCTCTGCTTCAAAATGTCTTTGCAATGTAAACTTATTTCTATATTCCGGACTGCCCCTTTAATTCACCTCAACCATTTATTTTTCCGAAAAGCATTTATAAAATATGTTTCTTGTCCTATAGTGGGCATACTAAACAGTGTAACATTTTGCAACTTAGAGAAATTAAACCTGCAGTAAGCTTCGCGCTGCTTGCACAAGGTTAAAAAAGTTCAAATATTTTAAATTATATAACTAAAGAGTACTGTAGTATCGTAACATTTTGTGGGGATTTCATTTTTGCAAATTTCACTCTTGGGAGAGTGCAAAATTAAACCCCAGCGAAATCAAACAATTGAAAATCTAATTTTATGAGAGGAACACTACGCGCGGAATTATGCCTCTCGAAAATGCCATTTATGTTTCTGCGCGAAATTCTATTCCCGTAAAATTAAATGATACTAAATTATTAGCTAGCCATAAATATTAAACGAATGTATTGTTATGTAAGAAATGCAACGTTATGTCATTATTCGTATAAAAATAAAATATGTAATTGACAGTTTTGATACTTTTTCAGAGACTTAAAACAAGTATTATACAAAAATTTCAAAACTAAAAAAGTTGAAAAGCTCACTTTATTGTTGCTTCTTTGATGACGTCATATTCATGCCAAAAATGCGTGTCATTTTTAAAAGTTTACTGATATTATATATAATATGATATAGGTCTACGTAGTTTCTGTAAGAAAATGATTATTAATTAAATGGGGCACGTCACGGAAAAGGTACCTTCGTTCATATTTTGACATTTAATGTGTTACTATAGTCCGATTTTACGCATTGAGTCGTGAATGTATTTTTATATTTATAGATTTTTGGAATATTCCACAAAATGGGGATGTTAGATATTCCCATCAAAGCTCATTATGTTGAAATTGTACTGCTCTATAACAAAAGGTTTCATTGCCGTGACAGTAACGCTACTGATTTCTGGTAATATGACATAACGGTTGTGTGTTCGAATCCCATGAGATTTCTTTATGTCATTTTTTTCAATACATTCATGAAGACACCGACAAAAATGACATTAAACCATACAAATTTCGAGTAAGCTTTCATCAAACGAGTTGATAAAATATCGCGATCGATGCTTACTCAAAAAACAGTTTTGGGGCGATGCAAAATATTTTACAAAGTTGTTTTGAATTATGTAAATTATAAAAGAAAGAGAATGTAACAACACGTGTTCACAAAATGCCAGAATTGTCTAAGCTTCTTTGGTACGGAGGTGTATGGGGTCAGGGCAAGCTGCTCAACAAAAGTAATTATATTGTTAAGAATGGAATTAACATGGACAAAATTAAAAGGGGTTGCAAAATATAAAGATAAAACAGCTTAATACTATTAAAAATAATATCGTAAGAACTAAATTAAAATTAGAGAAAGGAAATGAAAGACAAATATACAATGTTACTTTTATTGGATTCGAACATGCAATGGTTTGCTTCATTGCCCGATATCTTATCCACTGAGCTATTACTTCGTGACTAAAAATCTGCTGCTTTGAACAGGTTTTAATGTCAAATAAGTATCTTAATTTAACGCTAACTCTGTAAAATGACGCACTTTACCTATTTAGTATTATAACAGTGGACTTATCCGAAAGGTCACAGCTCAGGGGTCAAAATCGAACTATATATTCGGAAAGAATTTACAATAACACTTTATGTTCTCATCTATAATGTAATTTTTTGATGCAGATTTTGACACTATAATGATATTTTTATTTCAAAATGCCAAATAATTATATTTTTCTGTCTCAAGAGTTGACGTCAACTGTCCGAAAATACATTTTCCCAGGACGCGCCCCAAATATTTTACTTGCCGCTGAGAGTAAAACTGTATACTTTGAACCAAAGGTCGACCCTAAAATTTTCCTTGCCACAACAGCTACACTGGTAACCGACGCACTTACAGTCTCCCTGCCCTCTCTTGTTAACAGATTGTTCTTCTATTGTGGCGTACGAGTCAAATTCTTCTTTTGCTAAAACAAAACAAAACTGAACATTACTGAAATATTACAACGTTATCAAACAATAACTGGAACCCAAGGTCATAAAACTGAGATTGTAGATCAGTCTCAAATCTCACTAACTGATTGGCTAAAATAAAGACTTCTCTCTAAATGGACAAATCTGAAACTAGTGTTATGTGACGGGTATCCAAGCCCGTATTATCAGCAAAATCCGCAAGATAAAATGGCGGAACAAAAAGATAATCATTTTAAGAAGGAAAATGGCAATGTTACAATGAAAATATTAATAGAATTATTATAATAGAAAATCTATAATCATTAAAGGAGAGAGTGAAAGGAGTAGGTTCACGAAGGCCTAATATTGGCCTAAAAATATGTAAAATTTTAAATTTTGTTACATATCTTAAATTTTAACGCCATTAAATACATAAAAGGTTATACTTTTAATATCTTAAAATTTTATATTGATTACTGCTTAAGGAGTTTGACAAGGGGCCATTAAAATTGCTAAAAATTAGGAAAATGTGCAAAAATTTATAATTTTGTCCATTTTCATAGCAGATTTTGGAGGATTTCGATAAGTGCACACTTCTTGACCAATTCAAATTTTGACCATGAATTCAGCAAACATTTATACAAAGAAAATTCTTTAAATTAGTTTGGTCGAAACCTGTGCCCAATATGAACATTACCAAATATGATAAAAATTGAACAAAAAATTGCATTTTGGCAAACATTTTCAAATTTAAGACACATTTGACATACTTAATTTTTTATTTTAGTTTATGGGCAGTTCTTCACTTTCTGTCTTTTCAAGAAAACAACCATTATAGATTATAAAAAGCACACTTTCAGTGATGTAAATGCAAGTTGAAAATTTGAGATTATTATAGGCCAATTTTGAGCCTTCGTGAATCTACCCCTTTGTTGCGTAAGTTACATACGTGGTTATGTTATGTTACTATCTAGCATGCCAAACCTTGAAAAGTATAGAAAATACAAAACCTCGTTTAAATTTGAAAATTTTCTACAGCTACTAGACAAGTTGAACGACTATTTTATCAGACTTTTTGTCTGATTTCGTTTATCATCACACAATTTAGCTATTGAAACCGGGAGATACTTTGGAACAGAAAAAGCCCACGGAATTTGCCAAAATTGCAATTACAATCCGGTTGAATCAGAATATCCTTTTCTAATAACATGTAATAAATACTCCGATGTAAGAGCTAGGATTTTACATCAAATATCGTGGCCCGATACTAGAAAATGGTGTTCTCTTATATCTACAAAAAGTAAGAATACGTTAATGGGTTAATGAAAATTTCTAAAAAATGCCTCTAATGTATGACAGTGCGTTTCTTGTTGTTGTTGTCATTTGTTCCATGTCACATTTTCTCTATGTCTTGTAATATGGCTTTAATTGCATGCGTAATAGATAGTTCTTCCGCATGCATTGTTCATCATTGTTCTGTAAATAAGCTTAAGGCTGTAATGCCGAAATGCTAATAAATGTTGTTGTTGTTGTTGTTGTATTAAAAAGAGAAGTGACTACTGTTGCTAGTTCGTTATTTCCGAGATATGTTGGACGGGGAATGTTACCTTCAGATAAAGTAAAGCCAAGCTTTCTCAGCAGGTACTCGAGGTCTACTTCTTCGTCTGGTCCGCCTGTTAACTCTATGACATCACTGTTGTCGTCATTTATCGCCTGCAAGGCAGTCTTGTCTCTCATTTGTACATCTTAAAAGAAAAAAAGCACATCATACTAATACTAATACTAATACTAATACTTATTATTATTATTAATAATAGCAAAATTAATAGTAATCATTTTTTTTTCACAGTTTCAAAAATGATCAAAGAGATTGTGTCTAAAGACCTCAATCGTAACTACGCTAGTATGGGCTGAAGGTTATAAAGCTGAAATAGGAAATCAGTCTCAAATCTCCAGCATCTGATTGGCTGAAATGACGACCATGTTTGGTAGGTTGTAAAATTTCAGTAGTGATACAATCACTCGTGTGAGTATGTGCTTGTAAACATGTTTAAATTATAAACACAATTTATAGGTAATCACATAATCTATTAAACTTCTGGCATGTTATATTACAACGTGCAATTAATACCGTATAAACACTCTGTACATCTTTGTCTTACAGTAATAAAATTAAGGGGCAGTAACATTGCGAATGAAGAAAACTGGCTAAAAATGAATTTTGGGGAAAACACTCATTGCCACGTAGTTTTTCGTTAAGAAATGTATTTATCTAAGGATGTACTTATATTTGCAAGCTCAGTTTAGTCTTATCAATGTTCTTCTTACCGAGCACATACTAAAACAAAAGAAATTGAGAAAATTATGAAAATAGCTAGATTAAAAAAATTCCTGAAATCCTAAGCAACACATTAACATCCATTTAAATGCCAATAACGAAGTAAATTTTTTACGAGTTTTAACATACATACAACTTGCGTAGATCGAGATCAACTGGCACATTTTTGCCGTCTGATCTAAATCTGCACTGGTTGCGTCATGGTTAGAAATAAACTAATGTATTTAAAAGCGAATAGTGTAGATCCTGGTCAAACGGCACTGATGTTCCAGCTGATCTGGATCTACACTCTTTGCCTCCTCAAAGAAAGTGTATCTAATGGATTTAATGGAGTAAATAGTGAAACTACATGTAACTTACCGTCGATGTAATCTTTCACCAGGTCGAAGAACTCCAAATTAGTCAAGCACCTGACGCTGATGAGCATCTGGCTGGCTACCAGCACGGAACAGAAAATGCGTAGTAACCAAGACATTCTGTTAATTACTTCTAGGACCAAACATACGAATGATGTTCAAAACCGAATTCATCTTGTACTTATACTAGTCCAATATCTCACTAAAAACCACGACTTGCACGAAATATGCGCAATGTATTGCACAAAGGGGCTGAGTAAGCTCCCTATTGCTATTCTCAGAATTTTCGCATTGAACCGTGAACAATAGATTAGTTAGAAAAATCCATATAAGTCCAGACGTAAAATATTCTTTGTTTCCCCATCCCGACCCAAGCAAATTTAGTACGGGTAGGTAGGTAGGTCGAAATATTTTTTTTATTTCAATTTTTTTTTCAGAATAATGATTCACATATAGATATTCTAGGATTAAGGGCCTGCCACACTCCTCCCAATTCTATTAATCGATAAAAAGAAAATTATCAAAATCTCAATAACGACAAACTGCTGTTAATTGAAACTTTGCACAAATGTATGTTATTAATTTATCTTTATTCTACAGATGGTAAGACACGTTAGAAAAGTAAAGAACAATAGCGAGATCAAAAAATTCCCTCAACTTCTATTTACATAAATTCACAAAAACTAAAGAACACAAAACATCATTTTAAATGCCCACATGAGTAATATGATACTGACAACAATTTATTGTGCCCTCGTGATTTACATATGTAAACTTTACGAGATATTAGTAAAAGTGTGTTTGACCTTCAATTTCCTGGTCGCGTAAACTGATGAAAATCACTGACTTCGCTTTTAATAGTTGAAAGTTTTTTACAAAGTACACAACATTTTCTTGTCAGTATCATTGCGCTCACGAGGGAATTTAAAATTATGTTCTGCATCCCTTAGTTTTTGTGAATTTATGCAAATAGAATTCAAGGAATTTTTAGGTCTAGCTTTGTTTCTTTACTTTTCTAACGTGTCGATCTGTATGCAAAATAAAGTTACATTAGTAACATTCATTTGTGCAAAGTTTCATTGAACGGCATTTTGCCATTACTGAGATTTGATGATTTTTATTTTATCGATGAATAGAATTGGGAGGAGTGTGGCAAGCCCTTAACACCAATGGGAATACCAACAAAATTTAATAGGTACCAAGTTAACATGTATTATTATAGATGAATGCCTTTCTGCAAAATGACCAAGTCGTCCTTTTGATAAGCCTGCCCAGGACTAGTGCTATATAAATAATGAAATAAACTATAAAGAAATAGTGCTATATACATAACGAATAAAGTCTCCCCGTACATTCATCAGTTATCAGTTACGTCCTTTGGCGCACTATAGTTATGCACTATGTTAATAGTACTTCTAAAATAACTTTTGTTTAAATATTTCGGCCAGTTTATGGTGGTTTCAATATCCCAGATTTGGATATTGTTCAATCACCCTAAGGATATATTTCCTGCTTTTTGAATTTTGCTTTTTGCGTTGTATGTAATATGCAGGATTTACATTATCTGATCCCCTGTCAAAATTTTATTCTGATTCAGCATCGCCAACTGTTTTCTCGTTTAGGGCAAACCCATTCTTTTATCTAGAGACCATACGCCTGGAATGATATTAATCTAAAAATATCGCATTGAAGGTTCCATGATCACCGCCATTTGCCTACTATCGTTTGGGATGGAACGAAATTGTTCTGTTTATTGGGGTAAATATTGAATTGCTCTCAACCCGGGGCTAGGTGGCGTAGGCAGTTAAATGCATTTCATTTACTGCCCATGAACAGGCTCGATCAAACCGAGCCTGCAATACAAAATGATTTTCATATTTGTCGTGTTTGGTGGCTTTCAAAGTTCCGTTTTTATATATTCCTCATTTTTTAAAGCTGAAATACATTTTAGTACAAATTTCACATTTTTACAATGAAAACTTAAAGTACTGTATTTTTATGTATTTAATGGAGATATATTCAGGTACTGATCATCTCAGTGTTGCAACATTTTAACATGAAACTGGACACACTGACTAATTTGCAACTGAAGTCACGTAAATTAAGAAGTTAAAGCAAGTTTTTAAGTAGTAAAGTTCATTAAATACAAGGTATGACTAGAAACGATCTGATAATGACCCCATGAACATTCTCAACAGGGATCAGATGACACCTGGTTTTCAGAAGCTATTGAAATCCCTGGACATCGCGGAAACCCATAACAAAGCGTGAGTTATTTTATACCTCAGCAATGTAAATTACACATTAAAATACAGTTTTGTTCTTAGTGTGTAAATACAATTATTATTTTTCTAAGTGTATCGTTGCCGATTTCAGCAAATATTTTGCCGCCTTTACAATCACGTGACCGTTCGTATAAACGGTTCGAGATTCTGTAAATGTTTACGGCCCGAAAACGAAACGTTACCGTTTACACGAGAAAACGTTGGAGCCTTATTTCCAAATATTGCAGATGCCCATTTAGTCAATATATAAGGGTTTTATCGCATGTGCGACATAAGGGCATCAATAATCGCTTCAAGCATACAAGTAGGGAACTTATTTAAACCACGTTCACACCTCACTTAAACAACTACTGTTGAGGTTTGTTGACTTGACTCCAAGGCTGAAGGTTATAAAGCTGAGATTGGAAACCAGTCTCAAATTTCAAGCATCCGATTGGCTGAAATGGCGACTGGTCTTGTTACATAAATTCATAAAAACAAAACAACGTAAAACATCATTTTGAATACCTACACTAGTAATATAAGCGTACAACAATATATTATGTCCTTTTGACTTACATAAATTTGTAAACAAGATGAGGTATTTGTAAAAGTAAGTTTAACCTTGAATTTCATGATCGCTTCTTGGTCGCATAAATGTGAAAAAAGTTGTTTTCTCTCTTTATAACTGCAGGTTCTTTACAAGTTTTAGCTTTCCAAAAGGCTAGTCGGTCATTAGCAAAGAAATTAATAGAATGAGTAGGTATGTATTTACTTTTGGACCAATGTAAGTCAATGGTATGGCCAGTTTTCTGTCGATCAATGTAACACAGATTGTATCTAACAAACTTTCTGTGAATTTAGTTAATGTTTCAAGTTTATTTCCATTTACATTTCTCTGTATGTACAAAACATAATCAAGAGAACATATATACATTGTACAATGCTGTTACTTTAAAGCATGCAAACAAAGTTGAACGGCTGATGTTTGCTTTATTGAAAGAGGACGTTTACCGGCAAAAGGCATTAATATAAATAATCATGTCTCTAGTAGACGTAATTTATTATTTTATTCAGGACGTGTAGAAATAATTACGTTGTTTAAGCACCAGCGAATCGGATGGATATGATACATTAACGCGAATGCTCAAAGAGGTACCATAGAACTTTCCACAGTCGATGCTTATTTGTACATTCAGCAGAAAATCCATGCTTATAATATTCAGTATTCATTACCAACATTCATGAAGTGTAGTTTTAGTTGGGTCAGCAGATCTCGTCAAACTTGAAGTTGACGAGCGTTAGAAGACAGTGAACAATAAATCAGGATAGTTAAAGTTTAAATGATAAAAATACAGATGCACGTATAGAATGGTTACCAAGTTTCTATTTTAAAACAATCGTTTAAGTTTTTTTTCTTAAAAAAGATGAAAAGGTCACTTTGAAAACCGCCTAAGACGAAAAATGTGAAAATATTGCAGGCTCGGTTTCATTGAGCCTGTTAAAGACTTTTAAGCATTTCCAAAACATAAAATACCGCATCGTTATTAGTGCTCCAACTTGGATATCAAAAGGACAGGGAAATAGATAGATCTAAAAAGCATGGCACTGTTTGCACAACAAGCTCAAAACTAGGCACTTTTATGCAAATCTTTGAGAAAGAGCATAATATATAAATGTCCCTCTGAATGAGTAATTGCGAATAAAAGTCAACAAACTTGACTAACGAAGTACTTGTAACTGAGGTAACGTGTCGCCATTTATCATATAAATTGATATTAGACAAGTTCAATAAACAAAATCATTATTGATACTACCACGCTGAACGTGTAATCATAAAGTGCAATTAACCTCCTGTGGCCATTCTAGTCGTTTATCTCTGTCGTCCGCAGCTAATTGATCGTATTGATGACTGTCTTTTAGCGTACCGCCGCCCCATTGACTACGCTTGTGATATTAGATAAAAAATATTGCCCATGCTGATCTCCTATGTTTACTTTAAAAAATGGTAATGTCACATTCGCTAAACCTCCGGTAACTTTTGAGAACATTCAACGAAATTCCACTGGAAATCGCAAACAAATTGCAAAATTGCTGACCTCTTGTTTTTACTTTAAACAATGGTCACCTCTCATTCGCTAAGCTTCCGTTAACTTCTGAGAACATTCACAACATTTGCACTGGAAAGCGCAAAAAAGCAAAATCTGTTTTTAAAAGACAATATCTTGACAATTAAGCAAAGTTCTGAGCATTCGTTTCCTCCTAAATGCTTGTTTAAAGCATCTCCCTTTTGCTATAAGACTCTACTATTTCACGACCGTATGTTTGGTGATTTATACCACAAGAAAGAAAACTTTTAATGTTAACACATGGGTAGAAGTTTTCATCAATTTTCAAAGTCAACGCATTGATATGAGTTCTTTTTGAAACCCGCGTAATTTCATCTAACACTGAAATTGACATCATTGAAACAAACAACTAGATGGGTGTTCAGTTGAACACTTGTGTCGCCCTCTGGTACAATGTCGGAAAAAAATGCAAGTTCAAAAAGGGGCATAACTCCATCTTGACCAAAACAATATCTCATCATCACGAGTGTGTTGTCTTGAGCAATATAATTTGAAATTTCATGAAGAAGTATAGAGAAATGGCAAAGTTATAGCCAATGTTAAGTTTTCATGTCAAAATCCAAGTACAAAAAGGGGCATAACTGCAACAAATATGACCTTGACCTGAAGATTTTGGCATCATCATGAGTGTGTTGTCATAAGCAATATAATTTGAAAGTTTCATGAAGAAATATTGAGAAATGGCAAAGTTATAGCCAAGATTAAGTTTTCATGACAAAATATAAGTATGAAAAGGGGCATAACTTTGTGGCATGTGACCTTGACCTAAAGATTTTGGTATCATGAAGACCGTGTTGTTGTAAGCAATATATTTTGAAAGTTTGATGAAGAAATGTTAAGAAATGGCAAAGTTATAGCCAACGTAAAGTTTTCGTGACGAAAAAGGGACATAACTCCATCAAATGTGACCTTGACCTAAAGAATTGGCATCATCATTACGTGTTGTCATAAGCAGTATGGTTTGAAAGTTTGACGAAGAAATATTAAGAAATAGCAGTTATAGCCAACGTTAAGTTTTCGTGACAAAAAAGGGGCATAACTCCATCAAATGTGACCTTAACTTAAAGAATTTGGCATCATCATGACCGTGTTGTCATAAGCAATATAATTTTAAAGTTTGATGAAAAAAAATAAGAAATGCAAAGTTATAGCCAATGTTAAGTTTTCGTGACGAAAAAGGGGCATAACTCCATCAAATGTGACCTTGACCTTAAGAATTTGGCATCATCATGACCGTGTTGTCATAAGCAGTATAATTTGAAAGTTTGGTGAAGAAATATTAAGAAATGGCAAAGTTATAGCCAACGTTAAGTTTTCGTGACGGACGAACGGACGGACGGACAGACCGACGGACGGACGGACAAAGTGATCCCTATGTATCGCCATTTCTTCGAAAGGGCAACACAAAAACGGGAAAATGTGCGAGAACCAGCAATATTACATGTTGAAGTTCAGCATTCTAAATATAATAATTTGAGTCCCTGTGAGGCAGCTCTCCCCCCCCCCCCCACCATAGGACAGTGACAAAATTTTGTTGTTGGACATAAACTCTAGATTTTTGAATACAGTTTTGGTTAAAAGTGTATGTTAATGACCGACTAGCTTTTTGTAAACTTTTGTTTACAGACAGCCTTTCCCGCCAAAGTCCATTGTGTTCACCGGTCTACTATTTTGAGACCGGTGACGACACATTGGCCAAAGTCTGATATTCATTAGTCTCTAAGAAAAACATAAACGATGTCTTGCTTTTGACCAACAATAAATATTATAACGGATCGAATCTATTTCATATATGGGATCATCCTGAACAGTTGTTTGATTCAAATAAAGTATCAATTCAACTTATAAGCAAATAATATTTTGCTATGAAGGTTTGCACCACGTGACTTTCTAAAAAAAGACGCATAACATTATTTCTACACCCTGTAGAAAATACAACACACGTATGTTTATATAATTTAACATGTCGTGATAGATCAGCTCAATTTCTGATTTTATGTTATTACAATGTCCAAATATTGTTCAACATTTAGAAGACTTTTCTTACAAATAGGGGGAACAGAATACCATTCTCAAGTTTTAGACGAGCGGCTTTGTCTAAAGTGACACGTCCGGTGCCGCTGTTAACCAGTGTTAGCCTTCGAAGTTCAAGTTTGGTCCATTATAATTTATCGGTCATCAGGATGACCGACAATAAGGACACTTCAGGATAATTAAACTCATATGGGCATTTCAAATAATGTTTTGTGTTGTTTTTGTGAATTTATATTTCCCTGATATAATACACATACCATAAAAATGAAACAACAACAACAACAACAACAAACAAACAAACAAAGAAGGTAATTTCATAGAACGTTTATTTTATTCTATTGACAACATAATAGCTCTCAATTTTACAAAAGATTTCTTTAGAAACCACGATTTAAACACAAACTAATCGTTGTAGAAAAAGTTTATTAGGCAATTTTTTTAATATTTATAAAAAAACAATACACTTAGAGAATAACTCGGCCAAGTACACCAAATATAACGCTATCTTTTTGTTATCAAATGACACTTTAGCTTTTCAGGGCCCAAGATAATAAAACTAAAGCTGGAGACTTTTCTCGAATCTCAAGCATCTGATTGGATGAAATGAGTGGATGAAGCCTAAATAAATGATTTGAGAGAGAGAGAGAGAGAGAGAGAGAGAGAGAGAGAGAGAGAGAGAGAGAGAGAGAGAGACCGACAGACCGATGAACATTAACAGAAAGACATGGTCAAACACAAAATGATTCTTAACATCACAGTTTGCTAATTAAGTGTGAAATTTTATATGGCTTTTATTTGATAGCATTTTGCTTAAAGCGTTTTCATCAGGTTGAGTAACATTTAAAATGTTAAGAATGTCATATATTCGTCCATTTGTTGGCTTTCTTTCACACCAACGCCATCATTTTCTACATAATTATACATTATATCAGTCTTGCAACTCATCCGTAAACGGAGAACATTGCCCAAGGTTATAAAACTGAGCATGGAAACCAGTCTCAAATCTCAAGCATCTGATAGGCTGAAATGGCGACTGGTCGCCTTTTCAGCCAATCAGATACTTGAGATTTGAGACTGGTTTCCATGCTCAGTTTTATAACCTTCAGCCCATGCCTTTTCTCCATTTTGCTGGTTTATGGTTGTTCAGCTTATTCATCGCTTAACCAGCTTCCTTCTGTGGCGACCTCGCTGTTCCCATGTGATCCTCTGCTCTTGAGATTAAACATATGCCTTAGGAGAATGTCTATATCGTTTATGTCTGCTGGCTTGTCTTCTACCAAAGCTGAACCCCTCTTTAGAGGCAAATGAGAAAAACTGAAGCATCCGAGACTCAGATTGACCGTAAAATTCTTTACCTGAAAAAGGATAGTCATTTTATTATAATGTTGTAAAGGGCTTACCACACTCCTCACATTCATCGATAAAAAGAAAATTATCAAAATCTCAATAAAGACAATATGACGTTAAATGATACTTTGCAAAATCTATGTTATTAATGTATCTTTATTTTGCAGATGGTATGAAACGTTAGAATAGTAAAGAAAAATAGCGAGATCTAAAAATTCCCTCAGCTTCTATTTATATAAATTCGCAAAAACTAAACACAAAACATTATTTTAAATGCCCACATGAGTAATATGATACAGACAACAATTTGTTGTGTCCTCGTGACTTACATATGTAAACTTTACGAGAAATTAGTAAAAGTGTGTTTGACCTTTAATTTTCTGGTCGCTTCCTGGTCGCGTTCACGGATAACAATCACTGATTTCTCTTTTAGTAGTTGAAAGTTTTGTACAAAGTACACAACATTTTCTTGTCAGTATATTTGCGCTCACGTGGGAATTTAAAATTGTGTTTGTATCGCTAGTTTTGTGAATTTATGTAAATGGAATTTTGTTATTTTAAGGTCTAGCTTTTTTCTTTACTTTTCTAACGTCTCTTACCATCTGTAAAATAAAGATATTTTAATAACATACATTTGTGCAAAGCTTCATTTAACAGCATTTTGCCGTTATTGAGATTTCGATAATTTTCTAATTATCGATGAACAGGATTGGGAGGAGTGTGGTAAGCCCTTAATAATTCAGTACAAAAGACACGGAGAGAACCATAACTGAGAGAATATAAACGATACAGAACTGAGAAAAAAAAATACATACGGAACTGCAACATTACCATAATTAAGAAGATATCAAAATAATTGTCACATAGCCATGAATGCGAAAATATAAAAAAAGATTCGAAATTGCACCTTAAGTGCGCGAAATCAAAATACATCAACAAATTGTTCAATTTCTGCAGTATGGCTTTTTTTCTAATGGGCGCATTTTCCAATATTTTGCGATTGGCAAATTGCGAGTTATGAAAATCCGTCTATATATATACTTAAAGAAATTAGAAATGCAACTTCTTTGAATACTAAATATATATAATTTATTTGAATACAATATATACAACTCGGCGTAAATATATTTTGTGTTAACGGACATGCGTTTCTTATTTCTTTAACTAGTATATAATATACTTAAAGAAATTAGAAACGCAACTTTTATTAATAAAAATATATAATTTATTTCAATACTATACAGTACATGCAAATCGGGCTAGTCATGCCCTAGCGAAAATGTCTATGCAAAATTAAGCTTCTGGGCGAAATTTGTCCTTGTAAAATTCAATGAGTTCAATGAGTTCAAGAATTACTTACCACTAGGTTCAGTTGACCACCTATTTTAACACAGGCCTTTGCGTTGTTGTAATCAATATTGTAAAACTGAAGACACACGCCGGCTATTTTCCTTAATACGGGAATACCGAAACAGAGAGCAGGTGGGTTTCGCACTTGAAAAGAAAAACAATAATGTTTAGTAAGTTATATCATTTTGTTAAATTTCTTAAGGAATTTAAGTTTTCCAAGCAGTCAAATACAGTTATTCAAGGCGACAGGTTTGTTTTTGTTTACAAAACTGTATGGTACCTTGTTTTACATGACAATTGTCTAAGACTATTTCCCGGAATCTGATTGACGCTTTGTGTATTTTGTTCATATACTGAGCCAAAATGAAAAACTTGACAATAATTACGATGCCAGTGAATGTGTCGGTTCAGTATCTATCAGTTTAACAATAAAAAAAGTAAAAAATGCGTGGTTGCCGAAAATTAAGAGTTGAATTTTGTTCTTTCTTTAATGAAAATGGAGCTAATTTGCAAAAACGGATATTTAAGTAGGCCTAAATGTATCTTATCTCTTTGCATCAGTTTGCTTTATAGATTGTGTTTTTCCTTCTGTACATGCCACAAACTTTTTACTTTGAGAGTCAAAATAATCTGTTTGTGACTTGAATGTTAAAAATCATCGAACTCATTATTATTTTGAAAAGAGGAGATAACATTGACCTCCGTAAAGAAAATAACAACATCTTCAATAACCACAAAATATTAAAGATAAAAATATAGCATCAATAAATAAATTTTTTGAATTCAAAAACTAATAAGTTATCATGTTTGTTCGGTATATAAATTAAGAAAAGAGAACATGAAAGAAAATTATAAATACAATATGTAGAGAATCGGCTACATGTACGTCTGTGGTTTTTATTTTCTGGTCGCGGTTTTCCTGATACGAGTATTTAAACTTTTTTATATATAAAATTTATAGGAAAGCGTAATAAGAAGAACTATGATATCATATGGGGTGCGTCACGGGAAAAAGTACATTCGGACAGTTGACGCCAATCCTTGAAATGACGTCATAAATTTGAGCGGTCAACATTATTTATTACGCATTTCGCGGCAAAAATACCATTTTATTGTCAAAATATGTAGCGAAATAACATTTTAGTCATAAGAAATTGATTTATAATTGTAAGTTCTTTCTTAATTTAGTAAAACTAGAATATCACAAAAAATGACAGAAGGTACCTTTTCCCGTGACGTGCCTCATATTTCGCCCGCGTTTTAATTTATTAATGGGGTGATGTTCGTTGTTAAGTGGAACTTACGTGATATTTCTTCGTCGAACAGCTTTTTCCCGTTTATGGTCAAAGAAGCCCGGAATCCTTTGTTAATGACAAGATACTCAACGTTTACGCATCCTGAAACGATCAAGGTTGTTTCGTTCCATTAAGGGATAGTTTCGCACTTGTAAGTAAGTGATAAAAAGATACCATTTGTTTGAAATTCAGTTTTAATTTCAAGACGTTTTCTTAACGACGGCGAGTTTCACATTATGTCCACATTCGTTGAGGTCCGGCACACCGTTCTACGTTTGTTTATGGCAATAGGCCGATTTGAATGACATCCAATACCCAACTTGAGCCCGTTTTCTAAATGTCCTCTTTCGGAATATTATGTGCGTATGGGTACCAAAGTGAAAAAATACAGTGATAAATATGATATTCTAGTTTTTGGAATTAGTGAAAAAAACATTCTTGCATTTCATCCACATATTTTTCTGAAAGCATAAAATAAAACATGTTTCTTGTCCTTTAGTTTAACCCTTTCCTTGATACTTTTACGCATGTGCGATCAGTGTAGATCCAGATCAGCCGGCACATCCGTACCGTCTGATCTGGATCTGCACTGGTCGCATTTTGGTCAGAAATAACCTACTGAATCAAAAAGCGAACAGTTTAAATCCTGATCAGAGGGCACGGATGTGCCGGATGATCTGGATCTAAACTGTTCGCCCTAGTAATAAAGGTGTATCTATACAGGAGTGTTAACATTTTGAAACTTCGGAGAACCTAAACCCACAGTAAGCTTCGCGTGACTTTTCAAGGTTCAAAAAGTTCAAAATATTAATTATTTAACTAAAGCGTACTGTAGTATCACAACATTTTGTGGGGATTTGATTTTTTTCGAATTTCACTCATGGAGGAGATTGCGAAATTAAACCCCAGCGAAGTCAAACAATTGAAAATCTAATTTTATGAGAAAGAACACTATGCGTGGAATTATGCCTCTCGAAAATGTAATTTATGTTTTTGCGCGAAATTCCATTCCCGCCAAATTAAATGATACTAAATTAGTAGCTAGACATGAATATAAAACGAATGTATTGTTATGTAAGAAATGCAACGATAGGTCATTATTCGTATAAAAATAAAATATATAATTGATAGTTTTGATAGTTTTTCAGAGACTTAAGACAATACAATAATTTCAAAACTAAAAAAGTTGAAAAGCTCACTTTATTGTTACTTCTTTGATGACGCCATTTTCATGCCAAAATGCGTGTCATTTTTAGAAGTTTACTGAAATATAATATGGTATAGGTCTACATAGTACTTGCCGCTGAGAGTAAAACTGTATACTGTGACCCTAAAATTTTCCTTGCCACAACAGCTACACTGGACACCGATGCACTTACAGTCTCCCTGCCCTCTCTTGTTTACAGATTGTTCTTCAATGGTGGCGTATGAGTCAAATTCTTCCTTTGCTGAAACAAAACAGAACTGAACATTACTGAAATATTACAAAGTTATCAAACAATAACTGGAACCCAAGATCATAAAACTGAGATTGTAGACCAGTCTCAATTTTCACTAACTGATACTGATTGGCTAAAATAAAGACCTGTCTCTAAATGGACGAATCAGAAACCAGTGTTATGTGACGGGTACCAAGCTCGTATTATATCAGCAAAATCCGCAAGACAATATGTCATAACAAAAGGGTACTCATTTTAAGAAGGAAAATGGCAATGTTTCAACGAAAATATTAATATAATTACTTTTATAGAAAAGGGAAGTAAGTACTGTTGCTAGTTCGGCATTTCCGAGATATATTGGACTGGGGAATGTTACCTTCAGATAGTGTAAAGCCAAGCTTTCTCAGCAAGTACTCGAGGTCTACTTCGTCGTCTGGTCCGCCGGATAACTCTATGACGTCACTGGTGTCGTCATTTATCGCCTGCAAAGCAGTCTTGTCTCTCATTTCTACATCTTAAAAGAAAAAGGAACACATAATAATAATAATAATAATAATAATAATAATAATAATAATAATAACAATAATAAATAATAACAAAAATTATTATAATCATAATATTATCAATAATATTAAATGTGAAAATAGAATAATAATAACAACAATAACAATAATAGTAATAACAGGCCTAAAAATCTTAATAATCATAAAAATCATAATTATTATAATCATTTAATTTTCACATTTCAAAAAATGACCAAAATGATTGTGTCTAAACAAACACTAAGATCTCAAACGCAACTAGGGTAGTATAGATACAATTTATATTTTCTTACGCACATGTACTACTATGTTTGGTAGACTGTCAGTAGTGATACAATCACGTGTTTGTATGTGCTCGTAAACGTGTGTAAATTGCAAACATAATTTTTAGGGCACTAGTTTAAGGTACTGCGCCTTTCGCCATTGATTTGCCATAGACAAAAAAAAGAAAAATATAAAAATCTCTAGAAAGGCACAAAAACAAAGCAACGCTAAACATCAAATAAAATGTATTGATGAGTTATGAGTCACTGACAACGAAACCTAAGGTCTTTTGGTCTAAAAATTTTTACAATACGAGTTATTTGTAAAAGTGTGTTTGACCTTCAATTTCCTGGTCGCGAAAATGGATGACATAATAAAAAATGTTGATTTCTCTCTTCACAATTGAAAGTTCTTTTCAAGGACCTTAGATATTGTTGTCAGTATCATTTCACGCATGTTGACATTTGAATTGATAAATTGCAAATAGAATTTTAGGGATTTGTTAGGTCTTACTATTTTTCTCTACTGTTCTTACTTTTCTTAATGCATGCAATATAATCATACACTTATAACGTTTATTTGTGCAAAGTTTGATGGAAGTGCTTTGTTCCGTTTGAGAGATTTTCTATATTTTTCTCTGTTGTCTATGGCAAAGCAATCGCGAGGTGCGCAATTCCTTAATATATTTAAAAAATTTCTGGCATCTTGTATTACAACGTGCAGTTAGTACAGTACACCGGTAAGGCCGTTATTCCGTACCTCCGTGTACGTGTCCGTTCCGCGTCCGTGTTCGTGTCCGCGACGTGAAACGGACACGGAGGTATGGAATAAACCCAACGTTATCTTTGGCGAGTGAAAAATCGCGGACACGGACGCGGAACGGACACGGAGGTATGGAATATACCCAACGATATATTTGGTGAGTGAAAAATCGCGGACACGGACGTGGACGCGGACACGGACACGGATCACGCATCACGGAACCATGGAATAGCGGCCTAACTCTGTGCCCGATTATTTTATGTACATGTATGTCTTATAGTAATACAATTTAAAGGGGATCTAACATTGCAAGAACTGGCTAAAATTCCCGCAAAACTGAATTTTGGTGAAAACACAAATAGCCACCTAGTTTTTAGTTAAGAAATGTATTATTTAAGGACGTACCAAAATTTGCAAGCTTAGTTAAGTCTTATTCATGTTCTTATTACCAAACACACATTAAAACAAAAGAAAAGCAATTGAGAAAAGTTACGAAAAAAGCTAGATCTAAAAATTCCCTGAAATCCTAAGTAACACAAAACATCAATTTAAATGCCAACATCGTACCGAATTTATTTACGCGTTTTAACATAATGTACAACCTGCGTAGATCGAGATCAACCGACATATTCTTGCCATCTGATCTGGATCTGGTTGCATCATGGTTAGAAAACCCCCAATGAATCTTAAAGCGAACAGTGTAGATCCTGATCAAACGGCACTGATGTTCCAGCTGATCTGGATCTATACTCTTTGCCTACGCAAAGAAAGTGTATCTAATGGATTTAATGGAGTAAATAGTGAAACTACATGTAACTTACCGTCGATGTAATCTTTCACCAGGTCGAAGAACTCCAAATTAGTCAAGCACCTGACGCTGATGAGCATCTGGCTGGTTACCAGCACGGAACAGAAAAAGCTTAGTAACCAAGACATTCTGTTAATTACTTCCAGGACCAAACATACGAATGATGTTCAAAACCAAATTCACCTTGTACTTATACTAGTGCAATATCTCACTTCAAACCACGACTTGCACGAAATATGCGCAATGTATTGCACAAAGGGGCTGAGTAAGCTCCCTATTGATATTCTCAGAATTTTCGCATTGAGCCGTGAACAATAGATTAGTTAGAATAATCCATATAATATATAACTTATAGTACGTTAACAATAACAAGACAGTCACGTGAAGACGAATTATATTGAAATAGTCTCATCAGCAGAAACTTTACAAATCTGATCGCCATGATGTTCGTGAAGTTGGAAGCCTGTCAGCCTAGCAGCCTGGCAGTGTGAAGTTAGCAGCTAGCAACTTGAAATACATGTAGCAGCCTAGCAGCCTGATAGCTTAACTTAACAGTCTAGCAGCTGACAGCGAGAAATCAGCAGCCTAGCAGCCTTGAATCCTGTAGCGCCGAACATAGCAGCATAGCACCCTGGCAGCGAAACGTTTTAAGTTTGTCATATACGAAGATTTAGGGCCTACTATTATTTAAAACTGCATTTTTAATATCGTTAAACAAAGCACGTTTAGGCCAGAGAAAATAAAAGTATAAGATTCTCATCCGGATTTTGGAAAAAAAGGCCGGTGGGCACTTTTAAATTTTAATTTTTTATTAACGAAATACCTTATGAAGGTATTTCGGGATGGTCTAAAACCCGTTCTGTACGGAACAGAATATGTTTTGATTTTTTTACCAATAATTTTTTTTGGGGCGGGTGGTTTTGGACAGGGGCGGGCGGGGATGAGAATCTAAAATATGTTTTTCTCTGGCCTTATCGATACTTTTTTCAGAAAATGTTAGGAATTATTTTTTTTTTAAATTCTAAACGACATAATTATATTAAAAATTTCGATGTTTTTACGTGATTTTAATTAAAAACGCACATCTACAAATTTTTCCTGTTTCTTAAATTTTCAGAAAATGCAAACATTGAACATTTGAAAATCTGAAAAAACAAGGTAACATCAATAAAATAGATTAGCAGCCTGGCAGGCTAGCAACCTAACTACCTGGCAGACTAGCAGCTTGGCAGCCTAGCAGCCTGGCCGACTAGCAGCCTAGCAGACCAGCAGCCTAGCAGCCTGTCAAACTAATAATACATTACCTAAAATTTTACGAATCAAATCTATTGTACTGATATTATGTTTTTCAGATTTTCAAATATCACCCTCATGACCCTGGCTAACTTGGTTCGCTTCGCGGACATCACTACGTCGCGATCACGGCATAGGCAACGTTTTTAACCGGTGTCATTGTAGGAGGTTTTGTGGGGTACTGGAAGAAAATCGCAACGTTTTGGATTAGATTTCTAAACAATATTCAAACCAATAGGCCTATACAGCTGTCAAGTCTTAAGACTCTGTGATTCTAGTCAGATCTGTGTGCATAATATGGTAGATTACTCAATCATTCGAGAAAATGGACCTGTCAAGGTTGCAAATTTTGTAAATTTCCTGTTCAAACGAACTTTTCTTGAGCTAAACTGAAGTCTGGTGAAGAATTATGACTGCATAAAATTATCTGCAATGGACAGTGATGGACGAAAAAAACATTGTTATATTTGAGCGTGTGTTATCTATATTTTACTTGCTTCTTTAAAAAAATGAGAGGCCACGCACCATACACCGGCACTTGATTTTTACTACGCTACGATCACTGCATTTTATTCGATACTGGAATTCAAATATACATTAGTTGTTGAAACATTTACCTGTTGTATTTTTCACATGTAAAGGAGCTGTAGTTTGTTGTGTTTGTGTAAATTGCAAAACAGAGTTTAATATAGTCAAAAATTCTGCCATCAGCAAGTAGTAGCGGGTCCATAGGGGTTCATCGGGGTTGCTCAAGCCTTCTTTTGCACAGCAATATATGTTCATGGGGATTTTGGCCTTAACTAATTCTATGACCAAAGTAATTGTCTTTATGTTACAGTTCTGAAGAATGGGGACAGACATTGGGGTCAGAGGTATTGATGTTGTTATTGTTTTACACGTGTGCTTTCCACCAACTTCATTTGTCAAAATATTCTCCAAGTGAAATAAAAAACGTGATATTTTCCGACTAGCAGTCTTTACATAGGAAATGTGAATCAGTTCATTTTGTTTTGGCTTTGTTTGGTGTGCGATGCATTTTTTCCATTTTATGTTCGGGATGAACGTTATCAAAACCTTCGATGATTTTGTCATGATGCTTTTTGTTCTAGTTCTTCGATGGTTTTGCCATGGTACTTCTGGAGATCAGAAGTTGGTGAAGGCGATGTAATCACGTGCCATGGTACTTCTGGAGATCAGAAGTTGGTGAAGGCGATGTAATCACGTGCCATGGTACTTCTGGAGATCACAAGCTGGTGAAGGCGACGTAATCAGGTGCTATGGTACTTCTGGAGATCACAAGCTGGTGAAGGCGATGTAATCACGTGCCATGGTACTTCTGGAGATCACAAGCTGGTGAAGGCGATCTAATCACGTGCCATGGTACTTCTGGAGATCACAAGCTGGTGAAGGCGATGTAATCACGTGCCATGGTACTTCTGGAGATCACAAGCTGGTGAAGGCGATGTAATCACGTGCCATGGTACTTCTGGAGATCACAAGCTGGTGAAGGCGATGTAATCACGTGCCATGGTACTTCTGGAGATCACAAGCTGGTGAAGGCGATGTTATCACGTGCCATGGTACTTCTGGAGATCACAAGCTGGTGAAGGCGATGTTATCACGTGCCATGGTACTTCTGGAGATCACAAGCTGGTGAAGGCGATATAATCAGGTGCCATGGTACTTCTGGAGGTCACAAGCTGGTGAAGGCGATGTTATCACGTGCCATGGTACTTCTGGAGGTCACAAGCTGGTGAAGGCGATGTAATCACGTGCCATGGTACTTCTGGAGATCACAAGTTGGTGAAGGCGATGTAATCAGGTGCCATGGTACTTCTGGAGATCACAAGCTGGTGAAGGCGATGTAATCACGTGCCATGGTACTTCTGGAGGTCACAAGCTGGTGAAGGCGATGTAATCACGTGCCATGGTACTTCTGGAGATCACAAGCTGGTGAAGGCGATGTAATCACGTGCCATGGTACTTCTGGAGATCACAAGTTGGTGAAGGCGATGTAATCACGTGCCATGGTACTTCTGGAGATCACAAGCTGGTGAAGGCGATGTAATCACGTGCCATGGTACTTCTGGAGATCACAAGCTGGTGAAGGCGATGTAATCAGGTGCTATGGTACTTCTGGAGATCACAAGCTGGTGAAGGCGATGTAATCAGTTGCCAGGGTACTTCTGGAGATCACAAGTTGGTGAAGGCGATGTAATCACGTGCCATGGTACTTCTGGAGATCACAAGCTGGTGAAGGCGATGTAATCACGTGCCATGGTACTTCTGGAGATCACAAGCTGGTGAAGGCGATCTAATCACGTGCAATGGTACTTCTGGAGATCACAAGCTGGTGAAGGCGATGTAATCAGGTGCTATGGTACTTATGGAGATCACAAGCTGGTGAAGGCGATGTAATCACGTGGCATGGTACTTCTGGAGATCACAAGCTGGTGAAGGCGATGTAATCAGGTGCTATGGTACTTCTGGAGATCACAAGCTGGTGAAGGCGATCTAATCACGTGCCATGGTACTTCTGGAGATCACAAGCTGGTGAAGGCGATCTAATCACGTGCCATGGTACTTCTGGAGATCACAAGCTGGTGAAGGCGATCTAATCACGTGCCATGGTACTTCTGGAGATCACAAGCTGGTGAAGGCGATGTAATCACGTGCCATGGTACATCTGGAAGTCACAAGCTGGCGAGGGCGATCTTATCACGTGCCATGGTACTTCTGGAGATCACAAGCTGGTGAAGGCGATGTAGTCAGGTGCTTTGGTACTTCTGGAGATCACAAGCTGGTGAAGGCGATGTAATCACGTGCCATGGTACTTCTGGAGATCACAAGCTGGTGAAGGCGATGTAATCACGTGCCATGGTACTTCTGGAGATCACAAGCTGGTGAAGGCGATGTAATCACGTGCCATGGTACTTCTGGAGATCACAAGCTGGAGAAGGCGATCTAATCACGTGCCATGGTACTTCTGGAGATCACAAGCTGGTGAAGGCGATGTAATCACGTGCCATGGTACATCTGAAAGTCACAAGCTGGCGAGGGCGATATTATCACGTGCCATGGTACTTCTGGAGATCACAAGCTGGTGAAGGCGATGTAATCACGTGCCATGGAACTTCTGGAGATCAGAAGTTGGTGAAGGCGATGTAGTCAGGTGCTTTGGTACTTCTGGAGATCACAAGCTGGTGAAGGCGATGTAATCACGTGCCATGGT
The DNA here is from genome assembly GCA_038501625.1 of Corbicula japonica. Taxonomy (NCBI): domain Eukaryota; kingdom Metazoa; phylum Mollusca; class Bivalvia; order Venerida; family Cyrenidae; genus Corbicula; species Corbicula japonica. The sequence continues at coordinate 205,597 of JAZAYU010000287.1, forward strand.
ACTTCTGGAGATCACAAGCTGGTGAAGGCGATGTAATCACGTGCCATGGTACTTCTGGAGATCACAAGCTGGTGAAGGCGATGTAATCAGGTGCTATGGTACTTCTGGAGATCACAAGCTGGAGAAGGCGATGTAATCAGGTGCTATGGTACTTCTGGAGTTCACAAGCTGGAGAAGGCGATGTAATCACGTGCCATGGTACTTCTGGAGATCACAAGCTGGTGAAGGCGATGTAATCACGTGCCATGGTACTTCTGGAGATCAGAAGTTGGTGAAGGCGATGTAATCACGTGCCATGGTACTTCTGGAGATCACAAGCTGGTGAAGGCGATGTAATCACGTGCCATGGTACTTCTGGAGATCACAAGCTGGCGAAGGCGATGGAATCACGTGCCATGGTACTTCTGGAGATCACAAACTGGCGAAGGCGATGGAATCACGTGCCATGGTACTTCTGGAGATCACAAGCTGGTGAAGGCGATGTAATCACGTGCCATGGTACTTCTGGAGATCACAAGCTGGTGAAGGCGATGTAATCACGTGCCATGGTACTTCTGGAGATCACAAGCTGGTGAAGGCGATGTAATCACGTGCCATGGTACTTCTGGAGATCACAAGCTGGTGAAGGCGATGTAATCACGTGCCATGGTACTTCTGGAGATCACAAGCTGGTGAAGGCGATGTAATCACGTGCCATGGTACTTCTGGAGATCACAAGCTGGTGAAGGCGATGGAATCACGTGCCATGGTACTTCTGGAGATCACAAGCTGGTGAAGGCGATGTAATCACGTGCCATGGTACTTCTGGAGATCACAAGCTGGTGAAGGCGATGTAATCACGTGCCATGGTACTTCTTGAGATCACAAGCTGGTGAAGGCGATGTAATCACGTGCCATGGTACTTCTGGAGATCACAAGCTGGTGAAGGCGATGTAATCACGTGCCATGGTACTTCTGGAGATCACAAGCTGGTGAAGGCGATGTAATCACGTGCCATGGTACTTCTGGAGATCACAAGTTGGTGAAGGCGATGTAATCACGTGCCATGGTACTTCTGGAGATCACAAGCTGGTGAAGGCGATGTAATCACGTGCCATGGTACTTCTGGAGATCACAAGCTGGTGAAGGCGATGTAATCACGTGCCATGGTACTTCTGGAGATCACAAGCTGGTGAAGGCGATGTAATCACGTGCCATGGTACTTCTGGAGATCACAAGTTGGTGAAGGCGATGTAATCACGTGCCATGGTACTTCTGGAGATCACAAGCTGGTGAAGGCGATGTAATCACGTGCCATGGTACTTCTGGAGATCACAAGCTGGTGAAGGCGATGTAATCACGTGCCATGGTACTTCTGGAGATCACAAGCTGGTGAAGGCGATGGAATCACGTGCCATGGTACTTCTGGAGATCACAAGCTGGTGAAGGCGATGTAATCACGTGCCATGGTACTTCTGGAGATCACAAGCTGGTGAAGGCGATGTAATCACGTGCCATGGTACTTCTTGAGATCACAAGCTGGTGAAGGCGATGTAATCACGTGCCATGGTACTTCTGGAGATCACAAGCTGGTGAAGGCGATGTAATCACGTGCCATGGTACTTCTGGAGATCACAAGTTGGTGAAGGCGATGTAATCACGTGCCATGGTACTTCTGGAGATCACAAGCTGGTGAAGGCGATCTAATCACGTGCCATGGTACTTCTGGAGATCACAAGCTGGTGAAGGCGATGTAATCACGTGCCATGGTACATCTGGAAGTCACAAGCTGGCGAGGGCGATCTTATCACGTGCCATGGTACTTCTGGAGATCACAAGCTGGTGAAGGCGATGTAATCACGTGCCATGGTACTTCTGGAGATCAGAAGTTGGTGAAGGCGATGTAGTCAGGTGCTTTGGTACTTCTGGAGATCACAAGCTGGTGAAGGCGATGTAATCACGTGCCATGGTACTTCTGGAGATCACAAGCTGGTGAAGGCGATGTAAATACGTGCCATGGTACTTCTGGAGATCACAAGCTGGTGAAGGCGATGTAATCACGTGCCATGGTACTTCTGGAGATCACAAGCTGGAGAAGGCGATCTAATCACGTGCCATGGTACTTCTGGAGATCACAAGCTGGTGAAGGCGATGTAATCACGTGCCATGGTACATCTGAAAGTCACAAGCTGGCGAGGGCGATATTATCACGTGCCATGGTACTTCTGGAGATCACAAGCTGGTGAAGGCGATGTAATCACGTGCCATGGAACTTCTGGAGATCAGAAGTTGGTGAAGGCGATGTAGTCAGGTGCTTTGGTACTTCTGGAGATCACAAGCTGGTGAAGGCGATGTAATCACGTGCCATGGTACTTCTGGAGATCACAAGCTGGTGAAGGCGATGTAATCACGTGCCATGGTACTTCTGGAGATCACAAGCTGGTGAAGGCGATGTAATCAGGTGCTATGGTACTTCTGGAGATCACAAGCTGGAGAAGGCGATGGAATCACGTGCCATGGTACTTCTGGAGATCACAAGCTGGTGAAGGCGATGTAATCACGTGCCATGGTACTTCTGGAGATCACAAGCTGGTGAAGGCGATGTAATCACGTGCCATGGTACTTCTGGAGATCACAAGCTGGTGAAGGCGATGTAATCACGTGCCATGGTACTTCTGGAGATCACAAGCTGGTGAAGGCGATGTAATCACGTGCCATGGTACTTCTGGAGATCACAAGCTGGTGAAGGCGATGTAATCACGTGCCATGGTACTTCTGGAGATCACAAGCTGGTGAAGGCGATGTAATCACGTGCCATGGTACTTCTGGAGATCACAAGCTGGTGAAGGCGATGTAATCACGTGCCATGGTACTTCTTGAGATCACAAGCTGGTGAAGGCGATGTAATCACGTGCCATGGTACTTCTGGAGATCACAAGCTGGTGAAGGCGATGTAATCACGTGCCATGGTACTTCTGGAGATCACAAGCTGGTGAAGGCGATGTAATCACGTGCCATGGTACTTCTGGAGATCACAAGTTGGTGAAGGCGATGTAATCACGTGCCATGGTACTGCTGGAGATCACAAGCTGGTGAAGGCGATGTAATCACGTGCCATGGTACTTCTGGAGATCACAAGCTGGTGAAGGCGATGTAATCACGTGCCATGGTACTTCTGGAGATCACAAGCTGGTGAAGGCGATGTAATCACGTGCCATGGTACTTCTGGAGATCACAAGTTGGTGAAGGCGATGTAATCACGTGCCATGGTACTTCTGGAGATCACAAGCTGGTGAAGGCGATGTAATCACGTGCCATGGTACTTCTGGAGATCACAAGCTGGTGAAGGCGATGTAATCAGGTGCTAAGGTTCTTCTGGAGATCACAAGCTGGTGAAGGCGATGTAATCAGGTGCCAGGGTACTTCTGGAGATCACAAGCTGGTGAAGGCGATGTAATCAGGTGCCAGGATACTTCTGGAGATCACAAGCTGGTGAAGGCGATGTAATCACGTGCCATGGTACTTCTGGAGATCACAAGTCGGTGAAGGCGATGTAATCACGTGCCATGGTACTTCTGGAGATCACAAGCTGGTGAAGGCGATGTAATCACGTGCCATGGTACTTCTGGAGATCACAAGCTGGTGAAGGCGATGTAATCAGGTGCTATGGTACTTCTGGAGATCACAAGCTGGTGAAGGCGATGTAATCACGTGCCATGGTACTTCTGGAGATCACAAGCTGGTGAAGGCGATGTAATCACGTGCCATGGTACTTCTGGAGATCACAAGCTGGTGAAGGCGATCTAATCACGTGCCATGGTACTTCTGGAGATCACAAGGTGGTGAAGGCGATGTAATCAGGTGCCATGGTACTTCTGGAGATCACAAGCTGGTGAAGGCGATGTAATCACGTGCCATGGTACTTCTGGAGATCAGAAGCTGGTGATGGCGATATAATCAGGTGCTATGGTACTTCTGGAGATCACAAGTTGGTGAATGCGATCTAATCACGTGCCATGGTACTTCTGGAGATCACAAGTTGGTGAAGGCGATCTAATCACGTGCCATGGTACTTCTGGAGATCACAAGCTGGTGAAGGCGATGTAATCACGTGCCATGGTACTTCTGGAGATCACAAGCTGTTGAAGGCGATGTAATCACGTGCCATGGTACTTCTGGAGATCACAAGCTGGTGAAGGCGATGTAATCACGTGCCATGGTACTTCTGGAGATCACAAGCTGGTGAAGGCGATCTAATCACGTGCTTTGGTACTTCTGGAGATCACAAGCTGGTGAAGGCGATCTAATCACGTGCCATGGTACATCTGGAAGTCACAAGCTGGCGAGGGCGATCTAATCAAGTGCCATGGTACTTCTGGAGATCACAAGCTGGTGAACGCGATGTAATCAGGTGCCATGGTACTTCTGGAGATCACAAGCTGGTGAAGGCGATGTAATCAGGTGCCATGGTACTTCTGGAGATCACATGCTGGTGAAGGCGATGTAATCAGGTGCCATGGTACTTCTGGAGATCACAAGTTGGTGAAGGCGATCTAATCACGTGCCATGGTACTTCTGGAGATCACAAGCTGGTGAAGGCGATCTAATCACGTGCCATGGTACTTCTGGAGATCACAAGCTGGTGAAGGCGATGTAATCACGTGCCATGGTACTTCTGGAGATCACAAGCTGGTGAAGGCTTTGGACTAAAGCTGGGTATATATGTTAACATACATTACACGTTTGTCTCATGTACAATTTAAAGCAATAAACAGAAAACAGCCTCCTCGGACTGTCAAAAACAGAAAGAAAAAAGGAGCAATGGTTTATAAAACGCATATTTTCATATCTGACACTTAACATGGGATGGTATTAATCTGACAAATGGGGCACGTCACGGGAAAAAAGGTACCTTCGGTCATTTTTAGTGATATTTAATCTTTTACTAAATGTAGAAAGAACTGATATGTATAAATCAATTTCTTTTAACTAAAATGTGATTCTGTTACATATTTTGACAATAAAATGGTATTTTTACCGCGAAATGCATAATAAGTAATATCGTCTGCTCAAATTTATGACGTCATAATAGAGATTGACGTCAACTGTCCGAAGGTACCTTTTCCCTTGACGCGCACCAAATGAAAGTCATATGCACACCGTCGTTTGGGATAGATAGAAATTGTACTGTTTACTGCTGTTAATGTTAATTTGCACTCAAACTGGCATTTGGCGGCGTAGACAATATTATGCATTTCCATTGCTGCCCATTGCCAGGCTCATTAAAAACAGAAAAAAATGTAGATAAAAATGAAATTCTTAAGCCACCGAACATGGTTTAATATAAAAAATATTGCATAAGAAACATAACAAAATGTTCATCGTACAATTTTATATATTAAAATACCATTTTTTATGCTTTACGAGGTATTGGTAGTTCCATGATAAAACTGGAGGCAATGTCAATGTTAATAGAAGTTTTTTATCAGCAAGATACACATTTTGCGCTTTTATGCTAATGCTCATGCTTCTTAGTATTTAGGGTACATGAATGTGTGATAAGGCAAAATTTGAATATAGCGTAATACTGGCAGTCATTATGCGCAATACACAGTGCTATATTATTATATGACAGGGAACATTTGCAAACTAAAAAATATGCCAATAAATTGTGTATATTTAAACGACAATGGTGTTTCTGATAGTTCAGAGTAAATTTCTACACGCTATTAATCCTTCTAACCCGATGTTTGCGTTCCAATACTTCCCGCAGAGCAATTTTGTCTTCAATAAAATCGAAGCTTTTCAATGACTTTTCTACCTCACTGTGAATTTTTCTATGTTTTGCAGAAAAACAAAACGGAAATGAATGGTATCGCCTGCGTCTTAGTCTACAAGCAGATGTTTCGGACAGATGCTCGTCCGGATGTTCATGGATAGTTTCAAGATGTCGACCTCTGAACTTATTTTCATTTGAATTTTGTTTATAGTATTTTCCAAACGGTACTGGGTCGTTCATAATGTCATGCATCTCTATACGTGTTACACGATGTTTTCCTGGTTTCTGCAATTAAAATACACAATCTTAAAAAATATCATTATCATGAAAGAGTCAATGATACGAATAACTAAACATTACATTTTCTTAATAGGACAAATAGAACGCTTATGTTTCTAATAAAATAAAAAAATAAAACATAAGTCACAAAGATACCATATCATGAACAAACATCAAAGAATTAGACGGGCTTACCTTCATGCAACAGGCAAGGGTATCAAACACAGATGAAAACTAACTTTTAATCCGACCGAACATGAGAAATATTAAAATACTGCAAGGCATTTTGGGGTTTGAATGACAATCAAGTTTGAATATGAATACCTGTATAGTATGTATCCATAATTAACTAGCCACGTGACAGACAAGCTGTTTTAAATATATATGGTTAATCGGCAAATAGCTTTACACATGTGGTACAAATTTTCGCCGAAATCTCTTGATACGTGAGGTTTATTTGGGGCTAATCACGGGAATAGGTACCTTCGGCCATTTTTAGTGATATTTTAGTTTTTAGTAAATTTTGAAGGAACTTACATGTATGAATCAATTTCTTATAACTGAAATGTGATTTTGTTACACATTTTGACAATAAAATGGTATTTTTACCGCGAAATGCATAATAAGTAATGCTGTCTGCTCAAATTTATGACGTCATTTCTAAGATTGACGTCAACCATTCGAAAGTACCTTTTCCCGTGACGCGCCCCAAAATTTTAAAATATTTAATTTGCCCACATCTATCACATGGCCATTCTTTGCAATATATACAGAGGATTAAATGACTGCTATTTATCCATAATTACATATAACAATAATTAATAAAAATAATAAAAGTAAATAAATATTTCATTATAGTATCATATGCATCACATATAATTTTGACTATATAGTTTTAAGCATTTAAATAGTATTACACGTTTGTATTGTTTCCCATAATGCATTTTGATACCAACTGACCTTGGAGTTGATTTTCATGGTTCGATGCTTTTGTCTCCACCGGAAGTAGCATACAGCAACACCAAATAACAGGAAGAATATAAAGACGGAAACCACCACAATGACTGTGAACTTTAAGTTGCTGGTTGTCTGTTCTCCTAAAATTTTAAAAGATTCGACTAAAACAGGCTAAAATACTAAATAAATTCTTTTTAGGATTAAATGTATGTAGTCACTAAACACCAAGCTTCACAAAACTATAAATATGATCAACACTATGTTTTTTTTCCATGTAACTGAGATTTGAGTTAAAATTCATCATTTTGTACTATTGTCTCGACCGAAAATAGCATAGAGCAACGCCAACAAGAAGAACCTAAAGACGGAAACTTCCACAATGACAGTTAACTTACAATTGTTTGTTTGTTGTCCTCAATGATTTTACGCTCTTTCCATTTAACAACAAAAATAACCGATAAAACAAAACCCGCCTGATATATAATGATTGCACAGTAATATATAAATACAATCTTCATGTGCATGAATAACTGAACGCTTTTACAAGAGTTCACATTAAATAAAACAATTCTTAACTTCCTTTGTTAAAAATTTTAAGTCTTTAAATATCACCTTGATCGATTACAGCGTTTGGCTTGTCGACTTTTGATAAGTTAGTTTGTGCTTCGACGTTGAAACGTTGTTCACTAAATCCGACAGAAGAATATGACGGTATGGCAGAAGTTGAAACGAGCATGAAAATAGTCTTTGATCCGTCCGTTGAGTTATGGTGATCGGGTATCTCAGTTGCTAAGCTGTCGTTCTCCATTGCAGTAACAGCAGTGATAGTAATCGGTCTGTCTGTTGTCATAACTGACCGACTAACGGAGGCCGAGGTTACAGCCTGTGTAGTAGATGCAGGATAGGTTGTCGTTGCATTTGATTCTGATAGTAAAGCCAATGAGGATGATAACGTGTAGAACGCCGTGCTTGTTGTTATAAGCGACGAACTTGTTGACGTTGATGAAATTATGGAAGGAGTTGCAAACATAACTGAAACAAAAAATTAATTTAATAGAATTTTAATTCAAAGCAGTAAAACCTTTGTCCATTATTTACGTACTAGTGTTACTGAAACAGAATTATTTACTGAAGATTATAAAACTGAGATTTGAAAAAGTCTCCATTCTCAAGCATCCGATTGGCTGAAATGGTGACCAGCATTTTGATGAGATTTGAGACTGGTTTCCATTATCATTTTAAAATTTTGGGGTCTTGTTTGTTACACATGTTAATACTGTAATACACGAAGTTACAGCAAAATTCATCTAACTTTTTATGTTACGCCCTGCACAACGGCGACACGTTATGCCCCAATTGTCTGGCACACATAAAATTGTATCTTGCACACAACTCTACTCACTAATTCTTGACTCAGAAACTGAAATTTGCGTTGTCAATGTTTAATTTATTGAAAAAATCTGCACTGTTGTTTAGTTTTAAAAGTAATATGCTTCTTTGGATCAATGTTCGTTAAGAATTAGATTATTTACACGTATATGGACATTGTCTTACCCCAGGAAACGATCTGTATAAGAAATCCTCTGTACTCGTTGACGTTATCAGTTACAAATATTAAAGTGTAGTTGGTGCGTTCGGTTTTGACAGTTTTTGGCGCATCCAATTTTGAGCATTCATGCTCAGTGTTATCGTGAAAGGAAAACGTGATATAATCACTGCTACAGAACACGGTGTCCTCCAGAACAAAGTCTAGGTATGTTATTGTAGAAGTCACGTTCTTGTCGGCTGTAATATACCAGACACAAATGATGCCGCTTGGATACGCACGTGGGTAACCAGGGGAAGTCAGGTTCACACTATTTGTTCCATCTAAAAATATCCGGCGTCTGCAGGCTAAAAAATATATAGTTAAATTACACGATATTGATTTTTGTTATATAAATACTAATATTTTAAAAATTAGTAAAAGAAGTTATTATACTGCAAAGAAATTTCCTTGAATTTGATTGGATAATTTGCCGTTGATGTATATCCGTATTTACGGATCGGCCGTAGATATGAACGCACGTGCCTTAATTTCCCTCTCTGGCCTCTCACCTTTTGTTGTCGTCCGCCATTTTGTTTTGAATTTCCGTAAAAATGCACAATTTGAAGCCGATCTTGTAAATTATAAAGCGGTTTGCTTAGGGATTACTAAAATTGTTACAGAAAGTATTTGTGTTATCATTTTTACGTTGAAAACGATCAGATTATTCTCAGTTTCTTTAAATAAATATCTTATCGATAGTCCATTCAGTTTCTATAGAAGTGACGTCATGCAGGTAAACTAATGACGTCAGACATGTAATTATTGAGGTTCTCAGAGGGGAATTAATCCGTTCGGCATTAAATAAGCGAAATAAATGAAAAATCGATGTTTTCTTATTATTTTTGTCTGAAAAAGTCTTTGCAGTATAATAAAACAATTATTTGGTTCCTTGAAAGGGTATGTGAGGATATATTGCCGGTCTTGATGTCATATTATCCCTCGCCTGCGGCTCGGGCAATATGACACCCAGACCGGCAATATATCCTCACATTCCCTGTCAAGAAACCAAATAACTATATATTACAGTACTGTGAACGTTTAATGTTACAAAATTTGCGTCTATCGTGCGTCCGTCTATCGTGTATCGTGCGTCCGTCTAACGTGTATCGTGCGTCCGTCTAACGTGTATCGTGCGTCCGTTTAACGCGAATCGTGCATCGTACGTCTTTTAATTTTACAGTGCAACGTGAATAAATTTCTCGCATAAGCAAATTTTTATGATTAAATGCAACCATTCAATTGATATTTTGATAGCATTTTCAAATTTTTAGAAATCTCGTACACAAATTATATGAATCGGAGTATTTTGTATAGTGCGTCCGTATATCGTGTATCGTGCGTCCATTAATCGTGTATCGTGCGTCCGTATATCGTCTATCGTGCGTTTCGTTTGTAACCTAAAACGTTCACAGTACTGTACTTGATAACTTAGACAGATAACACTGTGCGAACATACAAAATAAAACAAAATCAAATGTATTATAGAAATAGTCTTAGTCTTGAACGAAGTACACACACATATTGGTTGATTATGCTTCTTAGCACCTAAACAGATAACTAGACCCGCCTGAATAGCTATCAACATAACAAAGAGCGGATATTTGTAAACATGGCTCAGGACCGCATTAGAAATAAATGTTCTTTTTTTGCGTAATCCTTTGTACATTTTATATCTCAAACATTCCATGATTATTTCTGCTTCTAAAATTATCAATTAAACGATTTGTAACTGATTATAAGATCTATCGAGTTGTGAAAATCATATATCACACTATCTGGTTGTTGTGAGATAAGGAAGCAACATGTCTTACGTGCTCTGACGATGATTGTTTCGGATCCCTGTCCTTCTTCCCTGCCAATCACGGCCGTTAGGTTTACAGCCATCAATTTCCCTTCAAACGGATCAGTGTTGATTGAAAATTGACCCATGTTTGGACCAATTGTAACCTCTTGCAGTCCAACGGTTGAGACAACTCTGTATCGAATTATGTAAGCAGTCACCGGCAGAGTGTTTTCCCTTGGCGGCTGCCAGTTAATAAAAATTGCGTGATCCGATGTATTTATATGTATGTTTGACGGCGGGCCAGGCAATAAGACAACACTTCTTACTATTAAAAGGAATCCATGTCCTGTGTGCTCTTGGCCAGTTTTCAGGGTCACACTGACCTCTTGTTTATTAGTTCGGATGCTTTTGAAGGAATTGTTGTTCATATTACACAATCTTTTAATTCCAGTTATATCTAAAAAGCTGTCGGTACATTCCATGGAATCAGTTGCATCCAACTCGAGGAATTCAAAATAAAATTCTATTGAGTATTTAGAAAGCGTTCGGAAAGTCCAAGAGCAGATAACTCCAGGAGGTAATAATGCATGCGTCTGGAAACCCGGAGAGGTAACTGTAACGTTTCTTTCTGGGAAAATATCGTATTCTTGTCCGCACGCTGCAAAAACGTTAAAAAACGAATTGTATTATGAAAAATTAATGATATTAATACATTTATCTACATAATGACTGTGATAGACCTACCAGTAGATTAAGGTCACTGTTTGTTGAATTAGATGAAAACCTGAACTTTGAAAGCCACCGAATACGACCAATATCAAACAATTACATGCTCTTTTGACTGCGCCTATTAATGGGCAGTGATGGACAATATAGTTTAAAAAACAACAAAAAAGATGAACGACGTTGATGTAAAAGGTTTTATATATACATAACAAAAACAGTTCTGCACACACTTGTTCTTTTGCGTAAATTTTATAATATAGCAAATAACTGGTATAAATTCTAACAGGTATATCAAAATTAATTGTTTGCGGAGTTTAAGACAAAAGCGAAATTAAAATTGGTTGGTAAAAAGATATTTTATAAAATGTTCAAGAGTGGAGAACTTTTTTTGCCGATTATATAAGAAAGGAAGAAATATAGAGCGGCGAAGCAGACTCATTTTAGTATCGAGCTCTAGCTCGGGTCGCGAAGCGACCCGAGCGTTAAGCTCGTCTTAAGGTCGCAGGAATGCCCATTCACTAACGATTAAAAAAAGCTTTCCTTCCGTTTTGCGCTGGTTACCGGTTGTGCACAGCATAAGGCAATGTAAACACGGGAAAAAACCTGACCGGTAAAAACTTACGGCAAAGTATTGTTTTTACAAATTTTGTTATTGGCTTTATTTTTATAAATTGCTAATGGCAGAATAACTTTAAAAATTAAAACTTATTATTCGGTAGCATTGTTATCGGACTAGCATTTTGGAAAGCTAAAAAAACTAAATCGTCTGTTTAGAGAGTAGGTTGTCGTTCGTTGTAACCAATAGCAATCGGCCATTTTGAGAAATTAGGCTGAAGAAGTCAAGTTGAAAACTACTGAATGGTAGCTTGTCAGTGGATTATTAGGCCTTTAAATTCAAAGGAGCATAAGGCCCATCGACGGAACAATCAGATGCATGGAGTTTTTCTTGAAAACAAGATGTAAGGCTGGTGAGAACCAACTTTTATGTGAAGTTGAATTGTGAACTGGACCTCGCAACAGTCACTCAGTCACATTGTGAGACACACTGAGCTTAGCGTAGACCAGCGCCACAATTCAGTTTTGTATAAGAGTTTTTTGTCACTGGTCATGTTCGTCATTCAGACACGTGAGCTCATGGCAGTCGAAGATATTGTTTGTGAGCTACTGAACACGAGGTATGAGATTTCTTTTATTTATTCTTATAAAACACATGTCACAAGAGCAAATCTACACCACAGGGGCGTTGAACACTGACCCTGTTTTCTAAAAAAAAAGAAACAGGCCGCCGCCCCTCCCCCCTAAAAAATGAGGGTCTACACTGGGTCTACACTGCATAAACATAATGTTTCTTGTTTTGGTTTATAGATTGGGATCGTTATCAGTCTATTCACACCAAATTTATGATCAAATACCATGGAATTGGTATATGGATTACAGTCAATAGGCCACAAACAAGTCAAATGAGCCACACTTTATTTTGAAAAAGCTCAAATAGGCCTCAAAAATAGGCCACATTTTTATTTTATTTATAAAGTTTTTAGTATCATTGTGTTAATATGTTCTATGTCAGTTTATGATGTTTTATAAAATATTTTTCATGAACAAGTTGCTTCATAGATTGGACATTTTGTACAAAGCATCATGTACTTTTTCCGGATTTTTGTCCAAGACTATCATGACTAAACAGGTGGGAAAACAATTAACAAAATGTTGCAACAAAAGAAAAGACATCACTTATATGTCAATATGCTCTTTTGATCAATGACCTTAGTCTACAAAAGTCACTCTGTCTACACTAGCACAGAATCAAATATTGATGGTTGCAACATAAGCTGTGTATTTTGCATTGTCCAACATGGAAATTGGTTTAGAAATAAATTTATTTATTTATTAAATATGACACCTTTGATTGCATTAGCACCTCTGACTTTTACTGCAAGTGTTGTAAATTGTAATCTTATATAACAGTGTGACACCCAGACAAAACTGATTGAAACACCTTGGGTAGGTGTAGAGAAGAGATTATGACTGTAACAAACTACTTTACTTTATGATGACAGTCCAATTTTTTAAGCAGAAATGACAATCAGATGATGTTTTAATTTGTTCTTGGGTTTCAGGATGACAAGCACAATTTTAGATATCAATTAAGCAATGATACTATTTTTTAAAAGCTTGTGTAAATCTAAAAACAAAACTAACTCTTTACAGTGATTGCCATATACAATAGACTTACAAGCACTGCCTGAATTGACTTGTGGCCTATTTGACATGGTACCTCCAGAAACAATTTATGTTTTTTTTATATTTTGGCCAAATACATGACAGATTGTCCTAAATGTATGAAATTTCAGGTTTTATAAATTGTATAGACACTAATTTTCTCAAAGTAACTACTGAGTATAATTACCTTTTTAATTTTAATACACAGTACTGTAGTATGAGATTTTAAATAAAAGAGAAATTTACCCTTTTACTCTAAAGACATGCCTTTTTACCCGTGTGAGACCGGTGTAGATCCAGATTAGCTGGCACATCTAATCAGGATCTGCACTGTTCACTTTTTGGTCAGAAATAACCTAATGATTTAAACAAGTGAACATTGCAGATCCTGATCAGACATCATGGATGTGCTGGCTGATCTGAATCTACACAGTTTTTCCATGTCATAAAGGTGTTTACATGGAGGAAAGGGTTAATCTCCAATATATTATCATCAGTTGGGACCAAAAAGTTTGACCAGAAAGCAGAATACATGTGTACCAAGAATAGCATCAAATATCAAGTTAATGCTCATTTTGGGAATTAAAAGTGTTCTATTATTACCATATTTTCTGTCATGTGCACATTTCAACATGATTTCATAATCAAAATATGTATGTGAGGTACATGTATAATCAAATACACTATTTACAAGGTGTCTGTTTTGTTTTGTTTTATTTTTGCAAATTTTGTTAAATATTCATGGTATCACTAAATTTGCTCAGCATCAAAAAGTTGTGTTTTAGAAAATAAAAAAATCAGAGCTTTCATAATCATTTAAATTGTTGAAAAAAAAGTAGATTGCTGTGAAGAGGAAGAGAAAATTTCTTGCCATGTCAGTGGGTTTTTGGCCTCTTTAAATACATGTAAAAATCTGAATATACCGGTACTTGGATCTGCTTAAGCTGGACTTTAACACAAAAAACTGGAAATTGCACTCATAATAAAAACAATGATTTTTTTCTTTTGTATGTTTATGTTTTAGCAATGTAAAAGTAGAGAAATTTACATTTTTTAATATTATGGTACTTTTTAAAGAGAAATTTACCTACCGTATTTTAAAGTAGTTGTGCCTAAATTTCTGCAATGAAAAATACAAAATCAAGAAAATACCAACTGGAATGAGCTTCAGAATTTTGAAATTCACATTTTCCAGTATATATATTACATTTATAAAATACTTACCAGACAGAGATCCAAAAGTGGTTATGAATAATGGCATGTTGATGTGTTCATGGGTTTACATTTTTTTGCAAACAATCTCTTAAAATTGTTATTATACATTTTAAAAAATGGACCAACAAAATTTTTAATGCATGATTTGATTGGCAAGCGCAATTCATTTATGTAATGAAAATAGATATAAAGAAGCATTTTGTTTCAAATCAGTTACTAAGACCTGTAAAGGAGTGTTACATATGGATAATCAGACTACATGATATTGTACATGTTTATGTTTAATTGATTGAGATTATTTCATCTATTTTGGCCCAATAGCTGAACTATTTTTCAACTTAAATAAGTAATTCTACCATGCACATTTAAGTAACTTGGCTCAAATATGTACCTTATTGTCACCAAATATGTACCATATTGTCACAATATTTTTCACACAGCATCTATAGCTTCAAATTACTGTTGTTAATAACTGAAAATTCCTATGGCATTGTCATTCCTGGAGATATTTTCAAATGACTTTGCACAAATATGCCCCAAAATCTAGGTGATGTATCACACTACATATTGAAGTCTCAATGTGGTGTTAATGTGATGTACATGTATATTAAAACAGTACTTTTTAGGTCTATATTATAACTTTATTCATTTACAAGTAACATGCATATATATTTTTTGAATAGCATGGAACAATTTTGTGCAATTGCAAGTTACAAATGCAAGTGTAATCAAGGTAACATTTTAAAAAATAAAATTTATTTTTCAGACAATAATATATTAATTTTCATGCACATGTGACAATGTAATATTTTCATGTATCAATGAAGAATTTATTAATATTCAATATTGCATTTAGTGAGGTAATGGAACACATTTGGGTTGTAAATTTAAGCAAGTAGCCTTTGTGTTTACACATTAAAAACCCTAATGTTTAGTAAAAGTCAGATTGCCAGTTGTCCAGCTGAATTAAGTTGATGTAGACTTAAATTCTTTCCAAAAAACACATAATTTTATCGTGCATGAGTAGGCTAACAAATGTTAGAAACAAATTATTTTTTAATATAAATCATTATCTGAGATTAATAAAGCTAGAGCTCGATAAGAGGCAGTGCCTTAGTTCATATTAGTTTTATTTTACTTGTTATAGCTGTTGACGAACCGTCCCTGCCTTCTTAGTATGGCCTAGGAATTAAGCGACCGAGTCATGGAATATCAGGGTCGAAAAACTAGGTCAAATATGAGCTTAGACAGCGAATGCCGAAAAAATCTGCCTTGTTGAATCGGAGACTTGAGTGAGGCTAGCATACTTGCCAGATTTATATTTGAACTGTTTTATTTTAAACTAGTAAAGCTATTTAGGTAAACAATTCACAACAGGTCAAAAGTGTCACAATGTAAAATATCTCTGTAATATTTAGATTTGTCTGAAACCTTCAATTTATACCATGTTGGTCAAAATTGATATATTTTGTAAATAAGTGTGTTTATGTATTTATTGTATAAAATTGTCATTTATTGCGATACTGCTAGTACAGTGTCACAGCTAACCAATAAATTGGAAGGCTATTGGGGGAAATCACATCATGTTGTTGTTGTTGCCAAGTCAAGGACCCGACGAAACACTTTTATGACAAGTCAGACAAACAATGTACGTATGAAACATAAATTCTACATATACAAAAGATGTCATTAAAATATTATCAATAGTTTAGGCTTGATTCATTAGACAGTACTAGAAAGACTTGATTCATTAGACAGTACTAGAAATAGGACAAAGAGAGGAAAACGCGATATTTTATAAAAGAACAAGTAGTAAAAGTAATTGTTTGAACTTAGTATATACGTATATGTTGTCATAAGATATACCGCGTGCCGACATGCAGAGGCTGGCTTACGGTCACGTGATATCC